>CM053509.1:101462820-102062820 GCA_028627145.1 Eidolon dupreanum | reverse complement strand
ATAAACTACTTTTAATTTGCATTAGCAATTGGCAGTATATTGCAGAGAGAGAATGTAAGATTATTTATAGAAAATAATCAGTATTAATAATATGACTGAAACTCTTTGGAATTGTTAGGTAGAAAATAAAGGTTTATTGCAGCAGGAATAACTGGAAAATTATCAGTATGGGGAAGTGGGATTGAGATAAAACCAAAGTCACATCTAATCATTGGTTGATTCAGAATTATGAATCTACTATGTATAATTTCTTACTGGTTGGAAAAATCAGTTATAATATTAGGTTATATATCTAATTTTATTTTTACCAGTGAAGAAGGTACTTAAAATTTTCATTTTTGCATATAAACTGTTAGGTTTATAAATGTTAAGATGCTTTCTCATGGCTGTATGGTTGACCCATGGCAGAGGCAAGATTCAAATCTAGATCCATTTGATCCCTGGGCCCATAGTCTTTCCACTTCCCTATTTTGTTATTTAATTACCTCTCTACAAAGTGAAACAAAGTTATTAAAATATTCCATATAACACAATGGGATTTAACATTAACTAGTAAAATTTTTCAAGTTAATGGAAATTCATTTTGTGCTAATCCACTGAAAGTAAATTCCTCTGTCTTGCCATGGTCCAGGCCATGTGTTTATGGGGAAGATGGTAAGATCTGAGGTCATGAAAGAATGATAGTGACTGATCCATGTGAGGATTATAAAGATGTTATGACCTAAAAGAATCAGTCTATCCTTAACAAAGTTTTTGAGCATGAAAAATTATAGTATGCACGCTTACATTTTTTAAGTATATTTATAGAAACATGTAATATTTTTGACCTTTCTAATTAATAAAATTCAGAGATATTGAATACTCATCATTTTAAGGACAAGATTTTTTATAAATAGAATGTTATCATACCAATAAGCTTTATAGCTTAAAAAACTTATTACCATAGTTTGTTTACTCACTGGACTAATGTATTCATTTACTTTATATAATACATCAGATATTGAGCTAGGCTCTGGGGACATATCAGTGAGTGACATAGAAAAAATTTCCATTACAGACTACACAAGGAAATGAATGATTAAAACCAATGTAAAAGACCTAAAAGATAAGAACCTGGTTTTAGAAGAGTACAGGAACCTGGCTTATAATGAATGGGTTCTAAAGGGAATTTTTTCATGATAGTAATAAATTTGACCTGAGATCTGGAGGATGAATAGGAGTTAACTAAGGTAAAGAATTTTGAGAGAATGTTCCAGATAGAGAAGGAAGTAAGTACAAAAGCCTCGAAGCATGAAGATTGTAATTAATTCAAGGAAATGAGAGAAGTTTGACTGAATCGAGGCAGAGAGTAATATGATGAATTTGCAGATAGAGATAAGGTCCAGGCAACATAGAGCTCTACAGGACAGGTTTAAGATTCTGGCTTTGGCCTTAGAGTAGGAAATAGTCTTTGAAATAGTTTAAGCAGTAGGTGATCTGATCAGATTTATGTTTAAAAAGATCACTCAAGCATCAGTTGAGAAAAGTGTATGGAGGGAAAAGAGTAAGCTATTGAAAGCAATAGTGAAGGTGAATGAAAATGTTACATTGGACCAGGGGAGTGGAAATGGAGGTTGTGAAAGTGACTGAATGGTTTTTGGATTTTGTAACTATTACATGGACCTCAGTATTTCAAATAGTAAAATTAGATTGTTGTTTGTGTGTGTGTGTGTCTTGAGTGAACAAATAAGGTATGGGGTACATTGGAGACTTTTCCAAAGGAGCAAAAGAAAAACTGTCTCTAGAGAGTATAGTTGAACTGGCAGTCAAATGAGGTGAAGTAAGAATGACATTATTTCTCATTGTGCTGTATGATAGGTTACCAGTAAAGGACCATTTACAGAGGTGGGTAATATTGAAAGAAGATGAGCTTTAGTTAGTAAGATTTAGAAACAGTTTATTATAGTGCTTAAGAAATTGATCTCTACCTAAGAGGCCTGGATTTAATTCTTGGGTCTGAGACTTGTTAGTTGTATGAACTTGGATAATTTATTTATATCCTTTGTGTCTCATTATCCTCATCTATGAAATGAGCATCATGCTGATATTACCTAACTTACCAAGAGCAGTATGTGGCACAGGGCAAGAGCTTAATAAGTTAATATTATTGCTATGAGTTATTTGGATGTGTTGAATTTTATATCCTTTTAAACACCCAAATAGAGATGTTGAGTAAGCTTTTAGAAATATGGGTCTGCAGTTCAGAGGCAAGTTCTGGACTGCAGATACATTTAGGAGTCAGGAGTGTTCAGGTGGTTATTGAAGTCAGGAGAGGGGATGAGATTTTCCTCTGAAAAAATACAGAATGGAAATAGAGAAGAAAGTAAGACTTAGTCCTGAGGAGCACTATTACTTAATAGTTGGGTAGAAGAAGATGGGCCTTATAAAGAGATGAAAATTAACCAGATGAATAGGAAGAAAATCACAAAGCTTTGTATCATGTACATTAAGGAGAAAAAACACATGAAAAGCAAAGGAATGGTTACTATTGTCCAACGTAAGGTCATATGGGACACAAACTGAAAGATGGCTATTGAATTTAATTGCATGGGGTTCATAATATAAAATCAAGGATGATCTTGGTAAGGATTATTTCTATGGAATTATAGAGTCAAATTCCAGAGTGTAGTGAACTGAAAAATAATTTGGAGGCAAATAATTAAAAACAGAAAGAGGTAACTCTTTTAAAAGTTTAACTGAAAGAAAAGGAAATAGAATTGTTATTTAGAGGGATGTGGAATGAAGCCTGAGGATTTTTAAAGATAGTATGAAAAAACTTCAAATTGATTCTATTAGGAAATGGTCCACGCATTGTAAATTTTATTAGGAACTGACAATTATAAAAAAGAAAGGTCATCAGAGTGTCCATACAGAAAAGGCAATACTTAAGTATTGGTCTTGTATTATCAACTTGGTCTGCTGCTGATCCCTTTAGGTAGCCTGCAGTGGGGCCAGGCACACACATATATCTGTCATGTTCAAATATTCACACATGTCAAAATTCTGTTCACTAGAAATATTTTGGACTACCTTGATTCCCTACATACAGGAATATATGACTGCAAGAGTTCCCTACATACAGAGATATATGACTGCTCTGATTCTAGGCCTTCTTGAGAGCCTTTTTCTACCAGTTTCTCTATTCATAGAGCCTGATTCTGGACCCAGTCTTATCACTGACTCTGGCCTTCAGACCTTTGGGCCCTCAGTAGCTCATATTCTTTAGTTGGTAATTTATTTATGTTTCATACCTTTACATTTCCTGACAGACAGGCAGTCTATTGTCATATATTTATAGAGTGCTTACTGTGTTTTATTTGTTGTTCTAAGCACTAAGATACAGCAGTGAATAAAAAACAAAATAAAACAAACAAAAAAACCCTCCAAATTTAAGACCTCCAGGAACTTATCTGGTAGTGAGGAAGAAAGTTAAATAAATACACATCTGTATGCATAAACAAATAAAGTAATTTATTCAAGATCACACAGTGATTAAAATATTTGTATTCTTGTGAATGAGTCTATTTCATTATCCTTAGGAACGTTAGAAGAATTTCCCAATTCTGCCTACATCTTGTGAAATTCTAAGAATTATGTAGAAAAATTACATAGAAAATTATCAAATTTTACATTTGAATGATTCAGTTGTGCTACAGTTGAAACATGTTTCATGGTTGTTGGAATATACTTAACAGTTGCTTTGCATCACTTGCTGTATTCCCAATACTATGTAACCAAAAGCTACCTAGCTAGTCTGACCTCTCAGCAGTCTTGGGTTAATCATCTTTTAGATGGTCACAAAGTAATAGAAAATTCTGGAAAATAGTCTTTTTACTAGAGATAGTTTCCTGCTGCTACTCTAGAAATAGTTTTAAGTAAGCTCCTGTTTTATGTCATGTAGTAGCTTGGCGCCTGTTTATCGTAGAGTCCATTGCATCTCACTAGGTCTGATAATATATCTTAAGATCTTCAACAGTCATTCCCTTAAAGGGTTGTGAACAGAGGGTGAGAAGGATCTGGGTGAGGACTCTGTGTGAGCCTAATTCCAATGTTTAAGCTAACTAAGTGTTTCAGTATACCAACAAATGATTACAGAATGATGGGCACAAAAGAAGTGCTTAATGCTGATCCATACATAAGTCTTGATATCCACTAGATCTTGCTGCCTTTACCTAATTTATTTCTTTCTTGTTCTCATTATTTCCCTCCAGCACTCAGTAATGGAATAGTTGAAGCAATAAGTATCTCAAGAAATAGAGTATTATTTATCTATAGTTTTATTTCACTCATTTTAATGACTACCTATTGAGCAAACTGTTGGGAATTCAAATATCAGATAGTTCATGAGTTCATGTACTCAAGTTGATTACAGTTTAGTGAAGAGAGTCAGAAAAATAAACAGAAAATTATACTAAATAGTGATAAATGGGAATATGGCATAGTAGTTAGCATTCTCAGCTCTTTAGTTCAACACAACTGGATTGGGAGTCTGAATTCTATCATTTAGAGCCATATAACCTTGGGCAGTGATTTAACCTGTGAAGATACCAGTAGTAATTGAGACACAAAGGTATAAATGTTAGATAAAATGATTCAGTAAGGTATTTATCACAGTATCTGGCATCTAATAGGTTTGCCTGCAGTATCGTTGATATGGGTGTTTATTATATAGTAGAGACATAGAAGTGTTGATATAGAACAAGAGAAAGGACTTTAGAGGTGGAGTGTCACAGAAGACAGGGTCTGTATCGTAATACTTGAAAAAAGAATAGGAATTAGGAAAGTCAAAAAAGTAGGGGAGGGATGGCCAAGGCCAGTGGCTGCAAGTACATAATGAACATTTGAAGTGCTACAAGAAACTCCATGTATTTGGAGAAAGATGTTAGAGTGTGAATTTTGGAAGTCTGACCACGAAGAGCCTTGTGTAGTATTGGGGGTACTGGGAAATTACCTAAATTCCATCTTTTCATGGGTTTGGCTATATGTTATGTGATATTAAGTTATCCTTCCAGTGAATTCATAAGTGTTCTTTTTTTAATTTTAGCAATCCAGCAGTTAAGTTGCTTGTAGTAAAAATAAAAACTATTCAAAACATTTGGCTAAAGTAAGTTTTAAATCATTTTACTTACTGTTGTGATAATTGAAAGAGTTAAAGTTCAGCTCATATGGGAGTGTCACTTACCTAATCCTCTTCTTTATGAGACTGGAGGTGAATAGTCTTTCTTTCTTAGAAATGGCAGTCACTTTCCTAGCTGTTGTTCTTACTTCTGAGAAGGGGGCAGATGAGACAGAGGAGTACTCAGTTATTCCTGGATAGAAGCCCAACATCTATGACTCTTTTTGCATTTTTTGTGCCTTTTAAATATGTAGGCAAGGGGTCCTGATACACCTCTAAAAATCAGAGAGAGAATAAAACCAGTTATGATCCAGGACTGTAGAGAAGCTTTCCTTTGCCTTGTTCTTCCTCCACATCTAATCTAAGTAAAATGCCTTCCTACATGGGACTAGTTTAGATCACCCTAGGGAATATTCTGGAGTGTGGAACTGAAGTCCAGCAAGAAATAACACATTTTTTGTTATTCACTCTACTGTATGTTTATTTGTCCCCAGCATCAGCAGTAGGGGTAGTGCTTTTGGACCAAACTTTGTTTCAGGTCTCCTGGTTATCTGCAGCCTCTCTCTATGTAAAATATGTCAGTGGACACCACCATTTCAATATAGGTCTCTGATCAGCTACCTCACAAGGTTACAGTGAGGAGTGAATGAGCTATCATATGTGAAACTCCCTAGGAAGTTGACTCAGATGTAGTTTGTAATGTACATTCATTCTAACCTAGTCTACTGAGAAAGGATACATAGGATCTGACTTCCCTTTCTCTTTTCATAATTGAATGTAGGGGGAAAATGAACTTTTACTTTTTACCCATCTCTGTTGTTTATATGAAAAACACGAGCCCACCAATAAATAATAAAATCTCCATATTGCCCAGAAAAATTCTAGTATTTTCAACATAAGATTATTTGTTCAATATTCCTTTCCAATTTTATTTTTTTTCTAATATTTGATGCAGTTTTTATTAATGGAGATATTTATAAAAACTTTACTAAAAACAAGTATCAGTAAAATCCCAGCTTGGGGTCAATATATATATATATTTTTTTTGGTAGAAGACTTCTTTTTATTGAAGGATTTGCAATGAATGTGATTACATAGGAAGGGAGTGATAAGAAACTGAACTATGATTTGCTCCACATTGTTGGGAAATTTGGAAACTTGATTTTCTCTTAAGGTTTGAGTCTGTCTTTGTCGGGAAGTGAAGCTACGCCTGACGTGAATGTTAACAATCTCATTTAAGGCTAAAGGAAATTCTAGTCTCTATTTCAAAACAGGAGCTCACCGCTTTTCGTACAAGGTCAGATTGGCAGCACCAGCGATTCTATTGGAGTCTTATTTTCTCCAGAGTTCACTGAAAATGAGTAATTTTGTGAATCTGTGAGCTTTGCTCCTTTCATTGTTGTTAAAAATTTCCTTCAGCGAACCACTTGATAGCTATTTTCTCACATAGTGTATGCTCAAAATGTTTTCTCTTTTAATTAAATAAGATAAAAAAACTTAGGCTTAGGTGGATATGGGTCTCCCAAAACTCTTTAAAGGTAAAAGGATGAATAATAACAATGAACAAAAAAGTTGGCCTAAACCCCCTTTTAGGTAACTGTCACCTATACTGAAGATCTATGTCTCCATCTCTAGTTACTCCCTGAAAAGGCTAAACCAGAGTCAGATGTCTTCTGTGCATCTTCATGAGACTTATTTTGTCTATATCTTGAAGTTATCAGGAAAGAAACTGAATCCTTTATCGATGACCAAACTTCCTCTTTCTGTAGTCACTGACCTGTTGGGTAGTAGAACATTTGCACCATCTTCCATGTAAAAAATGTGGGTTTTTTCCCTCTTAGTCATGCCACTAATATTTATTGTGTACCTATGTGCTAGATATGGTCTAGGTGCTGGCATTATTTTAGTGGAAAATCTGACAAACGTCCTGCTTTCTTTCTAATGGGATAATAGAAATAAAATGAAAAGAGCATGATAATTAAGTTGGATAATGATAGATGGTATGAGAAAAAAATGACCTAAATAAAATTAGCTCCTTTGGCATTTGATAACTTTATTCTGCCAGCATTGTTTTCAGTCTTGCAAAAGTCACCTTTCACTGGGTTTTCAGAGGTATTTTAGTAAGTTAAGAAAGACAGCAAATTCATTATACTGGAATTCTCTGTTCATCCCCTTTCTATCGGTGATGCTGTTCTTCTCTTAATGTTGTTGGATATCTTGTTCTGTCCTCTGGGGGTTCTTTCTGAGTATCTCTTTCTCTTCCCTCTCACTTGCTGCAGACAGGATTTTTCTTCTGCTCAGTCCATATGGTAACTGAATGCCAAGGTCTCAATCTTCTATTTGTTGTAAGGAGGTGAGAAAGAGGGATTTTGGTAGTGATTTGATGATGAAAAGAAGCCTTGATCTGTGGCATTCCAGACTTCCATGTGTAAATACTTTCACCATGGCCAATTTCAAACTACCAAATTGGCATCACTGAACACAGAGTTGGAAAATGGTAAGATCTTAAGTGTGCAGTTCTTAAGTGTACGTGTCTAGATGGATATGTAGACATGTAACTAAACCTCAATCAAGATGTGGAATAATCACATATCTTTAGAAAGTTCCTTTGGGTCCTTTCCATTTGAGTATCTCACTCTCATGCCAAGGCAGCCTCTGGTCTGATTTCCATTATCATGGTTAGTTTTGCTTCTTACTGAACTTTAAGCACAGTTATAGATTATGTGTTATTTTTTATCTAGTTTCTTTTGCTGAACATTTTTTTTTTGAGATTCAAACATGTTGCATATGTTAGTTCAATTTTTTTTTTTTTTTTTTTTTTTTTTTTGCTGTGAGTATTAATTGTGCTAAGTATCCATTCTATTGGTGGACATTTAGATGGCATTTTTTGGATGTGTATTTTTGTAGACACATATTTTTATTTCTCTTGGATAAATACTGAAAAGAGCGATTTGCTAGGTCATGGGGTTAGGTAGGTGCATGACAACAGCTACAAGCTGTTTTCTAAAGTTTTTGTATAATTTTACTTCCCTCAGGAATGGATGCTATTTGCTTCAGATCATTGATGACTCTGATATTGACACTCTTTTGAATTTTAGGCATTCTAGTGTGAAGTAGTATCTCGCTTTGGTTTTGCTTTGCATTTTCCTGAAATTAATGATGTTGAATACCTCTTCCTATACTTGTTGACTTTTCATGTATTTACTTTTGTAAAGTGTCTATATAAACATTTGTTTAATTCTTTTGTTCTTCATGTTAATCTTTTTTTTTAATTGAGCTATTTGTCTTTTAATTATTGACCTGTCAGAAATTTTTATATAATCTGGAGTAAAAATCCTTTGTTAGATGTACATTTTGCAATATTTTCTGCAAGTCTTTGCACCACTTTTTCTCTTTTCTAAATGCTCGTATTTTGTTAATAACAGGTTTTAATATTGGTGGAATCCAATCAATCATTTTCAGGGGCTTTTTGTCATTTATTTAAGAAATATTGCCCTCTTCGAGGTTGTTAAGATATTCTCCAAGAGTTTCTTTTAGAAGCTAAAAATTTAGCTTTCTGTTTAGTTTTCCAATTCATCTCAAATTTTGGGATTTGGTGTTTGGTAGGGGTCAAAAGTTATTTATTTTTATATATTTATTCTGATGTTCTAGCATCATTTGTTTAAAAAACTGCTTTCTCAGTGACTTACCTTGAGAACAAAGAAAATTGTTTGACTATATGTATGTGAATGCATTTCTGGATTTTCTGTTATAATCCACTGATCTCTTTGTTTTTAAACCAATCCAACACTCTTTTGATAAATCTTGCTTTACACTGAGTCTTAAAATATGATAATGTTAGTACTCCAACTTTAGTCATTTTCAAATGTCTTGGCTATTGTAGTTTCTTTGCATTTCTGTATTGATTTGTACAGTTTGCTTGTCTATTTCTATTTCTACAAAATTTCTTTTGTAAATTTAATTTAGAATACATCTGTAAATCAATTTTGTATGATTGACATTTTAATAATGTAAAGTCTTCTAATCAATGAACAGGGCTTGTCTCTCCATTTATTTATTTAGTTTTGCATTTTTTGGATAAAGGTCCTGTTATCCATAAATAGTTCAAACTTTTATTAATATTGGAAATGATACTTTAAAATTTATTATCTAATTGATGATAATGTGAAAAATTTTATTTTTTAAAATCTTGACTTTACATACTGTATTGTTGCTTATTTCACTTATTAGTTTTAATATCTGCTTTGTAGATTCCTTAGGGTGTTCTATGTAGATAATCATGTTTTCTGCTAATGGAGACTTTTAATTCTTTCTTTCAAATTTGCTTAGCTTTTGTTTTTTATCTTGCTTTGTTTATCTAGTGAGGACTTTAATCAAATACAATGTTAATTAAAGTGGCAAGAGTAGAAATTCTTACCTCGTTCCAGTCTTGGGGGGAAGCATTAAAATCCTCAACGTTAAGAATAATATTAGCTGTAGATATCTATTTCAGGGATTATGTGCTTTTTCTCCTTTATTCTTTTAATTGGTGAAATATATTAATTTCTGAATGTTATTCTAACATTACATATTTAGGATAAACCTTGTTTTATATGTTACTAATCCCATTTATATAACTGGATATGATTTCTTGATAATTTTATGATTTTTACGTCTATGTTTAAGAGTGATGTTAATTCATAATTGCTGTTTCTGATATTTTACTTTTCAATTTTTGGTTTCAGAATTATAATTAGCTCATAAATGTAGTCATAGGATATACTCTGCCTTCTATTTTTAAGAGTTAGTGAAAAATCGCTTTTTTTTTTTTATTCTTTAAATTTTGGGAAGAAATAATCTGTGAAAACATCTGAACTTAGTTTTTTCTTTATGGGGAGGATTTGATTACAAAGTTTTTTTTTAAAGGTCTTTTATTTTATTTTTTAAAAATCTATCATGCCATGAATTCAAAGGGAATGGGCTCCAGCAGCTCAGGTTCCTTTCCATTTGTTCTCACAAAGGATGCTTCTCTGGGTGGAGCAGGCTGGCGTTTCAGCTGAACCCAGGTACCTTTCTCTTTGGCTTCCTTCTTTTTTTTGGTCATTTTCCTTTACACGTTTCAGGAAGCTATCTCGGCTCTTTGAGTGCGTAATATGCTCAGGACGTACATTAATTCTCTTGGCAATTAAAAAATAGATATGGGACATTAACATTTATCATTTTTTATGTCAATTTTAGTAAGTTCTGTTTCTCAAAGAATAATCCATTTCATCTAAATTGTCAAATTTATTGGTTTAAAGTTGTTCATAACATTGTCTTGTAATGTCTTTAGGCTCTGTAGTAGTAATCTCTTTCATTCCTTAATTTGTAGCATGTGTTTTCTTTTTGTTCTGTTTGATCACTATTGTTACAATTTACTTAATTAATCTTTTCAAAGAAACTACTTTTGTGATTTATCTCTATTTTTTTTTTTAATCACCAATCTGTATTTTATCATTTCTTTTTTTCTAGTTCAGATTTGATTTGCTCTCCTTTTTCAAACATATTAACCTGGAAACTTAGATCATTAATTTTGAAGTCTTTTTTTAATATAAAAATTTAAATTATAATGAAATTTTCTCTAACACATGTTTTAACTTTCATGGTTTGAAATATTTTTTTTTCTAATTGTTTTGTGGTTTCTTCTTTAGAAATGTGTAGCTTAATTTCCAAACATTTGGGAATTTCATCTTATTGTTTTGTAATTACTTCCATAGGATCAGCAATTCAGAGAACATAACTATAAGAACTCACTTCTTTTAAATTTATTCAGACTTGTTTATAGTCCAGGGTATAGTGTTTCTTAGTGAATGTTCAATGTGCACTTGAAGTTAATGTGTGTTTGGCAGTTATTCAGGGTATTGTTCTATAAATGTTAGTTCAAGTTAATTGATAGTATTGTTCTAATCTTCCACTTCCTTACTATACTTTTGTCTAGTTTTTCTATCAATTACTAAGAAAGAATTGCTAAAACTTCTTTTTATGATTAAAGATTTGTCTGTTTATCCATTTCGTTGTCAGACTTTGCTTCATTTATTTTGAAATCCTGTTTATGGCGCATACACATCAGTCATTTTTATATCTTCCTGAATAATTGACCCTTTTAGCATTTGAAAAATCCTTCTCTGTCTCTTGAAACATGTACTTTGTCTGATATTATTATAGTATCTCTAGATTTTTTATATTTCATGCCTGTATCATGTAACTTTTCCACCCCTTTCTATTCAAACTATCTGTGTTCTTATACTTAAAGTAAATCTCTTACAGTGACCATATAGTTAGGTATCACTTATTTTTTTTTTATCTAATCTTATAATCTAGCTTTTCACTGGAGTATTTGGATAATTTAAATTTATAATAATTATTGGTATATTTGTGTTTATATTGACCATTTGGTTGTTGCTTTCTACTTGTTCTATTATTTGTCCCTCATTTTTTGCTCTTTTCTGGATTAGTTAATATTTTTCTTTTTTAGTATTATATTTTGATTGTTCTTTCAAAAATACTCATGTCTGTGTAAGTTTACTCTCAGCATTATAATATGCAACCTTAACTTATCACATTCCGTTTACAATTAGCATTATAATACTTATTGTAAAATTCAACAACCTTACAAAAGTGTTATTTCATTAACCACCTATTCTTTGTTATTGTTGTCATCTTATTACATGTTATAAATTTCAAAATATGTTGATATTTTTTGTTTTAAACTATTTTCTTTTAATTAATTAGAAAATAAATGCCCTATTATTTAAAATTTATTTTTCTCTGTAGATTCATATTTTTATCTGGATTTTATTTTATTTCAGCCTGCAGAACTAACAACCATTGTGCTTTTTCTGATACAGGCCTGCTGGCAATGATTTTTTCAACTTTCACTTATTAATAAACATATAAGCATAAAATACATAAAAAGAACCAATTATATAGGCTTATACATAATGAGTATTTTGTTTGTTTAAGTCCTTAAACAGATTTACATTAACTGCTTCAAAGTTCTTTTCTGTGTTCTCTTTTTTGATTTGGGGTTCCTCTTCTCTGCTTCTTCACATGTACAGTAATTATTGTATAATGGTCATTGCTAGTGTTTGTTGTAGGTAGTCAGAATTATGTCATTTTTCCTTTAAAAGTTTTTGAATTTTGTTCTGAAAAAAAAAAAATAACATCCTGAGAGCTCTTTTTATCCTGCCCAGCTTGGTTTTACTCGATAAGAGAGCAAGCATATTTCACTTTTATCTCTTGTACTAGTGCATTCCATTCCATAGGATATGTTCCTTACTTCTGAGTTCTGAGCTTCTGAGGTCAGACCTTCAGTTGAATGTGCAAGGTACCCATAAGGGCCTCTTTACTCTTGCAGAGCCAAGAGTCCAGTATCTCCTAGCACTGTGAGACTTCTGGTATATTTTTTCAGTTTCCACCTCTGAAAGAGCTTTACTTGTCTATTTTTGTAGTAGAGTTTTAACTTACATATTTGCAACCCAGGCATGGGCGAAATGATGTGTTGTTAACCTCTGTAAAGTTTTCGATGTTCCTCACTTCTGTCATTTTTTTCTTCTCCAATATTTTGTTCACAAATTCGATCAAGACTGTGATTCTTTTCGCTCTACCTGCCTTCTGTGATAGAGAAGGTATGCCCAAATAGAAAAGTAGGATGAATATTTACTTCTTTTTTTTTTTCTTTTCTCTCAAGGGTCATTATTCCGCTTTGCTTAATGTTATAATACCTGAAAAGAATTGTCTCATGTATTGTGTTCATTTTTATAGTTGGTGGGAGTATACATCCAATATAAAATTATTTTATCACAGCCAGAATTGGAACTCACTGTTTTCTTGCAGATTCGTCTTGACTTACTTTTGGCTTCATACTTCTAATAGGAACATTTTAGCAAATAGACAGGTCTCCTTGCTCTTTAAAAAAATATATTTCCCAAACAACTTAACAACTATTGGTTGTTTATTAATAATTATAAGTTTAAAATGTGAAATACATATTTGAAAAGAAGCCCAGTATATTAGATAAAATCCAAGCTACTTTCACTGTTCTTTGTCCAAGAGACTATGTCTCAGACCCCTGTGCTTAGTTCCTCAATACAGAATTTTTCAAGCATATTAAGAATCTTAACTACTATGAAACATTTCTTTGTTTTTCTCACTTTTACCTTAATATCTTTACAATTTCTAGCAAGATTTTCTTTTTTATCTCTTCAGTTCACACATTCTGCCCTCAAGGACAGATCAACTATTCACCTGACATATGAAGTGGCTGGAATGTACATGTTTTCAAGGTAAGTGGATTTGAAAGTAGATTGAGGAAGAGAAGAAGGATAGTAACACTTATTATTTGTATTTTTTAATTTAGTCCTACAACAGTCTTCAAAGTTATATAGTATAAAGACAGAATTTCCCCAGGAGAGATAGGCCTTGAACTGTTCCTTTCCAACCCCCTCAACTGGATTTATTAAATGTCACGGGAACCTTCATAGTGTTATTGTTAAAATATAAATAACACTACAAGATTCACAAAGTGTTTTAGATCCTTAAGTATTGTCATAAATGCAAAATTTCAGGTATATATTTGATTAATTTCCTTCTCTCTAAGAAATTTTTTTGAAGGCCTGGCTTATGAATGGTAGAAGTGGATATTGAATCAGTACCTGATCAGTGTCTCGTTCCTTATAGTCTGTACTCTTTTCAGAATACCATGCTATTTTCCTAAATGATTCTTAAGGTTAAGCATATGATGAATTTCTTAACTATACATCTCTGAGTCATTGAAACTATTCTCTGGTAGTAACTCTAATTGAGTTATGGGTTTTTCAGTCTCATTGTATGAAACCTCTGCCACTTCCAAACACCATAATAGACATCTTAAAAACACTATTAACTTTCCTATTTGTAGAATCTGGTGCCTTTATAGAAAACAGTCAACTTTTAAGGTGAGTAAATTCTGAATCTGTGACCTCCTTTTTTTTTTTTTTTTCATATTGCATCTATGCCTCTAACAAGAGGCAACCAAATTAAATGGACTCATCATAGGGTCACTATCATCATATACATATCTTTCTTTAGAACCTATGATAGCTATTTTTTTTTGTTCACTACCTCTGACTCCTTTAAGGAAAGCATACAGGGAATGTATAGTAAGGGTCCATTTGATATTGCTATGTAGTGTAATAGGATTTGCAGTAAAAGATCTAACATTGCAACTGATTATTTTGTAGAAATTAAGAAACTTTTTAACCATTCTTATATTAGAACCTTATTTGTTGAATAAATATATTAATAAATTTATCTTTTCATTGTTCAAAAGTATCATCCATTATAATTGAAATGAGGCAATTGTTTTATCAGCTATGAATTCTGGGAGATCTGAACTTTAAAACCTGACTGCTACTTTCGTTATAATTAATTGATCATAGTTCCTAGGAATTATATGAAATACAGTGAGAAAAATTTAGCAACTAAATCTAGTTAATGTGAAATTACATATTGTAGTATTTTGCTGTAAAAATTCACATTTTTATCCAAGAAAAGACTATTTACAAAAAAAGGAACTTATTAACTATTACATTTAAAACCTATGTGTAAAGAAATTTCTCAATATATTCACATATGAACATGTTTTAGTAAAAAGTTAAAAAATTTCCAGTTTTTCAATTGTGTTATTTTAGAAAATCAACAGCTATGAAGAAAATTTATAAAAGTATAAGGCAGCAAAATTAGAAATAAATGAGAAAGAACACCATACTTGTGAGTCTGAAAAATGTATTCTTTGACTTGGCTATTAACTATTTGTTTTCTTTATGAAAATAACTACCTTTTGTAACCTCAAATAATTCTGCTATATAATGTCCACATTTTTTTTACCGCTAAAAATTCCTTGACTCAAAGAACATATCTGTCTGCATTGTTAGCTACTTTAAGTTTATATAACTAACCAAATGGAGTTCTAGGTTATAATGAATTAAGTTTTCTCATTTAATGAGAATCCTACTAAAATTAGCCTCTGTCCTTTTCTATCCAATAACCCTTTCAGCCTTTATCCATACATCATTTCTTAAACCTCTAGAAAAAGGGGCCCATGTAAAAATTTATATTTTAGACTACCAAAATCTATCTTAAATAACATAAAAAAAACATGCATAGTTCTTGAGTCATGTAAGTTGAATATATATACATATATATATATATATATGTATATATATATATAATTTTTTTTTTGAGCTTAGAATTTAGCCTTTCATGATTTATCAGAAGTCTAGGTCATTCCACTGCTAACTCTTACCACTAAAGCATCAGTGCCTTTTGCTATTCACTTCTTGGGACTTATTTATTAAGAGACTGAGATCTGAACATCTGTTTGTGTTCCAACTGAACAAATCATTCCAAGTAACCTTTCTAACCCAAAGTTCAATGGATGAAGCAGACCATGATTTATATTTGTGGGTTTTTGTTTTGTTTTTGCAACAAAAGCCATTCTCCTTACTGTAATCTCAACAACTGCCTGTACTGCATTAATCAGACCTTAATTAACAAGGAAGAAAGGTGATAATTTACATTTATTTCAAATTGACACATTGTACTTTATTTAGCAAATGAGACCTGTCAGACACTGCCAGTGATGCTTAGATTGAAGACAGAGTGTCGAAAATATGTCTTCCACCTGCCTGTGCCTTTGTAGGAGGGAGCTTTCAGTGTGTTTACACAAGGATCATTAGACATACCTCATGCTAAGCTTTCATGAATCTTTGAATAAGAAATGCTCAAAGGTCATCAGGTATGAAATATTTTATAATGACACACTGCCATAAGGCATAAGAAACTGTGATTTATCCTCCAAAGTAAACTCAAATAGGATAAAGGAAAGAGAAACACACAGGCCTCTAAACCATTTTTGATCTATCTGAAAAAGAAGAGAGGAGGATTAAAACTATGAGGAAGGAGGCTGGGGAAATTTATTTACTTTGTGTAATTGTGCAATACAAAGTGAGAGTTAGAGGTCTGAAAGAAATGAACACTCTAACTGGTCATCAGCTTCTGAGAAAGAACAATACATTCCTATCAAATGTCAGGAAGGAAAGATTTAGGAGTCATGAATATCAATATGTTAATTCTATGAGATGGAAATGGAAAATTGAAGATAATTGATTTGCCCATTCTTGCCTTTAATTGAGCATATAATGATTGAATTTGAAATTTAAGCCTAAGAGGGTTAAAAGAAGTGAGACTTACAGTTAAACTGAAGTAGATTCTATGTTTTCCTCCTGCCCTTTTAATCTAAGCTTATTTTCATGGTTTTTATTACTATATATTTTATCATACAGTTTAAGCCAGGCAATGAGGAAATCCTACAAACTTTCCTCTTATGTGTTTGATGGATCTAGACCCTTATTCACTTCCCAGAGCATACTGTTGCATATGTGGGCATCCATACCTTTGCTCTTATTGTCTCTGTTGAGATGACCAGTCCATTCACTCTATATGGTAAACCTATTAATGGCTTTAAAGTGTGGCTCAAATCTCATCACCTTTATGTGATATTATGGAATGTATGCCAACTTATAGGTCAAGGAGCTGAAATTTACAATGAATGACATTGAATAAGTAAGTCTCTTAACTATTTTAAAACTTCGTTACTTCACTTAAAAAAATTGCTGAAATAGTAGCTGCCATTCTATGAAAGGGAGATAGGAACTCGTTGGAGGGGAAGGAAATCTCTTGTTTAGTATATACTGTTGTTAAAATTATAAAGCCAAATGGAGATGAACAAGACATTATAAGGCATCATAGGATCCATGATTCCAAATCTGTACAGTCTTACAACATAATATTAAATTAATGATGTGGTCTGATGTAGAAATGTTTCCAATTATTCATGATTTGTATAATAGGAAGGTTGAGTTTTATTTTCTCAGGTATGCTAAGAAAAGCATATTATTTGTGGATTAAAGTTGCCAGTTCTGCTTTATAGAAGTCAATAGGGATTAGAAAAATCTAGTCCATTTTTCTTATGGATTTTATTATCATGAATAACTTGTTTTTTGGTTGTTCGAAGGCACAGCTGGGGCTAAAATTAGGTTCCTGTCTACTTCTATGATTTCAACTCTTGCCTCTAAATTAATAATTTCCATATCTAAGAATACAGCTTCAAATTCTCTTTCAAATTTTAGATTCTCTTTTTAAAATGATTCCTAATATTTCTACACAGAATTTTACACTAGTATTATAAATACAATACATTAAAATATAGTTATTTTAATAAACAGTAAATGCCAATGCTCTACATATTTATTAATTCTTTATCCTGATTTCCCATTCTTGTGGTTATAAAGAAGCAAAATTTGTTTCATTTCACTCCTTCTGGAGTTGTCTTCTAAACACTGTGGGGGCTAGGGGTACTGATCTCTACTACACAGTCAAAAATTCATGTATAACTTTTGACTCCCTCAGAACTTAACTACTAATAGTCTACTGTTGACTGAAAGCCTTACTGATAATAGAAACATTCAATTAACATATTTTATAAGTTATGTATATTGTTTACTGTACTCTTACAATAAAGTAAGCTAGATAAAAGAATGTTATTAAAATCATAAGGAAGAGACAACACATTTATAGTACTGTACACATTTATTGAAAGAAATCCAGGTATAAGTGGACCCATGCAGTTTAAACTCATGTTGCTCAAAGGCCAACTGTTTTTCCAAAATTTGTAGTGACTCCTTCTGGAATGTTGATTACAGGCCTCCCTTTTACACCCACCACTTAGAGCATTGTTGGTGATTACAACATACAGTTGCTGCCTCTGGTCTTTTCCTGAGACCATTTTTTTCTATGTACTTTATTTATAAATTTCTCAAAAAATTATAAGCTGTACTGTGTCTCCTCACTGCATACAGGACTAACTTTAATCTCCTCAGCCTGGTATATAAGTCTCTTCAAAACTGGTTTAATGATTTCTACTTCTTAATGAGTATTTAGAAGATAGCTGGAAAATCTAGACAACATATAAAGTACATACTTTTGAGGATATCAGAAAGCTAGCAATGTATCAAAGAATTCCAGTTAAAATTTAGGAGAAGAAAGAAAGGCAGGGAAATGAACCTGGAATTAGTCCAGGTAATGTGGTCTGATTTTGACAAAAGGTTATTATCTCTGAGAGTCAGAAAAGTACTTTTGAGAGACTCATGAGTATACAGGCACAGAGTTGGAATTGGGGGCCTGATGTGGTCCTACAAACACACCTGTGCTTTGAATTGGAATCTCAAAGAGCTTTACCACGAAGTAAGTCTCAGTGACAGGTAGGTAAGCCCTCACAGAGTCTGAAGGTGACAGGTAGGTAAGCTCTCACAGAGTCACTAAGGTGATCTCAGGTTATTATTGTCCCCAGGAGCCTGGCAATTGTGAATGTTAAGTCTTCTCTGGAGGAAGAAACATCATCCTAGTCCTTATATTATTTCAACAAATAATTTTTCAAACACAGTATCTGGGATAAAACAAACAAATAAAATGATAAGGCAGATAAATAGACAAAACAATCTGAATGATAAGCAGAAGCAGTAAAGAAAAAGGTCCTTCTGATATTGAATATATTGGATGCAGACTCTAAAATACCATACTATATTCCAAGAGATAAATAAATTAAAACCAACAATTTTGGCAAATAACTAAAAACTATAAAAATGGACATGTAAAATAAGAATCAATGAAAAAATCTAATTAATATTTAGAAGTCAAGTTTAACAATCAGTAGATGCAGGTGATATAAGAATAAGCGAATTATCCAAATGAAGCTAAAATTTGAAAAAGATAAAAATATAAAAATCGGTATGACATAGATAATATTGTATAAAATTCATATATTTGTGTGTGTGTGTGTGTGTGTGTGTGTGTGTGGAATTGGAGTCTCAAAAGGAGGGGAGAAAAGGAATGTGGCAGGAGTCATATTTGCAGAAATAATGTTCGGAACTTTCTAATACTCTTCTTGAAACCATTACTCCTTATAATGCAAAGCTTTATAGCCCATAGTCAAATAAAAAAATCTCAATGGAAGTTAGAAGATATTTTGTACTAAAATGATAAAAATACTACAAATCAAAATTTGTATGATGCTGGAAAAGTTATGCTTAGCAGGTTCTTTGTAGAATTAAATGTATATATTAAGAGGAAAAAAAGGCTGAAAAATCTATTAGCTAAGTAGTCTTAAGAAATTAGAGAAAATAATAAACTATAAAGTCAAATGGAGTACATAATAAAGAAAAGGGTAAAAATTAATAGAATAGTAAAACAACAGAGAGGATTAGCAACATTCGATCATTAAAATGCAATAAAACTGTTAGTAAACTAGGAATAAAAGGAAATTTCCATGGTCTGTTAAAGGGTGTTTTTAAAGACTTTGAACAAATAACATCGTAATGAGAAAGTATTAGAAGCTTTTCATTTTAGATCCGATCAAGTGTCCACTATCACCCTAAGATAGTAAACAGTGTTTTGGAAGTCTGCACAATATATTAAGATGAGATATAGAAATAAAATGTAGAGATTTGGAAGGAAACTATGAAATTTGATGACTTTCAGTTAATATGATGGTATACATAGAGAACCCTAAAGAATCTAAATTAGAATAACAACTGAGTTTAGCAAGAATATTTCCACATAGCAACAATAAGAATTAGAAAATGAAATAAAAATGATGTGTATTAGTAGCATAAATAATGTGAAATATATTAGAATAAATTCAATGAAACATATATAAGACCTTTATATAGAAAATTGTAAAAAAATAATACTGAAGGAAAGTAAAGGCCTAAAAAAAGAGATGAAAATTCATGATCATGGATTGGAAAAGTCAGTATTTAAAGGCCTAAATAATCCCAATCACAATCCTAGCAGTTCTCTTTTGGGGGTAGAGATTGATTATAAAATTTATGTAAAAATAAAGGTCTAAGAAATAAAAAAGATACTTCAAGAATAGCTAGGAAGGACTTGCTCTATCATCTATTCAGACATAATAATATTACTATATTAAGACACTGGTATGTCACAAGAATCAGAAAATACATTAAACAAAATAAAAGTAGATTAAAAGAAAAGTTCTGGGAAAAAAAACTCATTTTTGTGGACATTTGATCATAAATGTGGCAATGCAGAACAATGGGGAAAAGTTGATCTTTTTTAATATATTAAGTTAGGACAGTGGCATTTTCACATGAAAACAGTGAACTATGATACCAAGCATACAGTTTTTAGATCTATATCTTCTATTATATAGGATAATATGCTCATGACTTTGGGATAGGGAAAGCCAGCATTCTGCATATGCAGGTCATTTGCCTGCTGTACTTGGTTCCTCACTGGATTAACCTGTTTTTTCCTGCCCTGACCATAGCTTGTCCACCTGGCAAAATTTTATGAAAATACTTACCCAATAAAGCCACAGGCTGGTCATAGGCTTTTAGGGTATGATCATGAATAGATGAGAATAGTTGATTATATTTTTTCCCTCAATTTTTTGGAATAACAGCTATAATTTGCTCCTAATTGTGCTATATTAATTAACTTCTGGAAAGGAAATTTCATCAGGTTCTCTTTAAATTTATTTTCCTGTTCATATTTCATATATGGGTGCCTCAGAATTTCTACAGCGTAAATTGGCATAAAGTTTTAATTTTTTTGGTAAGATTTATGTCAGTAATCTGTCGTCTTAATTACATCTGAACACCAAAATCTGTATTTTACCTCTAAATGTAGCAGAAAGGTTTACCAAATTTACAAATATATCTGGTTATTAAAAATAGATATGAGATTCAGATGGAATTTTTAATTTTAATTGCTTTTTCTTTAAAATATACACATTATGAATCCAGACATCTAAAAGTAGATAAACCAGAAAGATCAACAAAAAAAGATAAAAGGTAAAGAAAAATAACTGAAAGCTGGTCTTAAAATAATGTAGGCATGTTTAATATTAAGTACCTGAGCTAATACATCACACAAATTTGAAAAATGGAAAATAATAACATGGTTTAAAATCTTAAAGAATAAAAACATTAAAAAGTAAAGTTTTTTGTCACTCATAATCATCTCATTTCTTTTTCCCCCTCCATATTGAAATCTCCAATAAATTCTATTGATTTTATCTTATATTCAATAATCACCTTCACAGGAAATTACTGGTATGATCTTTGCAATACTCTGTGAACTCTTATCTCTATCACTTAGTTCTTAAATTCCAAAAATTAAGTTACCCAGTTATTATTTTATAAATGCATTCATTATTATTCAATAAACAATTCTTTATTTACTATTCCAAAATATTAGCACTTCCGTAAGATTTAAATATTCAATCTTAATTGATTCAAAAGCTTGTAGCCATCCCCATCTACTCCTACCCACTTCTAATGTTCCTTTATGCCAACTGTGGGTAGATTTTTTTCACATTTTAATTCCTGTCCCTAAAGTTTCTAATTAGCAAAATATTCCATGGTATTTAAATGCAGCTGATTTGCATCTAAAAGAAATCCCCAATAACGTTTCCACAGTATATTAAATCAATACAATTTTTGATAGATGATTTTATCCTTGATTTTACTGAAACCAGCCATTTTTCCATATTAATTTTATCTCAGAGAGAACACCACAATTGCCATTCATCTCTCTGTAGAAGTTACTAATTTCTTAAATGATTCAAATCTGCTAAAAGCCAACTCAGTACCAGAAATTAAATTAAAATTGACAAACAGATAAATAACATTAAGGTTTCTGAGGAACATTTAGATTCCTGGACTATGAAGTGAAATGTGTGTGTTCCTCAAGTCAAAGCCTCTCTCCTCCAAAATATTGGTCTTTTGTTTCGTTGTGCCACAGTTAAATTGTAGAAAAGCAAGTTGATAGAAGTCACTACTTTCTCTTGCACTTTTACCCACAGAGCTTAACCTTCCTCCTTGTCAAAAGTCATCAGCTTGGTAACATTTTAATATTTCCCTTCCCTAGGATTATTGAACTTTAGATAAGCACTGGCTCACAGAGAATCAGTCATAATATTTATCCTGTGAATTAGAAAATATGAGATGGGGGCTTCTAAAATACCAATTTACCAGACTCCCCTAGAAATCAATTAAAGCCAAAATATTAGGGTGAGGCCCACAATATCTAAACTCCCCAATTGTTTCTAATTGTCAGAATTGAGAACCACTGATTCTGATCATGGTTTTTTATACCTACTTGCTTAGAATGTCTAATTTCTGAGTGCATATATGTGAATTTATATGTTTATTCACATTATGTACATGTATGTACATGGCTACAGTCATTTACATTATTCCAAAAATATAATCCTTGGTCCTTGCTCTGAAATCTATAATTCTATCATTTTTTTCACTAACCCTAATGAACAATTTTGATTTAATGTTCATGTTGTTCCAGTCTTCAATATTCTACCATATTACTCCATAGAATATTTAGTTGTGTGTCAACTAAATATTAATTATAAAAAACATCTATTTTTTGTTACATCAAATATGATTAAAACCCTAAATAGTAAATTAGCCCTTGAAAAATAATGCATAAGTAATTTATCATGTGTAACACTTTGCTGATAAAAATACATCTATATAAAATGATAAACACTTTTGATTAATAGGTTAAATTGGCCTTTTCTTTTAATTCACTTTTTTCCATATTACATTTATTAAAAAATACTACAGAATTTAATTAATGTTTAACATGGAAAATTGTGTTTAGTAATTGGCTTAATTTTTTTACTAATTGGTTACATATTAATCCTTATTTTCATAGAACATTGCTCATTACCAACGATAATTCTAGTCAAGAAAATATTCATCACTTTGTCAGAGATTTTCTTTCTAGCTTAAAGAAAAAGTTACTTTTTATTGAATTAATTCTAGTTAGGGATATTTAATCAGACAAATTTTTTACCATCTCTAGCTTACAATTTATATATGTGGTTACCACATATATATGTATGTATTATGTGTATATTTGTATATGTATTTGTATGTGTGTGTGTATTTACTCAAGTTCTATGTTTATTTAAACAGAGATAATTACCACCCATACATGCCTGTTGGTTAATTGCTTACCTATTGCATTAAGTACCACAAAGTAAAACATAGGTATTGTGTTTTTATACTAACATATAGATTGTAACCATATCTTATGGTGATTAAGAAGACATTACGAATATATTCCATGATGAGACGAAATATTAATTCTAACACCAACAATTCATATTTTGTACGAGTGTTTGTCTACTCGTAGTTTAGCTACAAATCAACCTGAAATTTCATATTATTAGAAGAACATTCATCTTGAGGGTCATTTTCTGCTTTCATAAGTCTCTACATCTATACAGATGATGCCTTTTAGTCTGGTAGTAAGTTATGGTCAGCGTCATAATAATTAACTTAAATAATAAATCTGTTATCTTTTAAAACATCATAAATTTATTTTTGAATGACAAACTATACTTTTCCCAAGTTCATATCTATTTATGAGGTTTTTTATATTTTGATTAAAAAAATGTTGCAAACCTATCACATCTTTTAAAACATGGTTAAAATACTTCAAGCGATCTAGAAATATATAAAAATAATATTTATATAGTCAATATATTTTAAAAAGTTGGAAAAATATTTTTCTTTGAAATTTAGAAATAATTGTCAAGAAATTAGTAGAGACTAGGCCTCACATAAATACTCAGAAGCAACCATATTTTAAAGCTTTTTTTGGTTATAAAATATAATACATTTATGGAAAAATGTCCCCCAAAAGTACAACTTAATGAATTATCACTAATTGAGCAGTCAGATAAGCTCTAAGTCAAGTAGTAAAACAACTTTAGTGCCTAGAAGCCTCCATTGTATCTCTTCTCATCTCAAGCTTCCTCTCTAGAATGGAATCTCTATCTTGACTTTGGCGATAAATTACTTGCTTTCCCTCAAAGTTTTACCACTAAAGGATATATCTATAAATACTGTGCTATAGTTTGTCTGGTTTAGAAGAGTATACAAATGGAATCATAAGAATGTATTCTCTTGGTCTAGTTTCTTTCACATAATATTTTTGATATTTGTATATGTTGTTTTGCGTCACTATAATTCATTCATTTTCATTATAATACTATTGTGTTACTTAAATATGCTACAATGTCTTTATGTTAATATTCATGAATGTTAGGTTGTTTCTGTTTAGGAGCTCTCACAAATAATATAGTTATGAACATTTTTGTAATGTTTCTTGGTATACACATGCATATATTTTTCTTGGGTGTATTTGGAGTAGTAAAATTGGCAGATCAGAAAGTGTGTATTTATCCAACTTAAGTAGCTGATGGTAAACTGACTTTTTAAACCAAGTTCAGGAAGCTGGCTTTTAGAATGATTGTACTAATTTACACATTTCATCTTTTAGCTGAAATAAATATATAAATTTCAGTTCCAAAAATTCTCCTGCCTAACATGACTAAAAACAGACCTATTAAACATTTACTCCATTCCCAAAAGGAGATATTTGATGATAACTTCCAGAAACATATGGTAGGATGACTTTTCTGAGTCCATGATTTCCAAGTGATGTTGATTACTCTTTTAGTTCTTCCAAAATATACCCTATACAGAAGTCCTCACCATCTCAAAAGTAATTTGTTGATTAGTGATTAGCTGTAAATACAACTATGATTGTAATTGTAAAATATAAGGATAAGAGAGAAAAAATAAGTGCCTCCTCTTACTTTTTTCACCATGACTTTAAAATTATTTCTAACCTGCAGATTGGGCTCCTTAACTGTCACTTCATTGCCAGACAATTGTGGCAGAGATTTGAACTATTTTAATTAAAGAATGTGGTGCTGCATGAGCTAAAGGAATAGATAGTGATTCAATAAGAAGCGAAAGATTAAAGTAATATAGGCAATTTGAGAAGTGCAGTAAGATAAGAATTAAAAATATCCATTATATTTGGCAAGTTGAAGGATATTTTGAATTTATGGAAAAAAATTAAAATGCAAAAAGTGGAAGGTGGATTATGGTAGCATGAAGAGTTAAGGAGGTGCAGGGCACAGTAAGGAAATGAGGGAGTTCACTTGGGCCTGTATTGGCCCACTGACCTGTGTGGCTAGAAACGTCATCCAGAATGCCATGTTAAAGAAATAAACCAGTGTGACAGCTCTGAATCATAAAACTAAAGTCAAGTGGGGACTGGCCATAGACAGTGTTGAAAAGAGCAAGGTTGTTGAGGTTAAGGAATGGTGTAGTCCTAAATATAGACATAACTTGCTTTTATGCTTCTAGTTTTTGTACTTGTTTTATAGTGTTAAATCTTCAATATTAAAATAATTGGTTTATGTAGTTCTGCCTAAATACTCAGAGCTAAAATCATTATTAAAGTCTCTTACATATATCATAATCCAAAATAGAACAGCCCAAATCTCTTGCCCTAGAAATGGACTTTTAAACAAAGGCACAGTTATTTTATCACCCTTAGAGAATGTCTGAACAAGAGAGCAAATATGGAAGTCCAGAAGATAGCTTTACCTAAACTGAGTTTTTTTTGGGGGGGAATAAGTAAGCCAAAATGTCACTTGATACCGAGTTTGGTCTGCACAGTGTAGTGAATGTGTCTTTTTGTAATGTTATGAATTTCAAAGTCAATAAATCAAATATATGCCTAAAACTGTTTTCAAAATTTTAAATGACTTCTTTGAATGTTTCTTATAAAGTCATATTTTTATTTTATGGCTGCATTTTCATCCATTTTTCTGAGGACATTGAGGCTCTATCTACCTATGAATTTTATATCCTTTGTGTTGTGGGTTTCTTTACTTAGTTGCTTGTTTGTTGTTTGTTTGTATTGAGATTTCCTCTTTTAGGTTGGCGTTTTCCTGGTGGAAGTTTTATTTGTGTGAGATGGGTCTTTTTGATGGTGAAGCTTTTCGGTAAAATAACAGATTATTGAGTCAGCCTTTTTATTGGGGCCACTCACATTCAGTGTGAGTCTGTTTTTATTTTTTTTCCTGAGTTCTGTTTAGTTTCTGGTCAAATAATCTTTCAGTTCACCTCCTGAGTGTGTGTTGGTTGGATGGCGATATTGGATTAGGTATTAGTGAGGGGTAATTATGCCTGGCTGCCAGGATTCTGGACAGTGATGAGGGAAATATGAACTAACTAACATGCTGCAGTTCAAAATATAGGTGTTTGGTTCACCTCTCTGTTTTCTACACTGCTGCTGAAATCCTTTGGCTGAGTCAATGACCATGAATCTGGAGCCTCTCTAGCTCAATTTCCTCCAAGAGGAGAAGATGGGTACCTTGGCTTCCCATCCTCCTCAGACATTCATATTATTATTTCTCCTGCTCTTTTAAGCCAGTTATCACATCCCCATATGCTTTCTGCATGCCAACAGAAGATAACTTCTCTGCTGTTTTCTCTTATGTTATGCCTTTGGTTTTATAAAACATTACTATCATTTTGGTGGAATCTTAGAAGAGAGATGAGATAAATTTGTGTAAATCACTCAACCACATTTAACTAGAAGTATAATTTGTTAACTGAGTTAAGTAGACTGCAACCTCCATGAAGAGAGGGTATGTGGCTATCTTATCATAGTTTCATTCCTGTGGTCTAGGAAAGCGCCAGGAACATAATTAGTACTCATTAAATATGTGTTGAATAAATCAATGAGTAAAGACTTCAAAAGGAAATACTCATGCAGTATTTAGAAATCTATTTAGCAAAGTCCGTTTGCTTCAAATACAAAAGATAGAAAATTCAGAGGTGAGGTGGGAAGCAGGCCAAATTCTTTGTTGATCTGGCAGGTGGAATGAACAGATGGACAGTTGCTATCTACCAATTCAGTCTTATTAGCCTTACTCTTAGTTGACTTACCAGATTTGGCAAGCTGTTTACACTTAATTTTTTTTCCAGGAATACTTCTTAATCTACTTCTAGATCACATTTCTGTGCTAGTGGTAAGTGTTTTGAGGTGATTCTTTCTATCCTAAAAATAATGGAAAGTCAAAAAAATAGTTTTCTTTTTGTGATACTGAAATATGTAGTAGTGAGATGCGTAGTAGAAGTAACCCTCCAAATGCTCTGGTAGAAGATAGTTAGCCATCTTTAAGTCGAACAAATCCACTGTCAAGTAACTGTGTATACTTGCATTCTTGAAAAACTTACACAAATGATTGTGAAATGCCTTGATAAATATGTAGAAAGTGGAAACAGGTGTGATTATTATTCTTGTCTATCTTGAAAGATTAGAATTTCTCAACATCTTTAGTCTGGCACATTTATGAGAACATTGGCAGGATGAATGTACATTTATCAGAAAAGATAAGTTAGATTACTTTATTCTCTATTTTTTTTAAAGAATTTCTGAATTCTAATTTGACTAATGTCTAAGTAACCCAGCATGACTTATACAATCTGGCTTTATAGGTATGTGCTTATTAGTACATATTTGATACATCAAGACATTTATAGAAGTAGGCAGATATTCTTCAGAGAAATTATACCTTTACTAAGTATTTCTCTTGAGGGATGGTTACCAGTTTGGGAGTAAAATTTTTAAAATATGTATAAGTAGTATACATATTTACAAATAAAAATATCTCAAGAGTAGAAGATTTGTTGCTATGTGTGTAATAAATTGGTACAGTGTTACATCAGCCTGTGCTTTCTCATAGCTTGGGTAATCCCAAAGTTCTCTTTCTCTTGCCTTTATACAAGGGATTTGGTTTCAATACTCCAATTTGAAACCAAATCCCTGGTATAAAGAAAACAGAATAAAGAAGTACAAAAGCAATAATGTATCTTTTTCTACTTCTAAAAATTCTACTAAATTGGACAGATGTTGATGACACACTCTATAGATAGCCCATTAGCTTTTGCCGTATTCATAGGACCAAAATTAGTATTGCTACCATCCTGCGACTATGGCCATTCTTAATGACTCTTGCAATGCTTATGGATAAAACCAATTCTCAATTATCACTCAAGTAATTGAGGCTGCATTTTTAGCATAAGTGAAAACCATGGGAGGCCCAAAACTTACTGTGGCAAAGAACCCCAAAGCCTCCTTACTCTGTCCTTTCTCTTATAACTTGACCTTCTTCTTATTTCAAACCTTGTTCTGATTTGAGTAAATTCCTCTGTGACTGGAAAAGGTCTCATGAATACACATTAATTTACCACCATATTTTTATATATCTATCCTTTTTTCTTCCATTTGAGCTGTTAGCCCCTTTCCTCCTTTTTGCTTTCTATTGTACAAGTTTTGTTACTATTCCTCCTATATCTTCCTTTTCCTTATATTTTCTAGTTGAGACCAATCCTCAGGTATAAAGAACTGACATTCTGAGCTATAGGTAGCAGGGTTGCATTTGTATCTAACTCTTGATCTGTTTATAGACTAAATCTTGTAAAGGCAGGAGCTTTGTTTATCCTAATAAGTGATGTATTCCCAGAGCCTAACACAGAGTATAGCACATAGTAGGCATTCAGTACATATTTGTTGTGTGAAAGAATTTAACTGTTTGTAATTCCATTACATTTTTAATTTTCAAATGACAAGAGCGATTTCTTTAGTCCAGCTAGTAAGGGGTGTGTTTGAGAATTTCACCAGGATCTGACTCAGGTTATATCGTGAGAGGAAATAATGTGCTATGGTTATTGTTACTCTTAATAGCAATAACCACAGAAGTGGTTGTAAATGCTTAATTGTCTATGGAGATACATGTGGTTGTGTATGAAGAGAAGAGAAAACACAAAATTTAGAGGGCTTGACAGACCCTTCTGATGTAGACTTAGACATGTGAGACAAGATGAAAGGCAGAATTTGGGCTCCTTTGATGTAAAAATTAAGAAAAATGAAATTTTCCATTTGTGTGCCACAGGTGATTTCATTTTTCTTAAATAAGATCATTTTATGAGAAAGTTGTCAGAACAATTTTTATGTGTAGTTGGTTTCGAACTACTAACAAAAGGGTAAAAGAAAACTAACCAGCAAATTTTATACACGCAAACATATTCTTACTATAGAAATCTCTATACATAAATAATAACCATTAGTAAGTTAGTAATTAAGAGCCTCTTGATAATAAAAGAACTAATAGCTTAAGAAAGTATTTTTACCAATTGAGGACAAGAAATGTTTCACTTCTCATTACCATGGATTTGAGAAATTCAAGCATATAAACTCTAAGTGACTAAAGTGTCCTTAATAAAACAAGGAGAGACATCTGTGTTTTTTAAAGATAATTCTAATTGACAATATATGCGTGTTGACATCATCCTAAGTATTTGAATTTGCTAATAATTGTCCTCTGCATAATAGTAGCACAAGTTCAACCTTAAGATGCATATGTTTTGCTAATGTTAAGATTAGCTGATTAATATTGATGGCAGCTAAGGCCAGTGGCGAATGTCTGACATCTGTTTGGGAAATCAGTGTTCCAATTCAGGAAGCTGGCATTTCTGTCGGGGTTAGAATGAGGGGTCATTGTGTAAGGAATTATGATTAGGGTTTTATGTATGGTTAAGGTTAGGAATAGGAACATGATCTATTTCATTTCTGTTCATCTCAGTGTATTTCTGGTGTCAAGCTGCTTGCTCTATTCTGTGTTAACAGAGAGGTCTTCCCCTATGTTCCCTTGTGGCACATTCACTGTGGCACATTATTTCACTTGCTCCTTCTATGTTAATCAACTGATTGATCTCTTTTTCTTCTCCTGTGTTAGTCTTTACCTTGTCCTTAAATGATCTTTCCATTTGGGACAGAAGCATTTATTTTTGTTCCAGTTCCCTCCCCTTCCCCACATCTAGACACTTGAATTGATTTAAAGTCAGGGGTTATTTTTTACCTCATCCTTTTCTAGATTACAACCTCAAAACATGATACTAAAACTATATCAAAGGACATTTTAGTTTGGTGGAGGGGGTAAAAATATACAGATTTGTCTCAAAAATGTCTAGAATTTTTTTTTAAATCAAAAACTGTAAACAAAAAAGAAATTAAATGTTATAAAATCCTTGAAATTATTCAGACATAGTATTTTTTCTTTTATTCCTCTTTCTCTAGTGGACTTCAATCGGCGTTAAGTTTTAACTCGTTAGGCAGAATAAATAAATAGTAGATTATGCACACAGCTTATTACAACAAAGGGACAATAGTGAAGTGAGGTAGCCACAAGGATTCACAAAATGGATCGACTGGAAGAGCAAAAAGTACTGAGACCTTTCAGAGCATTGAACAAAATGATCAATTAAAATCTCTTTTCATTTCTACTTTGCTTCAACTGAAAAATCAAGTAGAAAATCATCAAAACCTTAAAAATTCAGGAAAATTTCAAAAACATCTGAGGATCTTACTATATTAATGTACATTGCTTACTTGATGTTTGTAATGAAAACCTTGAAGTAGGTGTATCAATGTGATCAGGACATTCTGTGCTGTAAGGCAGGAAAATGGAACTTTAACACATCGTTGGAAGATTTTTTTCAAAAACAACTTAAAAAAGAAAAGATGGTTTTGTATGTAAAAATTAAGGTTAACACCAAAAATATGTTTTTAGTAGCATCTCTTGTCCATGGGAGAAAGCAAAATAAATCAGAAAAAAGTTGAAATTAACTATGAGTATTCTATATTAAATATAGTCTGGGGCTAGGAAAAGTGGTTATTTTCTGTTATGATCTGTCCATATCACTGTTACCTTTGAGACATGAATTTTTTTTTTTAATTTCAATATAATATCCAACCAACTTCTAGCTTGGGCAAGGTGCTCTTCAAGCTTTTGTGCCCAAGAATTCATGTCTTTAAAATGGGTATAGTAATACAAATATTATGATAATTAACAAGTAATCCATATATCACAGGCGTACCTGATAGCAAGTACAGAATACATATTGTTTAACATTATAGAAGTGTTACTATTACCTATCATAATAACCAGTTAGCATTGGGCTTTTTTAGTATATGTCAATAGATTAATGAATGAATGAAGAAAATGTCCACAGCATCTCCAGAAGGATAAGATTCAAGGAAATTATACAGATTTAGAATTAGAAGTTATTTATTGTACTTTCTTAATATGGCAGTGTTCTAATTTGTGCAGATAGATTAATATTATTGTCCTGCAAAATATTTTCCTTAAGATGAAATGTGAATACTTTTAGCATTTGCTCATTGATGTTAGCTTTAACCTCTGGATTTTCAGAATTGGTCTATACTTTCGATCATATAATAACACTAAACATTCAATTGTAGGAATTATCATTGTCTTATATAAACTACTATCTGTATAAAAATGTTCATTTGCTCTCAGTTGACTTGGTTTTCATTATTTAGTCATTTTGATATGTAAATGTCTCCTTGTATATACTTTGACTAGAACATAATAGAGACTCCAGAAAGATCTGAGTAGTGCCCAGTGAGATTATTAATAACTATTTTTGCATTTCAGTCACCCCAGCTAACAAAAAATTAATACTCCTTATATTCCAGGCACTGTAGCAAGGCTGTAGATGATTTAGTTCTTTTGTTCAGAACCCTCATAAGGCAGATTTCATTACAGTCAATTAGAAATGGGTCCAGCCTGGTTATTTCACTAGCCTAATAACTTGCATCGAGTCATGAGAGAGCTAGAAAGCAAAACTTTTGTCTTTTTTGACAGGGAAAAAATTAACTTTTACCTCTTTGTCTTGTTACTATATTTTTTGCCTTTTTCTGGAAACTATGATGTAAATCTTTATATTTTTGAAAGATATGGCTAAGATCTTAAAATCTCACCAACAGTTAAAAAAATTCCTGAGAAGCAGAATTTGGGTTTGGGTGGTTGATTAGGCTCTGCTAAACCAAATAGGATTCCAATCCAGAGTGGGGCTTTAAATATATCATTTTGTTCAGCTCTCAATTATGAGGTAAGTACGATTGTGGCCATTTTATTTATATATATTATATATCTCCCTGTCACACATGAGTTGCTAAAGAAAGGATGTTTAATTTGCATAAGTCATGGGTCTGCTTTACCTTTGTGAATACTATTTGAGATTGCATTAGCATTTTTGATAGTCATGGCATTTTATTATCTCATATTAAGCTGTGCTGACTAAAACACATTTTTATCAGATGAACTGTTCAGTGGATGTTCTAAGATACCTCTGTGACTAAGGACTTGAAGGCTAGGTTCTTAAGAGAACAATTTATCAGATTATTGCTCTAATGTGAATCTTCTCTACGAGAGATTCATACTCAGTCTATACTAATTCATTTTTGAGACCCTAAAGTTACTTGCTTGGCTCTGCTGTCAACTAAAAGTAGTACCAAATAGCAACAGGATACAAGCATGAAAGCAAAGAAAGAGAAAGAAATTCAGTGGTTTGATATTTTGATTGATAGTTGCAGTGTTCATACCAATAAAAATTATTATTTAGATAGCATTAATGTAGTTACTGAGTCAAGCAGTGTGTTCACGAATACAATATTTTATTTAAATATTCTTCATCTTTTAAAATAATATAAGGAATGGATATACTCTTTTTCTGAAAGACAGTAATATAAAGTAGTTTGGGCAAACAGTATAAATAAATATATCTAAAATACAGGTCATGAGAATGGGAGTGTTTACATTTGTCATATTAATTGGGAAATAGTTATTCTAGATCTTTGAATTAATTTAATAATATATCATCAAATCACATGCTTTAAATTTTAAAATTAACTAAATAACAGAAATTATGACAGGAAAGGGATATTTTTTAAACAGAGGGCAAAAGGAAGCTTATCTCAAAAGAACCAATGAATGAGAGATGATAAAGATAATCGATAAACTCAGAACAGAAAAGTATGCTTAGTACACAAAAGTGAGCAGTTTCTGAGGATGCTGGTGTGAATTACCTCTTTCAATAAAATGAATCTATCGTAACTAAATTTCAAAATAATCTTTTAATATTTGATTTTTTGATACACAAAATTAATTTTACTGCAGATTTTTAATATAACAACATGTTACAGGCATAGAGAGCTTTCCTAATTTAGTATTTGAAAACTTTGTGAAGAAAATGTTTTCCTGATTTTATTTTTTCTGGTATTAGCCTAGGGAAGTTTTTATTTGCCCTAGCCAAGTTTCTGTAAATAGATTTGATACAACTACATGCATAAGATGAGGTAGCTAATTTCACTGTCAAGCAAACTGTAGATAGTTAGGCTACATAACACCTTTTGGTTTTCTTCCAGAAAAGTATCAGTTGAATAACATTCACTTTCTTCAAAATACTGCCTCGCCTCGGCCTCTGAAAAAAATTTCAATGCTATTGTTAGAAATATTTTGAATTACTGGTCATAACAGTTTTAAAACATTTCTGTGAAGCGCTTTAGAGCTTCATTCTGTAGCATTGGGAGTATTCATTCCTTTTCAAACAAGAGAACAGGAAACAAGACTGGCTGTAGCAGTTGCCTGCTGTAAAAGATTCAAGTCGAGTGGAAAACAGAGAAAAGAACAGGCAGCACAGATGGTTAAAAGTAAGTTAGTGTTTCTGAAATTAGTTTAATTTGTTTTAATAGCTTTTCATATTTTAATAGCATCCTTTAATGATTCATATTTTGAAATTTTATCCATGAAAATAGGTGTTAAATTGAGGAAGTATTTGCATATTTATAGGAATATTACTTTTCAGAACTGGATTCTTAAGACTGATATGAATCATCACACATGCCAAAATCTGAAACAAAAACAAAGCCAAAACAAAAATCTTGCAGTCAATTTTTACTAGCTTTGTTTTCTGATTTTATAAAAAATCTTTCTAAGCATCTGAATCTTCACTGAACCCTATAGAGATGGATATATTTCTAGGAGAGTGTTCTAAGTATTAATTTTAACTGATATGTATATTATGTTGCCTGAAAACTATTAATGGAGCAGAATACAATGACAGGAAAACAACCCTGGTAACTGAGAATTCTGTTGCATCAAAATTCGTTATGTATTTTTCTTTCTTTTTCAATTCAGAGTGGGCAGTTTTTAGAGATATGACCTATCTTTCCTTCTTTGTTTAAGTATTTTTAAATTCTAGTCATTGTGAAGTGAGAATTTGCAGGTGTTTCTCAGAGAACTTTTTCCCCTCTAGCTGGATGTGGAAAGGACAATGCAATTAATAACAGATGGCACAGGATGACCACGTCCTTGAGAGAACGCCTTATTGGCACCTCCTGCTAATTGTATCACATATAACACAACTAAAAGCATAATAAATCTGAACTGGGGGACATTTTATGCAAGAGCTCTTCTCTTTTTCCAGACGGTAAATTGCTCAGCTCTTGAAATATCTATAACCTTGTGACACCCAACTTGCATTAGCTTAATTGCCTTTTTTTCTCTCCCTCCCCCTTCTACCCTCCCTTTCTCCCTTTCTCCCTTTCTCCCTTTCTCCCTTTCTCTCCCCATTCTCTCATTCTCTCTCTCTCTCTCCCTCCCCCCCCTCTCTCACACACACACACACACACACACACACACACACACATACACACACACACACCACAAACACACACATTTTTTTTTCCTTTTGGCATAAGAGGACAATTGGATTTTTATTTTTTGACTTAGTTTAGTGCTATGTCTAAAACATTTATATTTCCTGGCTTGTATAGAATTTGGTTAAGGTTTGCTATCCTGACTTGAATAGGAAATTATTCTTTTAGAGGGCTTTAAAAGACTTTTCTTAATGCTGGGAAGGAAAATGAATGTCTAACTGTTGATATAATTTAATAAACCTGCAGAAGAGAGTTTTACTTAAATGGAAATACATGTTAATTTCAGAGGGACATATGCACTAATGTACATATGCGCACACACACACACTCATACAAGTACAGGGCTTTCCTCTTTGTTAAACAATGGCAACAACTGACAATATCCTGTGGCAGTAAAAAGAATTTAATTGCCACTTCATAACTTGATTTGCTGTTATTAACAATTTGTAAAGTAAAAGTTTATAGTATGTCAGAATGTAACCTCCTAGCAAGCATTTTTTTTTTCTTTCTCTAAGAAAATGCTTTGGTGAGTAGCCTGAATTTCATATTCATTTCCTACACATCTATTTTTTAATTTTGGGAGTTTGCTTATAAACAAACAAAACAATCAAACAAAAAGCAATTTAAATTATACTTAGAGAGGGTTAAAACACATACTTCAAAATCATGGAATATATGTTGAAATTGTGTTTTGTTTGGCAGCTGTATGTGAGTGCATGTGTGCATGTGTATGTCTGTGTGTTTTCCTTAGCTCTATAGATATCTATTCTTTTGCAGTGATTTATCCTCACGAGTGATAGTAACCTTAATATTTGTGTCAGTTGGGTAAGCCAACTCTAAAATAATAAGACAAATAATAGCTTGCACAAGAAATGATATGAAGTAAGGAGAAGCAACCATGTTCTCAGATTTTCTGCTATCAGTACTATCCCTGGATCTACTATTGAATACTTATATTTTGAAGCAACAACTTTTAGGCCAGTTCTGGACATGAGACACACTTGAAAATGTATGCAAAGAAGAATGGAAGATTCATATTATTCTGACCATTCTCATTTTGGTCTCTGGTGAGATATGAAACTTTCTGAAAAGTTATCTGTTAAGGATAGCAAGTTTTCTACAGAGTAAATAACAGGTTTGCAATAGAGTAAATAAAGTCAATATTCTCATGAACTACAAGAGAGGTTGATTTAAATCACAGTCTTTATGTATAGCAAATGAATGACCTTGGATAAGTCCTACCACTTTTCTGAGCATTATTGTCTTACCTTGTAAAGTGAGTTATCAGGAATAGAATCAATAAAGCTCAAACATCATTCCTTTGAAGACTGGGGGTTCTGCAAACTCAAACTGCCACTTTGGATGGGGGAGAGGTGGAGGGAGAATATAGAACAGGGGCCACTATTCTTGTAGCAATTTTGGAATTGTTTGTTGTTGTGTTTATGTTTCATATAGGATTTCCTTTGAATAATTCTTTTGAATAGATGTCCACATGGCTAAAATAATTTAAAAAACAATTAGACTGCGTAATTACTAAGGTTCCTTTCAGTGAGGAATTCTCTGATATGTGTACTCACATGAGTCTTATTTAATATGAACTAATCCTAGCGTTCTGAATGAATGAAACATGGCGTTTAGAAACAGTTGCTGTACTTTCTCCATTTATTCTGCAATTGATTTGAATAATAGACAATATAGGGATGAATATCAATAAACTTCTTTGCATTAAAGGTGTGTGTGAGTGTTTAAAATGTATGTCACTTTCTGTATCTATATTTTGAAGAAGAAGCAGTCATTTATACAGCAGGCAGAATCTCTAAAGCTGACGTGAATAACGGATCTCATGTTTTTCTCTGATTTCATGTTTGTCATCTTCATCCCTGTATATTTATAGTCCAGAAACTTCAGGTCAGTATAGATGGATAGTTGTCCAGTAGAAACATGGACATAGTTTTATCACATTTGGGGAAAAAAAATCATAGTATTAATTATAGTGACATTTGGTCTTTGTCTCATCTGTATCCCTGTTTATATCATACATTTTCTAGGAGCAGATTCTTATTTCTGTTTCAGTAGTCAAATAAAGATGTTTTCTATAAGCAGTGGAAAAATAGGCCAATGTGATAGGAAAGATATTCATTACCATATATCTTTGCACAATAACTCATCTCATTCTTGACTATTTCACTTTGGTTGCTGTGAGGATTAGAACAACTATACAGTGAAAACATTTAAAAAATATAAAGCCTCAAATGAATAAAGTCGTCTCCTGTGGGTAGGAAATTTGTCTCAGTTTTCTTTGTAGCCTATCACTTAACATGTTTTCTAACCCATACTTGATGTTCAGTAAATCTTTGATAAATATACAAATAAATGAATAAATAACAAGAATATATGTAATTCTATATTTGGGCCAATGTATAAATAAGTAAGGTGAATACTACATAGAGATAGATTTCTATTCTCTGAATTTTTATAACAACCATAATAAAAAGCAATGGACAGGTGTGCATATGCTGCTTATCTATATATTATCATATGTAATTGAAACAACAAAAAAAACAAAACAGATGACTCTTAAAAGATGACTGACTATGCAAATATCAATAAAATATTTTTATTTATTGGGGATGGGGAGGAGACAGTGTCAAAGGAGTCAGAAATCTAATGTGGCTTTCTTTAGTTACAATAACCTTTCTCCTTTGCAACTCATTACAGGTTTTGCCACTTGTTTTTGAACCTAAATTTATATCTTGTCCAACACACATAAGGTGATATCTCACTTATATTATTGTAAATTATTTACATCACAAATTCTGGGTCATGAAGCAGAGGTGATGGAATATTTTTACATAAAAATGTTGGGATCATGTTTTATTTTAAGCCTCTTATGCTGATCATTTTATTTGCAGTGTAAGTATGTCCTACATTAGCTTCTGGATTTGGGCATTAGTGCAGTGAATGGGATCAGTTAAATAGCAAGCACCCTATCCATCCTGATTAATGTTATACTTCACATCTTTGGGTAATTGCTGATATATTTGGATATAATCAGGACAAAGTGTTACACTTTCTATTTATGTATGATTTTGGATAAGTAATTTGGATAAGTAATTTTTTAGATCCTTTTACTTTTTAAAATGACAATGACAGTATCAGGTACTGACATCATTTAGAATTGGAAATAGTCGTAATGTTTGGTACTTAGGGGATTAGTAAGCATCAGCTGTTAAAAGGTACATAAGAAGACACTGACTTTGGAATCTATGTGACCTGGATTCAATTTTGACTTTCCCAGTTACTATATAATATTGAAACAGTTTCTCATAGTCTAGGTTGCTTATCAACAAAATAGCATAAAACCTTATATTGGAATTTTGTGGAGGATTAGAGATAATAAAAGCAGAGTGACTAGTACAGTACATGCCTATCATATTCATCAAGATACTGTCTTTTATTACTATAATACTTCTTATTAACAAAGTGAAAATATTGATTTAGATCAGTGGTTCTTAACAAGTTTTTTTTTTTTGGTGCCAACCTACCCCGCCCCAAGATATTTGTTAATATTTTCGTTGTCACAGGTTGGGTGAGAGTACTACTGGAATTTGGTATGTGGAGTCCAGAGATGTTGCTAAACACCCAATAATGCCCAGGACGATCCCCAATAACAAAGTATTTGCTCCAAAGTTTCAATGATGCTTAGATGGAAAAATCTCAATTTAGATTATGTTGAGTCAAACATCTCTCTTGAAAAACAAAACTTGTAATTTAAATGAACTACTTCAGATTCCAAGAATTTAAAGCTAGGAAGTATCTATACCAAATAGCCTTGATATTCTTTCCATTACGTTATCTTGATCTTAGGCTAAAGGAAATGACTCTACCCTTAATATAACATAGTAGAAATATCTCAAAATTCCTAGTATTTAAGACATACAGTGTCTCAATTAAATTGCCTCCTGATCAAATTGGCTAAGTAGTTAAGAAATGAAGCTCCCATTGACCTGAATTAGTTATTCTGTGGTCTGTGTTTCGCACTACTGTTCGACTTAGCTATTTTCAGGAAATGAGAGGGATTATGGAGAATCAATGCTCCAGTGGATGGCTAAAAGCATAATTACTTTTGCTTAGGACAACTTTCTTTACTACCATGAGATTGAGTTTATATTATTTATTATATAATTTCATGTATTTTATTCATATCAATTCAGTTTGGAATATAGTCAAGGATATTATAAATGATTGATTTAGGTTGAGACACATTTGAGACAAAGGCCTAATGCTATCTTAACAGACAGTAGGGCTTTTTGTTCTTTTAAAGTAGATAAAAACTATTTTCATGTTACCATTGAATCTCCAAGTATTTTGGCAATGCCCTGAAAATTGCAGACTTTAAATATAAGAGGACAGAGATAACAGACATGAAAATTAAAGAAAAACAGAAGAAACTGTGAGAGCATCATTTATTTATTCACTTTTATTCAAAGATCATTGTTGTCTAAAATAGTCACATATTTTATGGCTTTTTATCCTCATAAGGAAAATAAATAACATTTTGCAGTTGAAATTTGTCTCTTGTGGGTATGGTGGGACATGTAACAACAAAGAGAGATCCTGTTTCCCCAAAGGCTTATGCTCTTTTGTACCTTTCATCATCAGACATTTTTGATTTATGACTTTTTTATTTTTTCCTAAGTAGGCAACAGTATTAGAAGCAAAGAGTTGCACAAACTTTTTTCAACCAACATTTTCTCCTGAACTGTCAGTGCCTTTTACTCTGTGCAATCTCTTTTCTTTCTCTATCACATTTCTCTTACTTTTGGCCCCGTGTCTGCTCTGGCTGAGGTATAAATAATAAGCCCCAGCAAAGGCACCGTAATTGCATCACAGAGGTAAATTCTCTGGAGGAGGCATGAGGGATAAGCAATGTTATATTGACAAGCTGCACTAGAGGGCAAGAGTGAGAAGAATTCTAGCTTTGGTTACAGTTCTACAGAAATACTAAAGGTAAGCTTGTACATTCACCCTTAGGAAGTTAGTAAATGAAATTTATTTAAAAGTCCCTTTCAGATATCCAGCATTTACTTGGGAATAAAATGACTTCACAATAGGTAAAAAAAAAAAATCTTTTTCATATCTATCCTTGAAGAGAATTCATTGGTTTCTATGAAGAAATCTTTAAAAACAAACAAACCCTGGAGGAAAAGAATCCCTCCTTGCTGGAACAAATGCACAAGGAAATTATGAGGAAGCTTTAATAAGAAAGAGAATCTTGCAAAAATTTATAAGCTAGAAAATTCCTTGACCTTTTCTTTCTGCAATTTGTTAGTTGGATGTCTCTCTCTTCTGATGGGATTTTGAGTGGGGAAATCAATGTAGTGACCGTATTTTTGAATGGAGTACTGTCTTGTGTTGGTAGCCATCTCTCTTATTATAACAAATATGAATTCAAATGGATAGCAAGGAGACATCTCAGTGGAAATTGTTACACTTTTTTATTTATCTGTCATCAATCTACTGAACCAACAAAGAGGAGGAGATGAACTATCACCAGCTAGATCCCTAATTCATTTGTTTGTTTGAAACTGCATTTCTACTCCATGTGGCTAGAAATCAACAAAAAGACTTCTTAAAATAGCATGAACCGAAAACCAATCTGCTATTCTCTGTGTTTCTGTTTAACAAGGGCTGACTATAAGTACTTATGGGTTTGTAACCAGAGTTGGGATCAGAGTTTTAAATACTCTCTAATGGGTTAAATAAATTGAAATGCATTATACATTCTAAAATCTAGACATATTGGAGATCTTGAATTTACTTATAGAAGTAAACCCTATTACAATTATGAATGATTAATTTCAGTGCAAAATGTGCTCAAATAAGGAATATTTTATTGAAATTTAGGAGATATCAAGAGTTTATCAAAGGATTCTTATCAAAAAAATCATTCCTAAGGAATTAATCCTAAGACATTCCTTATTATTCCTTAGGGATGCTTCAGAGGAAATGAACTTTTATGGTAACATGTGAAAGGAGAAATAATTAGAATTAGGGGATTATTAAACAATTAAAAATTCTAGAATATCTAGTTCTAGAATTTGAACGCTAGAGGAGAAACATTAGCTTTCTAAAATCTGTTCTTATATATCATTATACTTATGTATGGAGGAAAACTATCTTAGACAACTATTTAATATTCTTTTAATTTTATAAGTAATTCATTTTCCATTTGGTATATATGAGTAAACTATAATCCTATTACATAAAAAAGGAAAAAACAGCAAGACATTCTACCAAACAGAGCTTTCTTCTAATGAACACAACTCACCATAATAAGGAAGGGGAGAGTTGTTGCCTGAGTAAGTGGCAAATCCAATCTCTCTCTTTTCATTTTAAAGGAGCCCCCTTTCTCTTGTATGAAAGTCATCATGTAGTATAAAGAAAACTTGAGGAACCCCTGAGGGAGACCTGGTGCTTTTAGTAAATGATGCAAGCCCCATTAACTTACAATGAAAATTAGTTTGTGGGTCTGTTTAGTGCTCCATTCTCCTGGAAAAAGCAAGAGAAAGAGGCTGAAAACATGCAACTGTGTATCATTGCCTTAACAGAGGAAATGCAAAGCTTTGAGATACCTAGAAGTTTTATGCTTTCCAATGAATGGGCTTACGTGGCTCAACCAGTATGAGATGGCTTATGATGCCTTTGAAGTCAGGGAGACAGATGAGATGATCAAGCTAAATACATATCAGATAAAGTTTAGAAGTTGGGTTATGGAAGTATTCAGTAGAGTAGGTATTTTTTATTAAATTGGCAACTTTATCACTTTAAAATATTGTTGGTTTCATGTGCTTCCAAACATTACACATACAAACATATTTTCTTACATACATTTTTCTTCCCATTGTTTCAAAGCAAGTCTGTTGAGTTAACTCTTGATTGCCTATTTCAGTCAAATATTTTCTACCTGGCATTTAACAAAGAAAAGAAATATAATTTTAAATGCTTCTTAATAATGTAGAATAACAAGTTTTCAGCTGAAAAAACACAACTTTATGTCTTACAAGACATTGCTCCTCAGTGGGCCAAGGCACTGACTTTTCCATGAAGAGAAGTAAGAGCCTTCTTTTTCTTTATCCCATGGTTGGACATTCAGATTTACTTCACCAGATTTTTCACAAATTCAAGTACTCAGAGCATGCATGAAATGTTGAGTTTTCAGGAAGGAACCACTTCTCTTGAAATTTATATGTTCTTAGCATTTCTGAGATAAATGTTTGCCTGTGTAAATTGGTTACTACCCATGTAATGCAAATGCAACTTTCATACTAAAACAGTTCACATTTTTAAATTAAAAAAATTAAGGGATGAAGTAAAAATTTTAAAATTATTTATATAAGACAGCTACATTATTTATCATGGTAATCAAATAAGTATTAAAACATATTTAAGGAGTTGTTCCTGTCCTTGAAAGAAGAAGAGAACACTTCACAAAATATATATTTATACCACGAAAAGACTATGCAACCCTGCTAATTAGTAGGACATGTGACAACTAAGCCTGCAGATTATACTAATATATAAAACTTGACTATTGGCTAATAGGCTCACTGAGGAGTATTAAGTACTCTCCTATTCTTAGCCTATAAAAACATATAGCTGCCTCCCTCAGGCCTGAAGGCAAGATTAGATCCCACATACACAAGGATTATCAAACCAGGAGGCAATCATATTTCTGACCAAAAAGGTCAAATATTAAACATAACCAGCTGGGTAAAAGCAAGCCACTACTAAAATCTATCCTAGAGATAGAGAGTCAGATTCTTATTCTTGTATCTCAATGGCAACAGTATGGTGGGTATAGGATATTGGAACAATAAACTGAAATACTATACTTCAGAACTAAAGTTTTAAATACTAAAATCAATTTAGGGAGTATGTGTAAAATCAGTGAGGAGAGGAGTATTTTCATGTATTTTCCCTAAAACATTGAGAAGTATATTTTCTTCATTTTTTAAATTGTTTTTTTTTTTTTTTTTTTTGGTATAGTAATTAATTAGCTCTTGTCTACCAAGCAATGTGATAGGAACTTTTAATATCATCTCATTTAATTCACACACACACACACACACACACACACACACACACACACACACAAAATGAAGTAAATCTCATCTGCAATTTATAACTGAGAAAGCTGATGCTCAGAAAGTCTGATGAATTTGGTTCATAGCTACTACATGATCCAGCCAGAAATTAGACCATTTCTCTCTGGAGCTAAAATCCATGTTCTTTCTGCCAAACCAATATGAACTTCATTGTTTTGTTTTTAAAGTCAATTGTTCTTCATTTCTTTGGCCTTAATTAATTGTTTAATATGTTTGAATGTTTAATTTTTTACTAATGTTAATAGGTTAAATGTTAATTATGGGGAAATGGATTTTTTTTTACTTTGATCAACAAATACAACAGTAGACTTTAGTCTAATTGACACCTTTTTATATTATTGGTTTTAAGAATAAACATTTTTTCTCTTTCACAAAATCAGACAAATACAATGTTTTCTTTGTAATAAATATTATGGCATAAATGTAATAGTTTCAAAGATAATTGCTTCTTATTCAAGATGAGACTTTCAGTATTAATGTATTATATTTAAAATATAACTATAGTCACATATCCTGTAAATGGTCTAAAAATTAAAGTGTGTTGGTTATTGCTTTTATGAAAAAAAATTGAGAATGGCTTTAAAAAAATATCTAACACTAAGCAAGAGACTAACTTGATTTTGAATGATATAAATATTGAAAAGGGTTATGAGATGTATGTTCTTAGAATTTGTGCTATCCTGTACCTTCTGCTCTTTTCTTTAATGAATCAATTGATTGGCAAGGTAGGAATATTAGAAGATTCAAGGAAAGAAAAAGAACTTTTTTGAGCCTCTTCTGTGCTAATGATTGAGCTGGGGTGTTTTCATCCATTGCTTTGTTTAAGCTCAGGTAAAATCAGTATTGCTTTCTTCTTACTACTAAGGAAAACTGAACTTAAAGAGGTCAGTCAATTTGGGAAATGGCGCAACAGGTATTTAACACTACATATCTCTGTCTATAAAGTCTTCATATTTTCCTATTCCTTCAGGGTCTTAGCGGAGTTGCAAAATGATCACAGACTTCTTTGACTTTCCTTTTTAGTACTCATAGATGTTTGAATAACATGAAGTGGGAAGCTTAGTGATTAACATTTTAGGCTGTCTCACTCAGTACTTGAAATCAGTTGCTAACACCCTATGCACAGAATGCATACTTGTGAATTGAATTTTTTTTTTCATTGATTTTCACTTTAGTATCAGTTGGGTGATTTTTTTTTAATTTTCATATTTTTTTGGTCTACAGTAGATATTGGTTCTTAATCATTTAAACTTTATATTTCTCATTTTGTTTTTCAAATGAGATCTGTAAAAAATATTTTTAAATATACTTATGTTTTAAGGAAATATTTTTGTAAATTCTTTTTGTATGCTAGTAGTCTTATTTCAACTTTTACCCCCAGAATTTAGGTGTAATTAAGTTAATATTTTTGTCGGAGCAGCTATTTGATTCTAAGGACGTTAAGTTTTCAGAATGTTAAAAAGAAAAACTCTATAAACCTTATGAGGACTACTTTTATCTTAAGAACAGGGAAGCCAAATTAGGAATAATAAGTTATGAAGAGAAAGAGGCAAAACAAACAAACAAACAACAACAACAACAACAAAAACCCCACCACATCAGAGTTATTATAATATGTCAGTATGGTCTAAGGCTATATTTTTTAAAAATTTCAAAAATATGTTTCCTTGAATATTCATCTTGTGAATTATCCTGCCATCCCCAAATCACACACACACACACACACACACACACACACACACACACAGTTTTTGTTTAAAAATGACCTAAAAACTTTGTTAGCCTGTTAAATGCCATGGCAAACCTAATAGTAGATAACTTCTTTTTTGAATCAAGGGTCTCTCCAAATTTATTTGGCCAAAAAATTTTCCTTTCATGTGATACTATTAGTAACACCTAGAACTAGGTTAGAACTCAAAATTTACATTGAGAAATGCTGTTCAAAGGACATACCCAAAGCCACAATAGAGAAGGATTGATTGTACCCAATCTGAAAGGATGATGAGGATAAAAAAGACAGGTTAAAGTAGAGGAACTTGAACTAGTCTAGGTGAGAGACAGTGAGGGCTTGAATTAAGGCCACAGAATAGGATAGATTCAACTTGATGATCAGGATAGAATGTAGAATTGATTTGATTTAGAGACTATTAGGTAAAGAGGAAAGAATCACACATACCAGGTCTGCCTTGAGTGATTGGTTAAACAGTGGCATTATTACTTGACAAAGGGAAATCAGAGAAATAATTGTTAGGTTAAAGGTAAGGAGTTTACTTTTAGATATTTGGCTGAGAAATACTTGAAATCCATCCAGGTTGATTTTTCCAGCAGGAGCTAGAAATTGATTTGGAGCATACAACAGAAAAAGTCTCAGAAAAGATATAGACGTATAGGTATTAGAATCCCCATGCAGTATGAAGCTCCTGGGAAATGGATAAGACTATGGATAACTACATCTTTAGCTGGTTGGAATCCAAATTGCTTTGTTAAATGAATTAAGTAGAGCAAGATGCTGAAAATGCAACTATATTTTGCTAACCTAAAGTCTGTTTTTGAAAAAGATAAGAAAATAAAAAATATATTTACCTACATATTGAATATTTTATATACTACATGTGGCAAGTGATCTAGGATGCTGAAATTACGGTTGTCCCAGAATGAAACAGGCAAAATTTAAGATGGTTAGTGGCTGAAGAAGTTTAAACTCTGTGGGCTCATGCCAACAAATACTGCATTAAGCTTATAAATCCATTAATCAAAAAAAGAGGTGTTGAATAATGATTCACCCAGAATTTAAGTAATCCTGTGATCTATTTGAAGCAGGCTGACAACATTATAGGAAAGAGTAAATGCATTTCCTGTTAAGCATTTGCTTGGTTCATTTACAGTAATTCCCTGTTCCTGCTCAACTATTCACTTTTGTCTGAAACTGAATGTATTTATGTTCAGTTCAGTAATCAGTGATGCCCACTGATAAATGGTATATTTGAGAAGGGCTGGTGTGCTTTCAGGTTAAGTGAACCTTGAGTTGATATCACTTCCAATTTCAAGAGAGTAACAGTAAGAATACTGGCTATTGTATGCTAAGTGTCTACTTAGTCCCATACTTTTGCAGGGGCTTTGCACATATTATCTAATCTTCAAATCAACTTTGTAAGGAGAGTTTTATTATTGTCTTTTAGAGGCTAGAAATTGAAGCTTTGAGAGTTAATATTCAAAGTTACAAAGTCAGTAAAAAGCAGAGCTCAATTTTGATTATTAGGTTGAATGATTCCACAGTATGTAGTCCTTCCATTGCCTTGTACTTGCTGTACATGGAAGGTATAAAAAACAGATGAGAAATGATCCCTTTCCACATTAATTAATTACATTACATAGAGTGAGATTTGTATGCAAACCTTCACACTGTTATTTCCCTATTTTTTTTTTTATAATAGCCATTAACAGGAACACATGAGCAAGATTTTTATTTTCTGAGCTTTGCTTTGTTCTAGAAAAACCACTCGAGAATTGGTGGGCAACAATTTTAAATACTGTTGAAGGTAAAGAATGACTTGATTTAAAATACACACATATGTGTAAGGAATGTCAGATAATTGCTCCAACTTAGGAACTGATTTGACGTCTATAAAGGAACACAGTTTGTTGCTGCCTTTTGTGGAAATATCCTACTAAAGCATTTTTTTAAAGGAAAATAGAGAATACATTTAATATTCCACAAAACTGCTCTGCTTTGCCTTTTAGAAGCAATCAGAGGAGATAGGTCAGTCAGCAGACCATTTTTTCAAAATCTATTATACAAATTAACTCACCATTGATTAGTTTCTCGTACAACATGATGAGGTGGACTAAACAGAGGATTCTGACATCAGAAATATGCACAACTCTTTGTTCATGAAATTCTTGATTCTAGTTTGTTTAATTTACTGTACTCAGTGATATTTATTATGCTTTCCACTTCAGTTATTTATGGGATTAGACTTTTTAAATTTATATTTGATATCGAATTTTTTTAGATCTCTGATATTAATAAAAATTTACCTCAAAATTTGCTGTTGTCAATATCTTACAGTTACTAACATTGATCTATTTTTCTTCACATGCAAGTTTAAAATGAATTCTCACAGATAAGGCAAGTAGAATTGAAAACAAATTTAGCCAAAGGAAAGAAGATATGTGAAAATATTTATATAGAGATGCCTTAAATGCTACTGACATACATTAAGAAATGTGTTATATAAAAGCAACTTTCCTTATCTCTAGGTGAAATATCTACAGTTATGTTAAATGTTTTTTGATAAGTTTTGACATTTGAAAATGAAAGCTATTTTAACAAAACCACATTCAAGAAAAAAGCTTAAACATTTTAAATGCTACCTAATATAGTAAATGTATTTTTTGTTTCTCTTGCAGATAGGGGTTTTGTCAAATGACATTTTTAGTATATTATAAAGATACTGAAAATAATAATATAAATTAAATGCATGTTGGAGGTGGAAGACAAGAATAATGAAACAAATAGCATGCAAATATATCCTTCAACCAAATAAAACTGTTACCTCTAATACTTTTATTTTCTTATCAAATTTGTTTCTATTTGCTGCATTTGATCATAACCAAAGAGATCACTTTCTACAATCTTTAAGAACAAATCAGAAATGCAAATATCTGTAGAGTGAATTGTTTTCAGGAATATTTTCCTGACAGATGATTGCTTTTTAACTCAAAATTCTTCTTGAAGAGAAATGGTAACAATGCTTAGCACTTTTATAATGCTTTTTGCCTCCAAATAACTCACCTAATTAATTCTAATTAATCTTTACAACATCCCTGTGAGGTGACAAATTGACTAGAACTGTTCCCCAATATTGATATAATTATGATCATGTGCATATATATTAAAACACAATTGTATTTTACTGCTTCAGATTGTAGCATCAAATAATGTAGACAGTGTTATATTCCTTTGGTGAGGAAATAATGTTGTAAAATGAAAACAGATTTAAAATCATTTCTGTTGATCTTATAGGAGAAAATCAGACTTGGGCTTTGGTTTTCCCATTTGTGTATGGATCATACTTGAAGCAGTGGAGTAGGATGGGGAGCAGCCTGCCCAGGAGCCGAGGAACCCTAGATGCTAGTCTTAGTTTTTTCATTAACTACATATCTGACCTTGAAACTTATTTTTCACAGTTATAAGGTAGTGGTAATATCACCTGCCTGGCCTATGTAACAGGGATGTTTGAGGGTTATATATGACAATATATGTGAGAACGCTTTATTACTTTAAAGCATTTTTTAAAATATGTTATATAACTTTATGAAATAAAAAATAACTAATATTATAAAAACATATTCCTGAGGACAGAAATAGAGAGTTAAGAGGGCTTGCCTTTTAATTTACTAATTCAACATTAAAAAAAGAATATTCACTGTCTACTACCACAGAGAACACACATGGTAGACACATGGTGAAGGGCATGTATAGAATGGTCAGGGTACATAAAGTGAATCTATATAAAATGCAGATATTAATTATAAGCCCATTGGGACTCGTATGTACTAGCATTAAGTTTCTTAATTAGTACACTGAAAGGAGGAAGCATGGGGCTATATGTTCTGACTGGATGATCTGACTTATGAACAGTGAGGCAATATATGAGTCTTATTTTCTTTATTATGTTTAATTATAACCTAAAAATTATCAAAAAAAAAAAAAAGATAGTGCTGACTGTAGTCATGGAATGACCTATATGATAATCACTTCAGAAACTTTATCTGCTGGTGTGAGCCCCATACTTTGTTACTTAAGGTATGGTCCACTGACCAAGAATATCAGTATGACTGGGGAGCCTCTCAGAAATGCAGAATTTAAGACTCAGTGAAGCAGAATTTGCGTATTAACATGATTCCAAGGTGATTCTTTTATACATGGCCATCATAAAAACTCTAGTGAATGGGATTCTTTTTACATTTCAAGTAACATAGTAGTATTCCTTTACTCAAAATGGATTTCCACCTCAATATGGATACAACTGTAATCCCTGCTAGGTTTAGAAAGTTCTGTATAATCTGACCTCCTGTTAAACCTTCTGATTTTCTTTCGTACCTGCGGATTCAGTGCCCTCCTGAGGCATTGGTCTCCTTGGTCTTCCTTGAACCCAGCTATGCTCTGACTCAGGGCATTAGTACTTCCTTTTTTTCCCAGCCTGGAGTGCTCTTTCCTCAGTAACCACACTGCTTATTCCCTTACTTCTTTTAATGCTGTGCTCAAAGGCCATATTATCAGTGAAGACCTTTTTATTAACAGTCAACCTCCCTAACCTGACACTCCATTTATATCTTGACCTACTTAAGTTTTCTTTGTAGCACTTATCATGATCTGACATATTATATATTTATTTGTTGACTAGCTAATTTTATTTTTAGAACATAATTTTTTTGCTATAGGTATTTTGACTCTTTTATTTGCCTTTGTATGTCCAATGCCTAGAACATTACCAGGCACATAATACAAGACAATCTTGTTGACCGAATAAATAACTTTTCCAAATCTCTTCCTAAATATGAATTTTGAATGGGAAAATATGAATTCATGTCAGTGCCAGGATATTGAGGAGAAAGGGAGAAAAAACAAGTAGAGTCCAGGATTAAGATTTAACAAACAAGGGTAGAATGACTAGAAGACAAACTTTTTCCCACAATTTTTCTTAGGTATTAATTAGCAAGAAGATTGATTTGTAAATGCCAGTATTTCATATTTTTTATTGATGAGTAATATTCCAAATATATATACATATACATACATATATACATATATGTATATATGTATGTATATGTGTGTGTGTGTTTGTGTGTGTGTATATATATATATATATATATATATATATATATACACCACATCATCTTTATCCAATCATTCATTGAAGGACACTTAGGTTGTTTCCATGTCTTGGCCACCGTGAATAATGCTGCAATGAACATTGAGGTGTATATATCTTTATGGATAAATGTTTTCAAGTTTTTGGAGTAGATACTCAGAGGAAGAATTGCTGAGTAATATGGTAATGATATCCTTATTTTTTTGAGGAACTCTGGTACTATTTTCCATAGTGGCTGTACCAATTTACATCTCTATCAGCAGTGTATGAGGTCTTAAGAATATCATACTAAGCAAAATAAGTCAGACAGAAAAGGACAAGAACCATATGATTTCACTTATATGTGGAATATCAAATAGCAACAAACAAAACAAAACTCATAGACAACAGTATGGTGGTTACCAGAGGGGATGGTGGAATAGGCTGAAGAGGGCAAATGGGGATTCAATATATGGTAATGGAAGGAGATTTGACTTTGGGTGCTGAGCATGCAATGCAATATACAGATGATGTGTTAAAGAATTGTACATGTGACACTTATATAATGGTATTAACCAATGACACCCCGATAAATTTCATAAAACAAAAAAAATTGATTTGCAATTTATGGGTACAGCAGGTTTTTAAATAACGTCATTTCATTCAACCTTCTTTGCTATAGTGTTGATGAGATGTTCTAGGAGCTTAGCTCTCGTTTATATTAATTAGCCTGTTGTAAAAATTGGTTTCATTATATGTCAATTCTTTTAAAATTGCAGAGACATTATCAGTGACATTGAGGACTTGCTGTAGATTTTATGAATAAGACGTATTTTCTCCAGTTTCATAATTTATTGTAGGATGATAGTCCAAAATGATGGAAATTTACTCATGTATTTACTGTCTGCTTAAATAAATTCACACCAATGGGCTCAGCTATGATTCCTTTTGATTAAATTTTTTTAAATTAATGGTGATAATGTATAGCAGTGTGTACAGTTGGAAAGAAGATGTAGGATAAGTGTTAGGATTTTTTTTTTCTTGTGAATTTGTTTTTATAGGGAATGGGTTGGGAAATGTCACTGTGGGTGGTAATACCTTACCAGAGTACTGTCCATTCTAATCCTCCCAGGATAGTTTTTGGGGCTTTTTCTTTTTTCTTGGAGCTGCTGCTCTTGCTGCCATCAGCCTCTTCAGGTCCACTGTTGAGTGGTTCCTCCTTAGAAGAGAATTTCCTCTTTTTCTTGGGGACACACCTGTTTTCTGCCTCCTCAGGTTCACTAAATGGTTCCTCTTAAGGGAAATATTTTTTCCTCTTGGAGAGACTTCCACTGCTAGCTGTTTCTTCGAGATCACTACCAACCAGCTCCTCCTTGGAAAAAGATTTCTTTTTCTTGGATTTGGATAAAGAGGAGACTTCTGGAGCTTCTTCTTTTTCTTCTTTTTGGGTCTTTTACTTGCCTTCTTACACTCCTCTAGTATGCTACTGATATTTTCTGAAGATGTGAGGGCAACTGCAGCCAACCATTTCTTTTTCTTCTTGAAGCATTTCTTCTCCTGTTTCTGTAGCTTCAGAAATGCTTCAGAAAGCCGCTTCCTCTCCCTGAAGCATTGCATCCTTCATGACCTCCATATTCTTTTGTGGAATCTTTCTGGTTTCATAGGACAGTGAATTCTCAACTTGTTCTCTAAGTTTCTCTCTAAATACACTTGTGAGTACCTCAGAGAAGCAGTCAATTCATGAGACAATACTGCATTCATTTGCCAGGTATTGGGAGCCTTTGTTCTTGGCAGCTGCTCTACCAATGAAAATGGAGTGGAAAATGAGTTCATGTTTTGGGATGTTACCCCTTGTCTTCAGGGTTCTGGGAACTTGATCCCTTTGCTGCGCCCTGAGAATTATTCAGACACCAGGACCGACTATCACCTAACATTATTTTTATTTAACACCTTTGTTAATGATGTGGAAGAAACAGTTCAAAGTTTATTAATTAAATTCACTGGTACACTAAATTGGGAGGTGCCAGTGACATGAAGGAGGAAAAGAAACAAATGCAGAAGGCCTTAGAGGAGTCACACAGAGTGGAGAGACATGAGTTGGAATTCCATCTGTAAGAAAAATTCAGATTTAAATATATAGCAGATATTTAAACAGTTTTATATTGTGTTAATATTTGTTTGGTGATGATGTTAGCATTGAACATGATCATGTTGAGAAGATTATGGCTAAATTCAGACTCTTCTGTATCAGTTGAGGTTCAGCCACTGTCATTATGTGCAATAACCCATCATAGAGGGCCAGAGTGTAGCAAAGGCAAATCTTATTCTTGAACTATAATTAGCTTTATATTTAAATATGTCTAGGAGTATTAAATGGGGTGGCCCATGTGAGGAATCATGTATATTCTGGGAAAGAATTCTTCATTTGGAAAGGGAATGAGGGCAATTTAGACAATGGGTCAGAGTTTGAGGGAGAGGTAAGGTGATTTCTGTGCTCAGGTCTTCATTCTTGTATTATGGCCTGGCCTCCATGGATTCATTTCTGAATCCCAGAGTGAAAATTTTAGAATATAAGAGCCAGTAAAGCTAATAGGTTGAACCGCATATAATTGGTCATAAATGGTCAGATACCGGTAATTTCATCTTTCAGCTGATGAGCTGTTTGGTATAAACATCTTGAAGTCATAAGGTACCAGCTACCCTGCTTCCTTGAGTGTGGACATCTGTACTTACAAGAGACCCTGCTAGCCTCAGGGCATACTGAACACCAAATTAGGAACCACTGGTGGGCAGCGATGTAACACTTAAATTTGTTGAGTGCTAGCAATACAAATGGAACCTTAATAAGAGTTTGCAGATGGAGGAAGAGAGCAGGAAAATGAATTTCAACAAATGCCTTAGAAGACTAATCTACAGGTGTGAAAGACTTAAGTTTTCTCAGAATTATTTGGAAGTTTCCACAGAAAAAATACTTGGGGTCAGAAATGCTATTTTATAATTATTATTTTTATGTTTATGTTGCTTCAGGCTGTTGCAATAGAAAATACGGTTATAGTAGAGACAAAAGCAGGGCAGGAATAGGATCTGAAGGACTTTAGAAATTCTGTGATTCATTGCAAGACTGTAATTGCTTAAATTCTCCTGTCTTCTCTCCTATAGAATGTATCTATGGCAGCAGATGAAATTCTCAGAGGTTAAGTGCAGTCACTTTGGAGTGTTCAGAATGAAGCTAGAACCATGGTGTTATGTGGTTTGTGTTGTTACTGTGTGTACCTGTGGGGGCATTTGAGAAAACACATTGTTGGCACTCCCTCAAACAAAAATGCTCAAAAAACCAGGTATTCTCTATCAGGAGAACCAGTAAAACTTCCAGACTCCTAGAATTCTGCAGCCTTGGGTGAAATAAAGCAAAAGAGAAATGTATGCAGACATGTATACCAGCCTTCCACTAAAGTGTCACTGTTTGGAAACATGCAAGGGATATTAGTCAACAAACTATATTGCTGATTCTTAGCTGCCTTAGGTATAAAATGACAGAATTGTACCAGATGTTTTTCATTGCTTTTTTCCTAATGCAATATTCTATTACACTATTTCATTGATACCTTTAGTAGATGATTAGGTGTTGTCTACATATTTCACTTTACCAGAGAGCAATTTTGTAACCGAAATAATAAAAATATTAACAAATGCAAATTAATAATGATAATAACAATAATAATTAGCTACTATTTTATGATCATGAATGTTATTGTATGCTAGACATGGCGCTCAGGGTTTTTCATGAATTATATGATTTTAAATCTCAAATAAGGTTAGGGTTCATTTAATAACCATAAGAAAGCATAGAATAAAAGAGCTAGGAGGGCTAGAATTAGACATCTTTTAAAGTTTTTATCCTCACCACCACCACCTGATTGCACTCAGTGGATTTGTCTGCTATAGTGAAATGTTTTCCAACTTTTTTTTTTAATTCATAGAAGATGCAGTGAATAAAATGGAATAAAGACACATAAATATACAACACAAATACAGTCAGTGTTTTTTTTTTTTTTTTTTTTTTTTTTTAACAGAAACATAATTTGGAGCAATAAGGTAAGAGGGCTTTCTTTCTCATGCACTCAGGAAAGTGCCATCAATGTTACCCACTTTATTCATTTTCTACAGCCAAAAGAAGAGTAGATGAACTTTATCAAGATCCTTATTGCCACTCTATGTAGAAACATTTCTCAAAAGGCCAATTCCAGTGCTGTCTTCCTGGCTTTGCATCATATTTAAATTTATGATGAGCACCGAAGAGAAGTGTGCCAGATTTTTTTATTCTTCTGAAACATCAAAACATAGTGTAGAGACCACTGATTTTTATGCAGGTATCCTTTTGCTAGTATTTCAGAATTTTATTCAGAGTAATTGGTAGTTCTAGGCTCCTTAGTCTTATAGCTGCCAAGGTTCCCTAATCTGGAGTGGATAGTCAACTATCTTTAATAGGTGATTTATAGCAGGGCAAAAAGAACTATTGGACATCTGGAGAGTGGTGTAAATGCACTGTATTGAGCAGCTGAGAACATTTCTTGACAGATTTTGTTTTAGGTAAGAATGCAAGACATTTTCTTCTACAGATTTCTTAAAACATATATTGTAAAGGAAAGAAAATCCATATGGTATTGATTTATTTAAATGTTTTAAAAATTAGATATTGGGAAAGCTGTTTATATTTTTATTTTTCTTAGAGAGAGAACATTTTATTTCACCAAGAATAAAGAGAAAAAAGGCCTGAAAATTCATGTTTCATTCCAAATTTAAAGTCAGATTTGACATGGGTTTTAAAACATGACCAAACAAAAATGAGTCTGTGGTTTTGAAGAATAAAGTAAGCTTTAGGGGGAGGCAGGCAAGCTGTTTCTCTGGAAAGCGCCTTATTCCCTTAGTCAAAACATAGCAGCAAACAAATAAACAGAATCCTCAAGTAATAGCACCAAATGGTAGTTTGGTACATAATTCTACAGAATTTATAGCTTCAGAAATACAGGACTGGGTATCAATTCATGGTTTCTTTTTCTTTATGCTACAAGACAAAAGAACTCTGTTAAAAGGGGTAATGAATTGTGTGGGCTGTAATTGCTATTCTGTCGGTACTATTACTGGCTTAGAATGCTTCAGAGAGAACTGGAAGTAAGTTGTACTGTGTAGTCTGCTAGTCCATACTTGTTAGTAAACAGAGGGGAAAAGAAGTAACCATCTTCTATAGTTGTTTCTAAAGAGCATCTTCACTCTGGATGCACAGACTAAAATTTTACCTAGTTTACCCAGTTTTAAATAATTTTTATAATGATACAAAAAAATTGACAAATACTTACATCCCGCAATTTGAGGTATAGGGTGATGTTATATGAAGAATACTATAAAAGAACTTTTTCTTTCTTCTCCCCTTCTCTTTCTCTCTCCTCTCTCTCACCTCTCCCTCTCTCTCTCTCTCTCCTTCCCTCACTCCCTCCCTTTCTTCCTTTGATTCCTATGGATCTATATTCACATCTACCTAATTAGATATATTTTTATTTTTTTAAAATATTTACTTAGGGATTTGTTACATCTCAGATTTGGCCTCACGAATATAGGAATGCTGATTTCCTTTTCTTTCTTTGACCCTGTTCCTCAAAGCTTCTTTCTACTGAAAATCTGGTTATTATATTTCATGCTGCACTATACATATACACATATATGTATAAACACGTACAGTTTCTTCAATATATATTTATAATTTGCCAAACTATCAAAATATCATTGGTTGGGATGAATAGAATATTGTCAACAAGTCTGTTGGTAAACTAGAAATAAATTATTTTTAATTAATAGTGCTCACATTTATCATGTTAAAAATAATTTAGATCTTTATTAATTATTTTGAACAATTTAATCTATTTTTTGCCAAATAATTGAAAGAATAGAAATCACCTTTTTACACTTCTAGCATAAAACCTCTGACAGTAGATCGAATGAAATACTTTGAGAGTATACTCAAGGAGTCAGAAATCATTGAAAGAATATTAGGTTTCTTTAAGGATCTAACTAATAATTGTTGACTAACAAGGCACAAGAAGAACCTTTCAGAAAATATTTTATTTTTATAAATATTACTGTGTTTTTACTTCTTTTATATTTGTTCTTGAACACGTGTAACATAGATGTCAACAACAGAGTTAAAACAAGGAGTGGAAGTGGAAATATAATTAACATTTATTGAGTATCAGGCATGTGTTAGCTGCTTTACATACACTAATTTAATTTTCATGAACACCTTAGGAATTAATATCCCCATGCTACGTTTGAAAGACTTTTATAGATGAAGAAACTTACTCATTATTATGAAAGTTTATTTGCTCTTGAATATGAACTTAGATCTACTTTCATAGACATACGCTTTTAAAAAACAATTAATGGTCTATGGCCATACCACCCTGAACAAGCCAGATCTCATGTGATCTTGGAAGCTAAGCAGGGTTGGGCCTGATTAGTATTTGAATGGGAGGCCACCTAGGAATACCAAGTGTTTTAGGCATAAAAAATAAAAAATAAGGGATTGTAAACTAACAAGGTCCTTGCAATCTGTGATGTCAACTAAGAGTTGCATCACTGAAACAAACAAACAAACAAACAAACAAACAAATAATTAATTAATTAAAAAAATGAATCATGTACTACTCAGGCGAAAATATAATTGTTTTCTTAAGTTATCTCTGTATATCTGAGATCGTAACCAGCAAAATCTAGAAAAAATATTTAACTTCATACAAATTAATCATCTTCTATCAGGTATCATGCCTCATATGTTCTCAAACAAATCTTATCAGTTTTCCACTTGAAATTTACTATCTCTTAAAAATTCTCTAAAAATTATAAACTTTTGATATTCACATTTTAAATAACAGGCACATAAAAGTTTTATTTCTGGTGAACCCAACTGAATGTGTCATAAAATTTTATCATTTGTCTTTAATTTTTTATCTATCCTAGCATAAGTTTTACTAGGGAGGGATGATACAGGAAAATTAATAACCAGCATTAAAGCAAGTATGAAAATTAGCTTTAATATTCACTTGAGTTTCAAATCCAAATTTAATTCCAAAATTAATCTGAGTTTCCTAGGCTAAATATCAGTTTGTGGCTAACTTTTAAGATTAGGTTACTTGTTTTTTTAATATTGAGTTGGGAAAGTCTTTAGAAGTCTGGATACAAGCCTTTTATCAGACATATGATTTACAAATATTTTCACTTCATCTATGTCTTGTCTTTTCATTCTTTAAATAGTGTCCTTGAAAGGGCAAAAAATTATTACATTTTCTGAGGTCCAGTTTATAATTTTTTAATGAAATATGGTTTAGGGAGTTATATTTAAGAACTCTTTGACTAACTCGAGATCACAAAGATTTTCGTCTGTGTTCCAGAATTAAAAAAAAAAAATTAGATTTCACATTTTGTACTGTGAACCATTTTGTGGTAATTGTTCTGTATCTTATGAGTTACAGATCAAAGCTATCATTTTACAAGATAGGTATTCAGTTGTTTCAGTGGCATCTGTTGGAAAGATAAACATTTCAACACTTTGTACTTTACACTTTGGCAAAAATCAATTGACCATATACATGTGAATCTATTTCTAGACTCTATTATGTTCCATTGATCTATTTGTCTGTCTTAATGCCAATCACAATATCTTGACCTTCATAGCTTTAAATAAATCTTGAAATCAGTCATTTTACACCTCCTAACTTAGTTCTGTTTTCAGAGTTGTTTTGGTTGTTCTAGATCTTTAGCATTTCCGTATAAATTTTATAATCTTGTCCATTTCTACAAAGTTACTAGAATTTTGATTGAGATTGCTTTTGAGCGATAGGTCAATTTGGAGAGCATTGACATTAAACAGTACTAAGTCTCTCAATCATGAATGCATGATATTACTACATTTATTTAGATCTTTTAAAATTTTATCTAAGCAATATTTTGTAATTTTCAGATTTGCCAGATTTATTGTAAATAGTTTATATTTGTATACTATCGTAAATGGTATTTTAAAAAAAATACCAGTTCTGATTGTTCATTGCTAGTAACAGAAATATAATTAACTTTATAACACTCATTAATTAGTTCCAGGGACTTTTATGTAGATTCCATTGAATTTTCTGTATAGACAGTAGTGTTGTCTGTGAATAAAGATAGTTTTAGTTCTTTCTTTGTAATTTGAATTCTTTTTTTTTTTCCTTATTATATTGGTTAGGATGTTCAGTGTGATAGTGCATAGAAGTGGGGAGAGGGGACATCCTTGTTTTGTTCCTGATCTTAAAGGGAAAGCAATATAGTTTTCTTCATTATGTACATTAGATCTGCACTTTTTATAGTTGTACTTTACAAGGTAGGATAGTTTCTTTCTACGCTTGTTTCCTAAAAACTTTTTTTCATTAGTAATAGATGTTGGATGATGTCACATTTTTTCTACATCTGTTGAGAAGATTATACAATTTTTTTTCTTTTTTAGTTTAATGTGATAAATTGCAAGTTATATATTGTTGATTTCTGTTCACTAAATTTATTTAGAATATTTGCATCTTTGCATATGGATATTGGCCTATAATTTTATTTATTTATAATATCTCTGCTTTTAGTATCAGGGAAGTATAAACTCATAAAATGAGTCAGGAATTATTTCATTTTTTTCACTTTTCAGAAAGAGTTTGTGTGGAATCGATATTATTTTTTCCTTAAATGTTAACTAGACTTTACCACTGAGGGCATGTAGGCCTAGAATATTTTGAGGTTTTTAAATACAAATTCAAAAATTTAAGCAGACGTAGGGTTATTTAGTTAATCTATTTCTTCTTGAGTGAGCTTTGGTAGTTTTAGTATTTAAGTGCATTTGCTAGTTTCAGCTATTATGTTGAAATTATTGTTATGAAGTTATTTATAACATTCTCTTATTATCCTTTCAATATCTATGGAATTGCCTGTAGTGTCATACCTTTTATTACTGGTATTTATAATTTGTCTTTTTTATGTCCTAGTCATTCTAACTAGAGGTTTATTATTTGATATTATCAAACAACCAGTTTTTGATTTAATTTCTTTATTCTTTTTCTCTTATCTATTTTATTTATTTTTCATTCTGATCTTATCATTTTCTTTCTTCTGGTTACTTTGGAGTTAATTTGCTCTTCTTTTTACATTTTATCCACATCTTTCTCAATACTTGTTATTATCAGTTATCATTTGTTATTATCTTTTTGACTATAGCAATCCTAGTGTGTGTGAAGTGGTTGGCATGTCATGTGGTTTTGATTTGCATTTCACTTATGGCAAAAGATACAGTTTTATGGTATCTCTAAAATCCCTTCTTAGATCTGTTATTGGTGTGTCTGTCAGCATTCAAACCCTTCAAATGGCAATAAATACATTATTTTTTCCTTAACTGCCTTTATTATTTCGAGGTATCCTAATAATAAAATTGCCATTAATAGTAGCCAGCACTTTTAAAGCATTTTCTAGTGTCTAGGCTTTTTACATATCTTATTTCATTCTCACATAATCTCATAGGTAAAGAAAAGTATGCAAAGTGATCTTTAATAACATGGACCAGGAGTTACATGTTATTTTCCCTGTTATTCAATGAAAATTTTTTCTGTTTTCCAGTTGGAATTCACATTCATTACTGCTTATAGGCTAAATCCACCCAACTATCTACTTTCATAATAAGTGTATGCTAAGAATATTTGTTAGATTTTAAAGTGTTATTAAAGGAAATAAGAACATGAGACAGATCTATATAGCCTAGAAAGATTAAAATATTTAATATATGGCTCTTTACAAAAAAATATTTGCTGACTTCTGACTTTTAATGACATACAGTTGGTTCAAAACCAGCTTCACCAATTCTGGAATGTAGTTTTTACAACTGAGAGTATACTTGTAAACATAGAGGGCCTCCAGTTTATCTGACTCAGTAAAAGAGCAGGGGAAAACAAATACATAAGCCTATTTTTCTTTAGACAAATTGTGTTGGAAATTCTGTGCTTTAATATAAAACCCATGATTTGATATAGAGATAGAAGGAAATTTGAACATAATTCCTTGAACAAACATGAGTAAAGAGAAAACTAACTACAGTTGTACAAGACCTAAATAGAACATGTACCATAGAAAGTATTCTAGGGACTGGCACCTGCCTTTATTCTTCCATATTTCTTAAGGAGGTTTCATTGCTATAGATTGAATGAATTCACACAGAAGATAAAGAAAAGATACTATATTGTACATGACATAGGAAGACGACTGGCCTTGGGTAAACATTTATATTGGAAAATAAAATTGTCAGTCAGAGTGACTAGATTATTTAAATAGAAAATAGTAGAACTGGATGAACTGTACAAAGGCAACATATATTCTGACATTGTGGACCAGTGCCAACTCTCAATATTGACAAAGTAGCATTCACAAATCAAGATACTCAATTCATTTTTTTTTTCCAAATAGTTTATGTGTCCTCTATGTCATCCAGAGATCTGAGTTAATTATCATGGAAGTCTCAGTGTAATAGTAGACTTTCTCCTGTGATGATGAGCATTAGACCATGCTTTCTGTTCCCCATTACCTATCCTTCCTGCCTATATTCTCTACCCTTCTTTAAAGAATCTAGGACCACTGTATTATTATGTCCTCAATAATAAATAAAAACATAGCCTTGTACACATAAGCTATGTTAATTTATCTTACCTGCCAATTTTTTTCTAAATAAATTGGAACTCACATCCCAAAATATGAATTTTAAATTCCCAGAATAATAGTATTTACTTTTTATTGTAAAATAATATTTGAAAGAACTTGCATTTGAAACTGAAATCACTACCATTTTCAAACAAAGCTTTAGCTGGTGCTAAATTCTGTCTTGAGTCTTGAAATTTTATCATTAGTAACTAGGTGTTTTATATTCTTAAAAATAATTAAATACATTTCTTTCTCATCAGAATGAAACATCTCAAACATAAACAGTTAAAAATTCAGTGTCTTTGATCAGACTGAAATATGAATGCTTCCTTGAGAATCACAATATTCTGTATTGTCTGTCATTGATAACTATGCTAACACAATTATAATATTTTATATTTCAGAATGGTAATGTAACTGGTCCCAAAGGACACATGAAACCTTTTAAGCCACATCCTTTAGTGCACTGCGAGGTCATATTGGTTTCTTTCTAGAATATCCTCTAATTTAATTTTCCTTTGAATAATTGTTTATCAGATCAAATCTATCTTTTTCCCCTAGAAATCCTTTTGACCTTTACAGAAGACTGGACTTATAACTGAACATTATGCCAATGAAAATGATAACATTTGTTTTAAGACTTTAGAAATTTGCTTGAAGATAGTGTTGTATTAGTAAATATTCAAAAGCTCTTTTCTTACACATTCTTAGCAAAATGGATAATTTAATGTTCTTTAAGTATTGTTTTTGAGATATTTTTAAAAAGTAAATTATGTTTATTAACCTTTAGTAGTTTCTTTTTTACTTTAATTTTTCTTGCTGGCTAGCAAATGTATAACTTGTTTAATCTGCTTTTATTACATTATATGTTCACTATAATTTCTGGATTTAAATTTAAGATAAAATAGTCAAACTAGTATTGCTTTTAAAGTAGGGGCAAAATTGCATGTATAATTGAGTCATGTATGTTGTCACAATTATGTTTTAAATCACCCACGTTATCTCTGCATATTAAAATTGTGAATATCATTTGGCCATGTGGACACTATAATAATACTAAAAAAAATATCTTTGTCTATCCTGTATTTTCTCTGTTTTGTTATTCAAAGCCTTTTGTAATTTTCTGCTTACTTCTCCAAATTACTTTCTTTTTTCTTTATTTTCTTCTTAATAAATTTTATGTTCTTCAAAAATGGTCTACATATTTTGTCAGAAAATTATAGCCAGAAGATATCAATTTCTTACTGATAATTACTCATTTATTTTATGACTAAAATGCCTTCCCAACTCTTCACTCATAAAAGTCTAATCTTACCCCTAAAGCCCACATTACACATGTTCTATGATATCAATACTAATTATCTGATTTCTTTTTCCTAAACTATTCTAACATATATTCTTAAAAACCATTGGCACTTTTACTATTGCATGCACTCTCATTGTATTTGTCTTGAGGCTCCAACTAGGTAGAGAGACTTCAAAGACAAAAAGACAGATTTATATCTGCTTAAATCTTTATTATCTATCATGTAGTGGATATTGAATGTTATTGCATATTTAAATTAATCACTTATTTTTAGTTATAATTAATGTTTGTATAAGAATTAAACATTGAAGATAGGAAAAAAACTGAAAAGAAGGTGTCTCAGTTAAAGTTTAGAGGTCAGAGAGAGAATGGAAAGTAAACTTGTAGAAACAACATGGGTACTAAGGTTAGACAGATGACTTGTTTCATCTCTGTTTTGACTAGAGATATTTATGCTACACCACCTCATCCATATACATTCTCAATGGTGTCTCTTTTTATCAAGAGGTTCTACCTTTGCCCGAGACTTATAACCTATTTTCAACAAAGTAGGTGGAATGGACTTGTCTAAAGTCAAATAATTTCACAATTGTCTTAAAAATTCCTACTAGTTTCCCATTTTACTCAGAATGAAAGCAGAAGTCCTTAGTATTAGCTATGTATGAGTCAGGATATTTTATGAGCAGTAACAAACAACTCAGAATCTTAATGATTTAAATAACCAGAGTTCATTTCTGCCTTCTGGCTGTGAGTTCTTCCCTTCATGAGTGTCCTGGGACCAAGATGATGGAGCAGGCATCGTCTCAAGTATGCTTGTCACCATGCTCAGGCAATTATATGCTCTGGTCTATGAGAATAGCACCTTATATTTCTATCATAGCTCTTGGTTCAGAACTCTTTTAATGATTGCCCTGAAAAAATGGGGGCCAGGCATTAAAAATTTACTGGAAAGGTGGCATAATTCCAATCCATAAGGTCTTATACAGTCACTCATTCCTCTATCCACATTGCCTTTTTGATCTTATCTGCTGTTACTTTCCTCCTTACTTGATTTTAATTCTGCCACAATAGTCTCCTCGATGCTACCTAAATACCCTAGTCAAGTTCTTACTGTTACCTAACCCTAAATTGTCTTTATTCCAAATAGCTCCATGGTTAGCTTCCTTACTACTACTTCCCTCAAGTCTTTATTCAAATGTAATTGTCTCAATGAGAACTCCCCTAATTTTCCTGTCTACCATGAATGCCTCCCCACCACACCACCCTGCCTTTTTCCCCTCCTTGGCCCTTATCGTTATATTACATAATATGTTGTCAATGTCTCCCTGAAAATTAAATTTAATGAAGAGCAGGGATTTTTGTTTTGTTGTATATCAGCATACAGGACTGTGCCAAGCCATGGCAAGTACTTATCAAATATTTGTTGCATAAATTTTAAGGAAAAAGTTATGAATAATTAAGCCTCTTAACTTACCGCAATTATGAATTCAATAACATATTCAGAATTACAATTTGTAATTATTTGTTGATAGCTACTACATAATGAATGTTTACTTTATTCAAACATTTTATTAGGTGCTTTCTGATGTATTAACCCATTTTATTTCATGATAACCCTAGAAAATCAGTGCAATTATCCCCATTTTATAAACACATAAACAGCAATAAAAATTAGTGTGCTTGTGGTCATACAGGAATAGAAATTTACTTTAAGATATGTCAACATGGTAAAGTTTTTATTTAATGTTCATTAATATTTTTAATGTTCATTTAATGTTCACCAAATACCTATGATATAAGTGGAAGAAGGGCATTATTTGTACTAGTGATTAAAGAAGGTAGGAAACTTAGTAACCAGCAATGATTTTCAAGTCATGAAAGTATTGCGGATAAACTCACATTCACATTTCAACCTCTTTTCATAGAGATAGCAGTAGTCCTCAAGCCCAGCTGTACCTTAGAATCATGCGGGAGGCTTCAATAAATGCCGATGCTTAGATCCCACCTTCAGAAATTCTGATTCAAGTTCCCCTAGGTAATTATAATATTCAGCTGTTAAAGAAAAAACTGAAGGCCCCAAATGGCATCATTTGTGCTAAAAGCCCATGATACCAAACCTAGATTTAATAACCTGATATAATTGCAGTTTTAACCTCTCCCAGAATTATAATCTTAATTAATCTTAACCATTCTTGAATTTTCTGATCAAGCGCCAGTAAGGTAATTTGTCACTTAGGCCTTCTCTAGCCCTCAGAGAAAGGAGAGTCAAGGTAATGTTCATGATAAAAACCCTTCTTCTCTTCCTCCTCCAAAGAAAATATTTCCCAGGCTTCAAATAATCCTCTTTTCTTTTGTAGTATCTCCCTTGCCCCACTCTTCCTATGAAATCCCTCCATTTTGTGCAACTCCTTGGAGCACCCTTCTACTTGCCAGATAGGCTGCTGCCCAGTTCATGATCTAAAGCCAATTAGATCTTCATATTTACTCAGTTGAGTTTTTATTATTTTAACACAGCCAATGTTGAGAACCACTGAGTTAGTGGATTAATTTATTCACTGAGCTTCTTTAGGTAGTGGTGCTGAGGATTTGTCAATGCTGTTTATCGGAAATGAAGAGTTGCTACTGGTAGGTTCAGATTAGGTTACAGATAGTTGCCCATTTTTTCCATGGACCAAGAAAAACAATGATGTAGTAATAATTTATTAAAATATTACACATATTTTTACACATACATCTTTTTCTTCAGTCTTCTCTGGATGTTTTGTTTCTTTTATGTTTTCTGATTGTGGCAAAAATAAACTGAAAAAAGTTAAACAGAGAAAAATTCAATTACTCTCTAATGTCTTTTTTTGTATTGTCAGATCATTGTGGTTGGCAGAAGCCCAAAAGTTTCCAAAAGTCTGGGGTTATTCACTTATCTTTTTACATATCCAATTCTGGTCCTTTATGCTAAGGAAGTCTAACTCTATTCTAGGGAATTGTTCTAAACATATTTTTTATTACTGAATTGATGGAATTCTGGCTTATAGGTGCAGATGTTTTTCTCTTGGTGGCATCTCCACAAAGTTAAGTTGCTTTAACTTTATTCAGATATTAAAATATTCATGATCCTGGTAGTGAAGAATGGCCCATTTTTTTTTCAGTCCAGCTCATGAATTAATTCAATAGATAGGCTTAGAAAGTTGGAAGGTGTTGGCTTCTATTTCAGATAAATTATTGTGAAGAATGAATACAAAAGATTTATTACAAATCATATGAATGATATAGCACCTATATGGAAAGCATCTTGTACAGTTAAAAAACAGCAATTCTCTACCTCGGTTAATGCAGTGTATATACTACTCAGTGTTTCTAAAGTTGCAAAATGCCTGCAGAACTGTCTTCAAAGAGATTTACTTTCAGGATCCAGTTCTAGAATATATGAGGAGGGGAATAATTCTCATTTCCTATTATTTATGAACTGGCCTTGGCTTATCATTCAAGCTCTTGAACTTTGTCAATGTGCCTCAAACTTCTTATACTTGTGCCTCAAATGCACATCTCAAAACATTATACATCACACATACTATACTCTAACAAAACAAATCAAAAGTTTTTTAAAGGGCTTGTTTTATTTGAACTCTGTTATCTTTCTGGGATTACCATTTCTTCCTCCTAATGCTATTCTAAGAACATATGTGGCACAGCCTAATTTTAACAGTACCTACTATTTTGATTCTCATTGATCTGTTAATTTCACCTCTTTTTTTAGGCAATATGACTTCTTTTGAATCAAAGACTTTCTAAACCATATAAGGGTACAAGGTTGTACAAGAAGTTGGCCAGAATTATTGTTGTGTATAAACAGAGGACATGCTTTTTGGTTTTGAGATCTCCTGTAAATTTCTTCAGTTATTTCTCATTAACACAGCAAAAGTGTATTTTACCACTCGAATGCAACTCCTTCTTTGTGGAAGGGTTTTAGAGTGTTAGGTTTCTTATTGTACTTTTTACTGTGTGTTCAACAGGTACTTTGCTAATGAGTCTCTTAAAAGATTGACAAGGAGCTCCCAGGAACTGTATGATTCTTTAGGCCATTGAAAAAAAATGGATGTGACTAGCAAAGATTTATTTGAACTCCATGTCTTCAATACATACTCCATTTCTACATTAACGTTTTCAAGACCCACCATGAAAGAAGAGAAATAGTTCCAAAGTATCTCTCTAAGCTACTTAGATTTTCTTATATCCATATTTCTCTAAGTAACCTGAAAAATACCGACTATGGAATTAGAAGACCTTTCATTACTGGCTTTATTATACACACACTGATGTAAAAAACATCTAAACCTGTAGAGAATTTTTATGAGTTTACTTGAACCAAACTGATGACATGCTGGAAAGCAAGATTTCGAACGCTCTAGAGAATGACAGTGTTTGCAGCTTTTTTAAATTTTATTTTATTTTTTTAATGCATTTGTAATTAAGGAGGGAACCTAAGAAAGATTATATGAAGGTGGGAGGAAGTGAGCTATTGGGTAAGATAATGTACTCCATTGAGGGTGATCTGGAAGAGATGATTACTTTTGGCATTTCAAAGGTGTGTTAACCCAGATGCACAAGAATAATGTACAGAGCTAGCATAAAACCTTTTACTAAAGATGTTATAGGCCTGGGGCATGACTGCCCACCATGACCTGCCCAGTTGAGAATTTATGATCAGATCACCTTGAGAGGTTACTTTTGGTTACTCAACTTGTATATACTCCCATTTTCGTGCACACACATATAAATGGTCAGTGTTGAGAAACTAAAAAATCTTGAACATCAAATTTCTTTATCTCTGCTTTATCTTAAAGGCTGTTTGAGTTAAATGGATTTGTGTGAATGGCTGTTGAAACTCTACAAGCACTATATATATTTGTGCTGAGCATTCTTTTTTTTTTTTTTTTTTGTCTCTCCAGATTTATAATCTGCCTTTCTCCACCCTGCTTTGTGCCTGAGGAGCTGAGTCCCATGGACTGATTCAACAAAGCTCCATTGGCCTCTGACTTTCAGCTGTCCAGTGAGAAGTACCAGTCAGAGGTAGGAAAGGAGGTTGGAGAAATAAATGTGCTTCCCTTTTCATAGTGTTGATTTGAGGGCTAAGTTAAATTTCAATATCATTTTGCAAATTTATACTCAATTTTATTTAAAATTGTGGTCTTATTTTTGCTAATCAATTTAAAATTTTAACTATTGTTAGATTAATTTTAGTCTTATCAAATTCGTACATAAATATGTGCATCAGCAGTATTTTTTATCTACAGTTGTAATACTATATATATATATATATATATATATATATATATATATTACATTTCAAATATATATCACTTGCAACCTTGTGGCTAGAGTAAATATATTTATAATCCAAAATGTTCCTTGTAAGTGAGAAGTTCTTTTTCAACTAGAATGTGAGAAAATGTGGAATTTCACAACTTCTAGGTCATTCTTCCTGAGAAAGTCTTTGCTGTAAAAGTCTGAGGACATTTGTCCTTGATGTTCATGTACATTACACTCTCTATTGGGCACATCATGCCCACATATAACTCAGCTCACAAGCTACGAATCCACCCTTGCCAGGAAAGTTAGATACTTGTGAGTTTGCATTATTCAAATAAATGAGTCTAATCATTTTTGAATAATGAGGTAATTTACAAACATCATTATCGGCGACTAATAACTAGAGTTGCATATTATAGAAACACTGATGTCACCTGGCTGAATACTACTGCTCTTAAAGCTCAGCGCATGGTCTTTCACATGTAGTACAATTGGGAATCACTCTTTGGGGGAAATTTTCCAAGCATGAGAGCTAACCTGAGTTCATTAGCCACATATATGTCTCTTTAGCTCCATTTGGAGGCAGGAGATAGACTGACTTTGCCTTTGCAATTTTACCTCAGTCCAGAGTTGCCCTTGGAAAACATTCTCCCCTTGGAAAACATTAAAAGATAACAATCACTCCAATCATTCCTCCTACTGACCAGGCTTGACTCAGCTCTATAGGGAACATGGTAATAGGATATATAGAAATAGATATCTCTATCTCTGTCTCTGTATCTATGTCTCCCTCCCTGTTATTTTCTTCACATTTTATTCTACTGCAAGTTTTATCACAGTTGCCTATGCTATTGTACTATGTTGAGATGAAACCAGTTTTCACTAAGAAGACTCATCTTTGCTTTTAAACCTATTGTCTATTATCAACAAACATTAAAGTAAAGGTTTGAATTTGTAATGTTGTATTTCCTACTTCATTGTGTGGGATATATATTTCTTAAGATGAACTGAAAGAAATTGCTAACCTGGAGACAAAAGTGAGACTGCTTATATATTTAAGCTCGTGATAGATTTTAACTTTATGAGATTTATAATTAGCATCAATAAGATCAATGCTGTTTGAAGATCACTAAATTTTCAACTGGGTAATATTCTTTTTTTTTTTTTAAGCACCTAGTTATATAAACCTTTGTTGGTCTGGTAGAATTGCATTTGGTGTGACATTTTGAAAAGTACTCTACCATAGAGAAAGCTTACATCTTCCCAAAACGGTTTGCATATCAATTAGAACACTTACTAATTACATTATATTGGGCAAATGTTTTAACTCTAAATATATATATAAATGAAAAGCCAATAATACCTACCAGAGCAAGTTGTGAATAGTTGGTCCACAAATGTTGATTTAATTTTTCCACTTCTCTTTTACTTGTGCTTTATTTGATACTCTTACAAGTTGGGAAAATATAGTTCCTACTAGCAATTCAAGTAAAAGGCAGCTTCTTTTTTCTTTTCTTTTCTTTCTTTCTTTTTTTTTTCTCATTTAAAAAACAGTTGTGGTAAAATACACATATAAAATTTATCATCTTAATCATTCTTAAGTGCACAGTTCCATAGTATTAAATACATTTCCAATGTTGTGCAACCAGTCTTCAAAACTATCTTCATTTTGTAAAACTGAAATTCTACACTTATTGAACAACACCTCATCCACCACTTCCCCTCATATTTTTTTTCATAGTTTTAGTTTTAATGATCACAGGAAATTTAGTTAAAATTGAAGGTTTGTTCCAAATTATTGTGTTTCATTAACATGATAATCACATTGGCTATACATCTCCATTTTCCAAAACAATTTCTATTTTAAGAGATTTTACTCTTTTTAAGTAAAATTTATTCCTTAAGTGAATAATTTGATATTTACTGTTATTCATTAAATATAGGAAAACTGAGAAATCAGAAAAGGAAATTATTTATCCAACCAGTTTTCTCTACCTTTGGTTTTAGAAAATGTAGTACTATGTCTTTAGGTTGTAGTCACCAGGTAAGATCAGTGGGTTAAGTTCTTTTGCTACTGATAAGTTCACGTTTGATAACTGGAGACTTGAGAACATTGAATTGTTTCCATTTTACCATACAGCTCTGTCCTGACTCATCTTGGCTAAATTTGTGAATATTTTTACTTACATTTTAAGCTCTATTCAAACAAAATAGTTTAACACATTTGAATTCTTCATCACTTCCTAGCTGTCAGTATATATGGGTTATAGGCTGAGAAAATAAGTAAATAATTGACTCAAGAATGTGGAAACAATTCTTAAAATATTACTCATATGTATTTGTAAACTACTCAGAAATATTTGTTTGATTTCGTTGAGGAAAAATATTCTTTGCTCTCTAGTAGTCTATAATTTAGTAGTAAGGATTAAGCATGTTAATAAATGTAGAACACTTAAAATAATGCCTCATATAGAAAATACTCAAAGATTTTAGCTATTATTGCCATTATAGCAGTTATTATTATCATTATTTCTTAGGGAACTAAATTAAATGGTCAGTGAGTCTGATATTTACCAAAGTTATAGTATTGGGCAAGCCTCAGAGCTGCTTTTCACCCCAGATATTTGCTCCATAAAACATTTGCCCCAAACCTGTCTTAACAGAGAGTAATACTTGGACAACTTAGGTTCTTTAATTCTGCACATGAAAGGTACTTTCAAGTCTAAAACATTTTCTGTACATAATCTTGAGTTTTTAGGCCTTCTTTTAAAAAACAGCAACCAGTCTATGAGTTTTTCACATTTGAAAGTGTAAACTTTTCACACTACATTACTTTAATTCCAATTGAATCCCATGCTACTTTCAAATTAATTGAATTTCAGTCTAGAGAACTCTTCCTTTCTCCCTGCCTGCATCATGATCTGTCTGTTTTGAGAGATAGCCCTCAGCATAATAGTTATCACTGGCCAAGCCTGTGTGGGTCTAAAGTCTAGTAGCTCTTCTACTTCTCAGATGCATTTGGTGACCATTGTGGAGCCTAGGAAGTGAAGTTAAACTATTACAGTAAACATGCACCAAAAAGGGATTCTTCATTTCCCTATGAGGCAAAGAGTCATGGGTTTCCACAGCTAGCAGAACCTCAGAACTTCACCCGTTTCCTAGTGTTGAGAATATTTCTATCCTAACAAAGAGTTGAGGCTTCTGGAAATCAGAAGCCAGGAAAGCAGTTTGTTCATAAGCAACTTCTCTTTGATCCAGTACACAGTGAAACTTCCCCTTCATTGGTGGTTCATAGGATTTACCACATAGGAGAAACACCCAAGAGCTTAGTTAAACACAGATTGCTCAGCTCTAAGGTTCAGTAGATCTTAGGTGGGGACTGAGAATTTGCTTTACTAACGAGGTTCTAGTTGAAGCCAGTGCAGCTGCTCCTGTGTCCTTACTTTAAGAAACGCCATCCTTAAGGCAAGAGGAAAAAAAAAGATTTGACTATAAAGAGACTGTGGTGAGGAAAATGCCACACAAGAAAAAAAAGAAAGAAAGAAAAAGGAGAAATGATCGCGATGCATTATTTTGCTAAATTGTTTTTGCAGGAACACAGGGAATGTATGGACAGTATTTGAAGACAAAGGATTTAAAATCCTAACACTAACATATGCCTGTACAATTAACTTACAGAATTTTAGTTTTCTTTTCTCTTTAATTCTATTAATACCAGGTTCCTAGTAGAGTGGTTGTGAGTATTCAATAAGATTAGTGAAGTACTTGGCACATTTAACAAATACCAATTATACTTCTCACTTTTATAGATATTTCTGAGATACTGAAGTAGAAAATAGAAATAGCACAAGTTTTGGAGTAAGGCAAGCTTGAGTTCAAATTTCTGCTCTAATACAGACTGGCAAATTGATATTGAATTAATTATTTAACCTCTGAGCCTTAGGTTCTTTGTTTGTGAAATTGTGTTGGGAGAATTAAAGAAGACAGGTTTGAAAAAGAAGTCAGATGTGTGTCTAGTCTGAGCTAGATAGTCCATCAACACTGTGTTCTTCTCCTACCTTTAAAAGGTATATAGAGATTAAATTTATCAAAAATGTGTACTTCTTACATAGAGTGGAAACAAAACCTGCATTGAACTTGTTGCTTTGATACTTTTGAAACAATTTGTTGTTGGAACATCTTCTCCAATCTGGCATAGTTTTATAAATTTTGGGCAAAACTTTTGTTCATTTAACTTCTCTTTTTTTTTTTCCTAATAAATTTCTGTATTTGTGATATTGACTGAAATTAATATCTGCCTCAAAAAAAAGAAAAAAAAAGAAAGAAAGAAATGAGTAAAATCCTACCTATGTCAGAAATCTATGCTAATTTTCTTTGTTATTTGTTTGGAAAATTTGATTTAGGCTCTTAGAAAAAGAATGAGGAATTCTGGATCTCTTCAAGCAGTGACTGAATCTCTTTATAGGATTTTATTTTTGTATTATTGTGGTAAAATTTACAAAACATAAAATTCACAACTTAACCATTTTTAAATGTGGATTCAGTTGCATTAATTTTATTTACAATAAAATTAATTGTAAACAATACAATTATTATTAAACATCACCACTTAAAATGTAATGTGACAGGAAAGAATCTAAAATTTTAGAAGTTATTAGAGAGCATATTTTTTTATATAATGGTATTTGTTTTTAATTTTTTTAAGAAAACAAAACCACCCTATATAAACTGTAAAGAAAACATTTGATAAGTTTGATTGTCGAGGGATTTCCATTAGAAATGCTAATCAGCTCTGTGTTGAGCTTCTGTAAATGTGCTTGCTGCATGGACTGTACTGGAAATTGACTAAAGACTCACCCCTCCCTTTTGTTTTGATCCGTCTAAGCTACAAATGTTAACTGTGTAACAGTTTGCACCCGCCTCGCAACTCTCGGGCTTTGTAACAGTTTGTAACTGCTAGTAACCTGTAGTAACTCCCACCCCTGTAAGGCAGTGTAACTACCTGCAACTATAGCAACTCCTGCAGCTTTGTAGCGGCCAGAGTTCAAATTACTCAATCAGGCTATGCCAAAAAAGTCTATATAAGAAAGGAATGTTGCACCTGAGCTCTGGGCTCAGATCTTCAGAGCACTAGCTCCTCTGGGTCCACAGCGTAATAAACCTGAATTCTCCAACTCTTCGAATGCTACTTGGTTTCTGATTTTGGATTCAGATTTTGGTTTCTGATTTCTGTTTTTGATAACCTTACAATTAAGGATGTCTCTGCTTACAAAGAAATTAGGAAAAGAGTAAAAAAGTAAGCTACAATCTAAAAAAGAAGTTATAGCAACTTATAAGTTTAGCATCCAGTGTATGAAGTACTTGATTAAAACTATAAGCAAAAGGGAAACATCACACCAAAGTAGTAGCAAAAGTCATGAACAGGAAAATCACTGAAGAGAAAATATAAATATTGAATAAGCTTATGAGGAAATGTTCAACCTTGTTAATAATCAGGAAAGTATAAATGAAAACCATATCAAAGAATATTTAATTGGAAAAAATAGGAAATATAACATTTTTTTATAAGGATGGAGAACAAAATAAACTCTCATACAGTGCCAGTGCAGTGGGGTGAAAAACTGTTAAAAATCTCAGCACAAAAAGTGTTTTATTATGTGATAAATTCGAACATGTACATACTCTACATTCTTGTACTAGAATGTGTTCTTGTTTGCAATAGCAGCATTGCAGACAACCCAACCACCTTTTGATAATGAATGGATAAATTGTGATATATCATGCAATAGCCTATATACAATATATCTATATAGGTCTCAAAACCATAAAGTTGAATAAGAATAGAAGTTTAAAATATATATGCAGTTCGATTCCATTTATAAAAATGTTAAAAAGACAGCAAATTGAATGATATGTTGCTTATTTGTATATTTACAATGAACAGAGATATGAAGAAAATCAAATACCTAGTTAAGCCATGAATTAGGAGAGTGGTTATCTTATCCTGGTAGGATGATGGGGAAATATTATCAGGAATGGAAATTCATGGGGACTTCTAAGATATGGATAAAATTCTCTTTTGTAATTTGTTTGGCATGTACATGGATTGTTCCTTTTATTATTATTCCTTAAACTATCATGTATATTACTGTATATTTAATACTTTTGGAATGTTGTATTTATAAAGTATGAAAGAAAAACATAGAGAAGTAGAAAATATTACAGGCCAATGAGCTTTATTGAACTAAAACGATTAATTTTAAATTGTGTTTCCAACATCTAACTTTTTTTTGAGGGGGGAATGCTAGAATAAGAGAGCTAGATGATCACATCTTGTCTTCTTTCCTCACCTTTCAATGTCCTGCTCATCCTGACGGATTACCTGCAGTACCTCCTTTCTTGTGGAGACTGGAATAATCAGTTTATTTCCTTTGAATAGCAGTTCATCATTTTCATTGATTTTCTTTCTGTGGGTAAAATATTCTTTGATTTCTTATGTCACTTCACTTTTCTTTTCAAGCTATCCATCTCTTCCTAGCCTCATAACCTCTGGGGGTTCCTCTTCTGCTTGCCTCATTGAGGGTAGATATCCTTGTAAAACTGCTGAGGCATTTTTTCTTCATTATCCCAACTATGTGTGTGTATTCTACTCTATCAATAGCTGCCATAATTTGATGTTGTTGACTCCCTTTCTTTCTTGTTCTCATTTGTCACGGCAAGCTACATATACAAAGGATATGTGCAATAAGCAATTTTCTTGCTGGATGGCTGTGGGCAGTGACTGGGACTTTTATAGTAAGTACTTATGATGTAAGTGCAAAGGAGATTTAAGAGAGCATTATTCTGAGAATGCCAAGCCATGTATATTGTAATTCTATTTCAAAGGGAATTGTTGGGTATGGAAATATTCCCGATAAAAGACCACCCTGCTTCTGATTAATCAGGTTAAACAATTCCAGTGATTGCTGATAACCCTTGTAATTAATATGTCTTACAACTTTTCTACATGCCAGCCACTGTGCTGTTGATCTGATAGACAGAAGTCTAAGTTGAATATGATGTTGATAATAATGATGAGGAGGAGGAAGAAGAGGAAGAAGAAGAAAAGGAGGAGGAGAATAAGAAGGAAAAAATTAAAGGGAGGAGAAAAGATCAGACAAGAGAAGATTGTGAAAAGAGAGGAATGAGTTCCTTTTGATATTTATGTTACCTGTAATTCATAAAATTTAATCAAGAAATAAAATTCTGTGTGAAGACAGAGTAGAAACAACATTTTAATTTATTGTTCTCTCTAGGGATAATGCACTTACATATGCCTCAACTTTTTTCATCTGCTCCATCAAACCTAGGACATTATAGCATGTAAGATAATTTAAATTGATGCTTAGGTCAGGAAGCCTAGATCCAAATACTGGTCCAAAATTTGTCATTATTTATTTTTGTTGATACAATAATTTTATTCTTAATGTTTATTAAAAATCAGGAAATGTATAAAAAACAAATTATTCAAGTTGTTTATGCTATTTACATAAACATTTAAATATATATATTCACACACATCATGTAACTGTGTAATTCTTGGTACATAATAGAAGCATGTGGATATAACAATAATTATTTTCCTATAGAATTCTAATTTATTGTTATTGTAAACAATGCTAAAATGAAAAACTTACATATATAGTGCCTGCACTACTATTTACAATTTTCTGTGTATATCTACAAAGAAGAATTGCCAAAATCAATGTTTATATACTTTAAATACATATATTTTTCTAAATGGCCCCCTAGAAATTCAGTATCAATTTAAACTCTCCTTAACAGTTTCTGAATATCCGTTTTCACACCCTTAATAATACTAGACCATATTAATCTTTTAACCTTGTCAATCAGATAGAGATGATAGCTATTTTGTAGTTTTGTGAATTTCTTCAAACAATATCCAAGTTTAACATCTGTCTTAAGTGGAGTTCCTCAGGAAACAGACTCTGAGATATAGACTTGCATGCAAGAAATTTATTGAAGAGTGCCCACAGAAACAGCTATAAGAAATTGGGTAAATTTGGATGAAGTTAAAATGTAAAGCAGTTGAAAGATGCAGTTATAAGATGATTCCCCAGGGTGATTAAGAACTAGGTTGACCTTTCCAAGTTTTCTTTAATTAAGGTGTGCATATGCTCGCTCAAAATGTCTCTATATGTCCCTTTATTGAGTTGTATATTTAACCAAATAAATGGCCCCAGGTCCTGTGGGGAAGAGAATGGAGAGTCTCTATCATATATACCTGCTGAGGTGTCCTGTCCTTCAGTCAATGGGTTCTGGCTCAGGTCCAGAAACTGCTCAAGGATTATGTTTGTATCGGTATTTCTGCTTTATTCTCTTGACTGTCCTTGATAGTTTTTAATTGTATAGAATGAGCAGTACCTTATTGGCTACCCTTAAGGACATTTGAGTTTTCATAATTATCTCCAAAGGTCTCTGTGGGTCAGGCTTCCATTGGTATCACTTCAAATTTGCTGCTCATTTTTGATATCTGGGCACACCTTGTTTCTAAGAGCTCAGCAACATCACCTGACCTATGTTTTCTGTATTTTATTATCCCTATCTCTGCCAGTGACCCAAATTTTTTATATTCAAGTTTTTTTTCTTCATTTATGAATTTTACTCAGCTAAGTCTTTTAAGTTCTCTTAAGTTTTCTTCTATATAGTAATAATAAAATAAATACATTTTTCAAATCTCATATTCTTGTTTCTAGGTTAAAAATGAATAAACTAAAATTGTGACTCAATTTCACAAAATCATAGCCCTAAAAAAGTGTAACATAGTATTTTTATTGCTCATTACAAAATCTTTTAACCATGCCAATCTTGTTAGAATTAATAGAAATGATAACTATTTTGTATTTTAGTGAATTTTTTTAGATAACACTCAAGTTTAACATCTGTCTTAGTGGGGTTGCTCAAGAAAAAGACTCTGAGATATGGACTTGCATGCAAAAAATCTGATGGAGAGTATTTACAGAAACAGCTATAAAGGGTTGGGTAGATCTGGACAGAGGGAGTTTGTCTTATTTTAGAAAATATTTTATATTAATTAATAATATGTAGTTCAAAATTTTAACATTTTCTAATAGAAGTGTGGCTTTTAACTATAGAGAATAATTTGACCATCTTAATTTACTGAGATCATTAAATAAGTCTTTATATTGTCCAGAAGGCATTTTCTTATGAAACCTGGAGCATTTCTGTTTTCAAAACTATAAAATGTAGCTTGAATTGAGACTTCATTTTTCTTGGACTGAAATTCATATTCTAATGTAGCTTTCTAAAAAATGAAGTATATATCTGAAAACAAATCTTTGTCACAGTTTTTTTAAAGTAAGTGGCTTATCTCATGTTTTTGATCCGAATATGTTAATGATTTATTTCAGAGTTATTGAGAATCTGGCAGGAAACATCAAAATAAATGAATGGAAAAGCTGTACTAAGCAAACCATTAAAACAATTAAAATTAGAGCATATGGATGAATTCTTCTTTTTTCAGTTTGTATACTTGTCAACTTTAGAAAAGCTATTGGATAAAATTGAATATTAAATGTGAAGGTGCGAACCTTTTGACAACTACAAAATAAAAGCATAAAATTTATAATCAAGCTATAGAAAATTGTAAACAAATGGGAAAATAAATTGTTATTGAAATATTAATATTCAGGGAATTCTGATTGAACTATATTTCAAAAGTTAGAAGTCATCTGAGTTTTTTTAATATACTGACTTAATTGTTGGTCAGTTAAAAATGTTGTACCTATTAGTGACCAGGTTTATTCTCACCACCCACCACGCCCGTGTGGTTTTGTATTGCAAAATCACTAAACATCATTTTTTTCTGTTTTACATCTTTTTAAGAGAGAATTCTTCAAACACAAAATAATAGCAACATTATGGATTTATTACATATATTAATGTGTCATATAATGAATGACAATTAGAGAAAAAGGGTTGGAAAGGAAGAATATAAGTATAGTAGTGTAAATTTCTTGTACTATTGATGAAGTGATATAATTTTGCTTAAAAGTAGACTGTAATAAAACAGAGTATCAACAACTGTCATAACAAAGCAAACAGCGAAGAGTTATAGCTAATTAGCTAACGAAAGAGATATGATAGAATTATAAAAATAATCAAAAAGAAGATAGAGGGAAAAAGGGAACAAAAACCAAGTGGGACAAATATGAAACATGTAGTAAGGTATTAGAAATAAACCAAAATATATCAAAAATCACATTTCACATTAAATATGAAAGTAAATTAAAAGATTTTGTGAGAATGGATAAAAAGCAAGGCAATTTTATGCTGCCTATAAGAAGCACTCTTTAAATGAAGACTCAAATGAATTAAAAGTAAAATGATAGAAAAGGATATACAATGCTAATATTCACAAAAATTTGGAGCACTATGCAAAATACATTTTTAAACAAAGCATATTACCAAGGATAAAAAGAGATATTAAATAGTGTCAAAAGGATAATTCATCATTAGGACATAATCATAAACATTTATGAACCTAAAACAAAACTTCAAGTACATGAATCTAAAACATAAAATTTCAAGGAAAGTAGACAAATTCACAGTTGTTCTTGAAAATTTTAATACTGTGCTCTCAGTAATTGAGGAAACAACTAGAAAGAATATTTGAAGAACACTACCAATTCAACCTAATTGGCATTTATAGGAAACACCTGAGCCAAAGGTAAGAGAATACACTTTTTCAAGAGCACATGGAACATTTGCCGTGATAGCCTACATTCTAGGCTATAAACCAAGAATCAACGAATTCAAAAGGATTCAAGTTATATAATAAAGTATGTTCTTTGACTACATGGAATTAAAGTGGAAATAAGAAAAATCACATCAAACATGTTTTTACATTCATGATGCTAACAACAAAGTGTTTTAAATTTATAATAGACATGATTTAGTTATTTGATATGTAAAGTAAATAGAAATAATAAAATAATCACTATCAAGGGAGACAAATTCAAAATAAATATATTAATCTAACACATAATAAGGTGAGTAAAAGAAATCGTACATAAAATAAAAATTCCCACTTCAACCAGATTGTACCAAAGACAAAAGTCATTCAATTACAGTATGTCAGGGATAAAAATTGTGTTGATAATATATTTATTATACTTATAATTAAACAAGAAGCAAAGACATCAAAATTAATGATTATTTCATTGGTTTAAAAATTGCTTTTTAACGTACAGGTTTATACTAATGTGAACACTGAAAAATGTTCAGTTTTAAACATTGATTTGAAGCATTATCAAGGACAAGTCTATGAAAATGGAAGTAACAAGATTTATGAAGAAAAAAATGTACAAGACAGACCCCCCCCCCAAATAAGAATTTTATGTCTTACATAGAACTTTAATTGAATTTCCACCAAAAGACATGATGGTTTCAGATATGTTAACAATTATATCCTTTGGACAGTGAAAGATACTATTCAGTAATTCTTAGATATTTGCAAAAATGAAATATCTTGATGAAACATATCAAATTTGATCTTACAACTGCAATTGGGAATGATATAGGAATTCCAAACGAATACTGTCAAAGCAATTAGATTTATATTAGACTTTATAAAATACATGTAAGAATTAGGGAAAACAATAGAATATTTTCAAAAACAAAAGTAAATCATGTTATTTGACAAAAGAAGGAATTAATTTTTTAATTTGCACTATCCATACTTATTGGGTATGGTTTGTTGCTTAAAATTAATGCTGCTATTAAAAACTTTCAAAACAGTGAAAAAGAAAGTTTCATTACTGTACTTTTCAAAGAATTAAATGCTTACATACATAAATTTTAAAGAAAATTTTAATCGAAATAAATTTTATATGAAATATAAAATATGACACTCAATTTATAAAAGGAAATTATAACAATGAAACAGAAATATTTGTATAATTAAGAAAAAGAAAAGGTAAAAATATTTAAAATAATTCTGTAATGTAATTCTATTTCTGTCAATTGTAGATTGCATCTTCAGTTTAAATTGAGATCTTTTTAATAAACTGAGCATATACTGCTACTTTTGGTTGTCTTTATAATATTTCAGCATTGAAAAATGAAAGAGAAAAATCAAGAAATACTCTTTGCATGTACTAGATATTTCTTTAAGAGTTAACAATAACCATAATATAATTGATAGTAATTTTATACTGATAACATTAAAAACATTTAATGGAAATAATTTTATTCATCATATGTGATTCTTCTATAATGTTAGAACATTATATGTAAAATTATTAATTTATTCTGAAATTCCTTTAAAATTTTTAATGTTTCAAGTTGCTACTGGCACAGCTGTATTAATTTTCTTTAAATTGAAAAAAATAAGAAATAATATTGACAATTATTCAAAAATTTTCTAATTAGGCAAAAGTGTGTCAAATTATGTGAAAAAATATACAAGACTTTATTATATTTATATTTTATTGTATTACTCATACAAACATCACAGGTTCATCCACAGATAACCCAGATGAGAACAATGATAAATTTATTCTTAGATATTTAGCCCAACTTCAAATCAAACCATACTTTTACCCATAATTTTAAATTTTATTGTTATGAAGGTTTATTTGCCAAGATAATAAACATCATTAACTATTTATTATCTTGGTTTATATTTTTTAATATTTACATATAAAGTATATAAGTCTCCATTTACACTTTTGCCTTAGGTCCTGCAAATTATAGGAACTGCCCACCCCTGGTGACTCATATTGCACTTGTGCCATGAGTGAGAAAACAAGAAACATTTTTGAATTAAGCCCCTGAGGTTTGTAGATTGTTTTTACTGCCTATTCTGCTTAAAACAAAGACTGAGAGTTACTTGTTCTTTATTTTATTTATTTTATTAATATTTTTATGAAATGAGCATGACTGTGCCTAACAATCACATAATAAATACCCCCAGAACTCTCCAGAAAGCCTGGTCAAATTTAGAACTTTTGGACACCTTTAAATTCCATACAAATAACTGGAAGCTACCTGACCTGGTCTGAAGCCCACCTTGCCATTTTTGCTATGCCCTGATTCTATCCTACATCAAGGGGGTACCTTGGACTTCCTTGGGACCTAGGGATGCCCAAAGTAGCTATGCAGTTCTCCCTGGAAAGAAAGACCCAGGGAAGGGCTCATTCAAACCTGGAAGGGGGTTCTGGACCATTTTGATGGGCAAATCTGGGTTTCAGGAAAGCCCAAGTGACAGCTGTAGGATATGCACTTCAAGTGAATGAACAAGTCCTCTTGATTCTGAGGATCTGCCCAATGGAAAGAAGGAAGCGCATCTCGGGTAATGAGGAAGATTAGAGATCAGAGAAGCTGTAGCTAGGCTCAGGACCAGGTTCCCTCTTTCCTAGATCTCAGGGTGGTTCTGGTGGTAAGCACTGAGCTAGAAAAGAAGATAGAAAAGTTCCAGATGTCAAAGGAACTTCTGTTTAAGTGTGGTTACTGTTTGGAATGTTTACATAATTCCTATATAACCTTTTCTGAACTAATAATCATTGGAAATGAAATCATGAAAATGAAAACAGTTTAATAAAAAATATGATAGTTTTAAAATGCAAATCATTATTATTTTTGCTGTTCTTATGCCATTGATTTGTATCATTAATTTTTATCTTTGAAATTATTCTCTGAATTAGTTTCAGAAAACGTGTGGTTTAAAGAGTACCAAATGTGGTATGCTCTAAGCTGCTTGATGTAGCTTAACACATAGAATTTCTTAGATAGAAATGGATCTTGAATAAAGGTGGTAGATAGGATTTATCAATTTTTCATTTACATATTAAATCAAATGGAAAGAATCTGTAGAAAGACCTTAGCATTTTTCAAATAAATCCCGTACTCAGAGAACACTGTTAGTTATCCCTCTTTCATTCTTTTATACATGTCTTTTCACCACCTCACATTCATATCATTCTGTTTCTTTTTCCATATTCAGATAATTATTTAGTTTTATAACTCTAACTTGCATTAAGATAGTCTTTTAGAGTTGTATTTTTGTTTAGATGTACATTTACTCTTGTATTTAAGATTTTGAGGTAATAAATTTTAGGGAAACCCAGCTGAGATATCGAGACTACTTTGTGTGATATTTGCATTTTATTCTAGGCTGGCTATAATAATCTCTTCAGAAAGTAGAATCTATCCTCTTACATGAGCAGAGAGTGCTAAATTTTTAATAACGCCCTTAGAGTTTTGATTTTTGCTATGATGCTTTCAAAGATTACAGTAAAATTTAAGAATAAGAAAATGTTAATTTTTTTTTGCCAGTAAGTGTTATACTATTTATACCATTCCTTTGTCAGTCTTCTTTACTTTTATTTTTAAATTTAAATTTAAACATGTAACCTTCTGAAACTATGTGAAAGGGAAGATGTCTAAACCTTGATGTCCTCATTTATATAATAAAGGATAATGATAATATTTACATTATAGTTTTTGGTGAGTATTAAAATGAATTCCAGCCCCACTCATGTAGAAGAGTTTCTGGCTCAAAGCAAGTATTCAATACATTTAACTACTATTATTAGATAGTGACTCTAAGCATAGACAATAATCTATGTTGTCCAATTACGTTGGCTATTTTAAGGTTGATCACCATTTACTATGTCAGATCCTTTTACAAGGAAACTAGTTATTACACTGAATCATGCCAATAAAGCAGTTGGTTGAAAGTAAAATTTAATAAATAGTAAGTATCATCAGTAGATTGTTCAGTAATTAATTCTTTTTAGAAATACAAAATAGAATCTAGCCATTTTATGTCAATTAATTTAGGCCCCACTACTCATATACAAAGCAATTTTATAAGGTAAGTGAATATTATAGAATGAAAAAAAATCTGATTTTAAAATATTACAACTCAAAAATTGCTCATATTGATTTAAATTGTTTTTTTGGTTCACTATTTTAATACATCTTTTTATTTTACACCCATCTTATTTTTACTTATTCTTCTGGTGGATAATTTTCCATCTGTCCCACTTCTAAGCCAAATATTTTAGGCTGCATGTGTGTTTCTTTAATTTTGGTTTCTAGAAGCTCGTAATTATTTCTTTAGGAACATTTTATTATTTCACTTACACAAGCATATTAGAATTCTTAAAAATCTACTCATATTTATAGGAAGATTTCATAAAATTTTACCATCATGGGATTTCATGATAATAGGATGTTTTATTTATTTTGAAATTATCAAATATTCACAAAGTAAAGAGAATAGAATAATCAAGTTTATATACCTGACACAGCTATAACAATCGTCATTTTGTCATTTTTCTTTCAAGAGATATATATTTTAAAAATATATATGTAGTATAAATATATAAACAAATATATAAAAAATATATACACACATATAGTGTACTGTGGCTTAGATGAAATAAAAAAAAATCTCATGAGTGTATCTTTCTCATTTCTTTTAAAAGCTCTGTAAAAATTGACTAGCAATAAGTTGACCATTGAAGAAAATAGCATAAACTAATAATTGCCCTATGTCTTTGTCAACTATGACATATAACAATCTTCTAAAACTATTAAGCATATGATTTGTAGGAGTCTTGAGTTAGTGTCTAATTTTCAACCCACTTACTTCCTTGAGCTTGTGAAGAAAAAAAGTTCATGTGCAACCTTTTCGTGATAGGAAAAATAAATCTCTCCATCTGTGTGTAAAAGTTATACTTATTTTTTCTTTCTAAGTATAAAAAGTCTTTAATAGGGAATATTATTTTGCTTCCACCAGATTATTAATAGTATATAACCTATCTACATATTAATATGAAATCACATAGTTCTCACTCTTTCAATTCCTATATCTGAGCAGATATCAAAAGAAATAACTCTCGGATATGCCTTTTCTTTTCCATTCTAATGTAGTCTTATAATAAATCGATATGGGCCAAATTTGGCATAGTTCTTCCTGGTGTCTATCTAGTGGCTGTCTTATTTTGATTACTCAGATGAAATAGTTGATGTTCATGTATGTTAACCAATTTAGATAATTGGGATTGACCTTTGCTAACTTTGGTCTGCCACAGCAGTAAACAGTACAATTTCTGTAGGAAACCATATCTTTTCTCTACTAGTATTTGTCTGGGACTAAAAGGTTTTAACTTGGGCCTATATGATCTCTAGTAGTAACTTTGTTCTCTAATTATAACAGATAGATTCATTCAGTTTTCTAAAGGAAGGAGGTTTATGTGAAAAGTCATAGAAATTATCACCCTATAAATATCTTCAAGGCAAATGAAACTACAAAAAACTAGGGGAGACAAAAACTGTTAAAAATACATATGTGAAGTTTTCCCCTAAGATTGGAAATAAGTCAAGAATATCCATCCTCCTTACTACTATGTTGAAAGTTTTATAAGTGCAATGAGGGAAAATAAGATTTTTTAAGGCATAGGTATTGAAAAGGAAGAAATAAAACTGTACCTATTAACAGACAACACAATGCCCATGTAAAAATCCCCAAAAATCTAAAAACAAAAAATAAAACTGTAAGAACAAATAAATGAGTTTAACAAAGCTATAGAATATAGGTCAACACACAATCATTTCTATATAATAGCAATGTATGAGTGAAAAACTAATTAAAATACAGCACCAAAGCCCCAATAAAAATGAAATACTTCAGTATAAATTTAATAAAATTTTAGAATCTCTTCACTAAAGACTACTAAATGCTGATAAATTATATAAAAGAAGACCTAAATAAATGAAAAGATATATATTCCCAGATTGGAAGACTCATCATAAAAAGATGTCAATTCTCCACCCAATTAATCTATAAATTCAGTGCAATATCAATTTAAAAAAAAAACAGAAGTTAAGCAGATATAGACAAACTGCTTCTAAAAGATATATGGAAGGGCAAAGAAATGAGAATGGATTAGAAAAAAACTTTAAAAAATAAAGTTGGAGAAATCACACTACTCAATTTTAAGAATTACTATAGAGTGATGAAAATTAAGCGAGTGTGGTTTTGGTAAAGGGATAGATACATAAATAGAAAAGAATAGTGAATCTTGACGCACATTCACACAAATATGGCCATTTGATCTTTGACAAAGTTGTGAAAAAAATCTGGGAGAAGGAGAGATGGTGTTGAAACATTTGGTCTTCCAAATGCAAAATAAAAATGAAAGAAAAAAAGAAAAATTTGAACCTAAACATCTCACCTTATACAAAAAGTTACTTAAAAAATAGATCACAGATATAAATGTAAAACATAAAACTATAAAATATTTAGGAGGAAATATAAGAGAAAATCTGGTCTTAGGCAGAGCTTTTAGTCATGATACCAAAAGCACAATCCTTAAAAGGAAAAAAATGATAACTGAGTGTGATCAAAATTAGAAGCTTTTGCTTTATGAAATACACTATTAAGAAAATGAAGAAACAAGCCAGAGACTTGGAGAAATATTTACAAATCAAAACTTCACAAAGGACTAGAATTTCAGAATATATAAACTCTCAAATTTCACAACTAGAAACTATGTAATTAAAAATGGGAAAAACTTCATCACTTCACAAAAGAGTATATAAGGGTGACGAATAGGTACATGAAAAGGTAACATTACCATTAGAAAAATTCAAAGTGAAATCATAATGAAATACTGCCACAACACCTTCTAGAATGGTTAAAATAAAAATATACTGACAGTTCTAAGGGTTGATGAGAATATGGGTCAAATGTAATTCTTTTCTTTTTTTGTGATGGGAAAGCAACATGCTTCAGCTACACAGTGGTTTCTCATAACTACCAAATGACCCAGCAATCCCACTCCTTTGCGTTTATTTATTCAAGAGAAAGGAAAACTTCTGGCCACACTAAAACTTACACATGGATGTTTATAGCAGCTCTATGCAAAATCGCCCAAAATATAATTCACCTTTAGCAAGTGAATGGATAAACTGTGGTATATCCATATAATAAAAAGGAACAAACAATTGCTATACACGCAACAATTTAGATGGATCTCAATCAAGATCTTTCTCCAGAGTGATAAATACCATTCTCAAAAGTTTACATATTTAATGGTTCAATTTGGAAAAGACTACATTGTAGTGATGGTGGACTGATGAGTAGTGCCAGGAATAGGGATTGGGGGAGGGTGTGACTATAAAGGAATAGCAGGAGGAATAGTTTTGGGCTGATAGAACAGTTTGGAGTCTTGACTTCAGTGGTAGCAATGCGAATATCTCCGTGTGTTAAAATTCACATAACTGTACAAAAAAAAGGAAGAGTCATTTTCACTGATAATTTAAAAAATACATACATTCTTGTACACATGCATAATCATTTTATAATTTAAATAAGATTTAAAAGAATGTTGAGTCCAAGGAGACTTAATGAACCCTGTAAAGGTTACTTTCAGTCAAAACAGTTAATTTTTTTTAAATGAAGTAGTTACCAAACAGTGTTTATGATATTATTGAATACCAAATAATTGAATAAAAAGAAAAAACTTGCTCAAGAAGTTCCCTCAGAACTCAAAAGTGATTATAAAGAGATTTCTGCAATTAATGAAAAGATAAAAAGATAGAGGTAGCTTTATGTAAACTGACAATAGAGCAGATAGAAGTGAAATAACAAATGAAATAAAAACTATAATTGTTAAACTGAGAAAGATTAGACTTGCTAAATCAAAAGGACAAGAAAAACGAAGAGATACATTTCTAAACGTATATCTGTGGGACTTATGAATTTCAAGAATAATGAACAAATCTTACAGCTATTCAGTGTTGGAGGAGGGTTAGCCAACCTATAAGAAAAAGATAAGTGTATGTTATTACCAATACTTGTGGTTTTGTTACATGACAATAAAACATATTTCATTTAAGTTGGTCTTAATGTCTAATTGCCAAGCTCATCTTTCTTGTCTCTGTGATTGGTTCTGGAAGACCTGTCATAGACCAAAGCTATTCAGTGCACATTGTTTCCTGGGAATAATGACTTGTTCAGATTTGTTAAACTACTCAAAATAACTACTCAAAATCAGCTTGAGGCTGAAGGTGACACAGATCAAACAAAGTAATGAAATAGATACTACTGACAACAGTTAACACAGAATAAGGCACTTCTGAAGCAAGGCTGCTCTTTGACTCTTCAGATCCCTAAGCCAATGAATTTCTTCTTGTTTTTAAGATAGTCCAGGCTGGATTTTCTCCTATGTGAAATAAAATGCATCTTAAGGATCAAACCTTCAATATTCATATTTTATTTGTATTTATTCTTCACAATTAAAAAGAAGTCAAAAACAATAATTTTTACCTTTTTAAAAATAATTTTTAGTATGCAAAATTAAGATTGTATTTGTTCAAGTAAACATGATTCTATATTCAGTAACTGAAGTTAATATTTCTTTATATTCAAAATTAATATGTCATAATCATTCCTATTTTTTTATGTAGTAACTATATGCTCTAAACCTATAACTGACCATTTTTTATTCTTTTATGATATTTTGAAAATAAATTGGGGAACGTTGGCTGAAAATATGCAAAAGTTTATCTTAATAAACATGAATTCAATTTCCAGATGATTTATTGACTATGTATATTAATATGTCATAAGAAAATGAAGCACTAAATCTTTTGATATTATTTCACCATATGGAGGTCTAATGTGATGCTTTCAAAAGATTTATTTAATGTCTAAAAGTTTCTTCATTTCAACTTTTTCCTTTATGATTCAATGGCTAAGAATCTATATACATACTTATGAAACTGCAATAAACCATTCAGTAATTGAAAAATTATATATGAGAAGACATGCTTGTATTATTTATAACCAAATAATTGCTTAAGATAAATTCATGAATCTATTGCAAGCTAGATCACTGTATTCATTAGTGGGCATATAAACAACACTTTTAAAACATCAATAGTAATTATAGTTATATGTATGTTTAAAGTAAATTAGAGCAATACAATATAGAGCAGACAGAAAATAGAAAGCAAATATAAATTATTAGATTGAGTGTTTTTATTCATTGAAACATTCTGATCAATGATATAATCACCAAAAAAGTTTCACTGTTCAGAAAAGCATCAAGATGCTTAAATCAAGACGAAACACTTTAGTATCTAGAACCATGATATTTTTGAAATAAAGATTAAATACATGATCAGGTCATCTTAAAATGTATGAAATTGAATTTGTGTATATGAATTTTCCCCAATATAGCTAAATGTTAATGAGAAAACACCTGGCTCTGTTATTTGGCATTATAAACTACATGCCTACTTCAGTATCTTCACACAATAGATCATGATCACTCAAGATTCAAATACCATGTAGGGAAAAAAAATAGATCACTGTAAATGGTTGGCATAATATTGTAAAAATCTAGATTGATTATAGACAAATGATAAAAACATATATTCCAAAGTTAGAAAAAAGTTTAATGTATTTTTGTTTTGATTCATCTCCTTTTTTTAGTTAAAGAATTATCTTTCATTGTAAATATGTTACAAAATAAAATCTTAGAAATAAAACTTCATACTTATAAAAATAACTAGAGGTAACTTTAATATATTCTTTAGATTCATTTTTATAACTGATTCTCATTATTCATTATTGATTAAAATTGACATTTAAAATAAATGAAATGGCCATATAGATAGTACTGAAATATAACTTAGAATCAATTTAAATACAATATTTTTATAAATATTCAGAACCTTAAATAAGGGTGTGTTTGCATTCCTAGAAAGACAATTCAATAAAAATAAATTCCAAATGAAAATTATTTATATACTAATATAGATAGAAAAAAGATATCTTATTTGTGATTAGTTATAAGATTTTTTTATTGCCAATTTTTCCACCAATATAATTTATACTTTAGAGAGTAAAATTATCTTTATTCATTAAAGAATAATATTTATGTTTTTTTTCTGATAACAGTATTATAGACAACTTTTTAAAAGCATAATAAAAAAATTAAAAATTTATTCAGTCTCCTACAGAAAACATCAGTACAAATTTTAGCTAATAATATGAGTATTTTAGAAGCAAATTAATTTCTTAATTGTTAATATGTCTGCCTGCATAAAAATATAACCATTTGCCAAATGATTGGGTTAAACAGTTATTTAACAGATCGATTCAAAACTATTGTTTTACTTTAGTCAGAGTGGTTAAAATGACATCAGTGAAAACTTGGAGAAAGTAGGAGTTATTTCTTTTAAAACTTGCTAGTTAAAATTATTATTCTTTTTAGATGGACATATTTTATGTGTTCATGCATGTTTGGATATGTATACATAATTTGAGGGATATGAGTTTCTATTAATTTTAACTAATTGTTCAGTAGTAATAATCACTAAATTCACAAACCTGTAAATTCATATGGCCTATAATTCCCTTTGTGACAGAGCCGAGATGACTTGTATTTCAGCTTGTCACCTTCTGTGAATTGTCAGCAGTCTTAGAAGTACACAAGGTGGGTCCAAAACAAATAATTTGGTTGACTAGTGATACCAATGAGAGAATGATAGTTTATTTTATGTAATTGTGTATATTTGCAAATGTAGAACTATTAACTTCAAAGGGAGTTCAACTTGCCATGAGGAAAGCTTTTGCACTTTGTTGACTTTGCGCATGGTTGGGTATCATTATTGCAGTAGCTATTTTTCAGGTTGGCATTTCAAAACTAGTCTCTTAGGAATTTCATTTGACTATTTGGAGTGAGGAATGAGGGTAATTTCTGAAGAGAAAGCGTATTTTGGAAAAGCAAAATTATTTTTATTTTGTTTTGTTTTCTTAAAAAGTAAATAACCTAAAAAATGCAGTCTATCACTGCCATCACAATAGGCTTATAAAAAAACTATATGGAATAGGAAGATTTTGAGATTGGAGGAAGTTCAATGGAGTCTTCTGGGATTAAATTATAATGAATATTAATGCCAAATAATGCATGTGAGACAGTAAAGGAAGTAATGGATAAAACATAAAACAATAGAAAGTGAACAGAGGAAAGAAAATAGATAGTAAATTGCAAACATAAGAGACATGATTACAGGAAGGAAAGAAAATCAAATAACAGTATTCAAAGCTGCTTTCCTTCACAAGTTTCTTAAAGAGTGAGAATGAGTTCTATTTTCCACAGTCAACACCACACTATTATGTGAACATAAATAAGATATAAACATGTGAAGACTGTATAATTCTAGGTTCTACATTTTGTTAAATATCATAGAAAAGCTCTCTTTTTAAATTTTGAAGAAAAAAATTAACAGACTCCAAGAGCATCCTCTAAAAATCAGTGGGTCTCAACTTTGGCTGCCCATTAGAATCACCTTGGGAGATTTTGGGATTCCAATGTCCAAGTAATGCTCCAGTCTAAAGAATACCCACATGTGGACTCAGGCTTCACTATTTTTAAAGTTACCAATGTTCAATCATGTTTGCGAATCAAAGCATACAAAAAAAAAAAAAAAAGTAGCATTTTTTGATTACTTGTGCATGATAGGGATTATTGCAGATTTCAGGCATATTATTCCACTTAATCCTCAAGCAGATCTTTGAAGGGGTAGTAAAATAGCTATTTTACAATATAAAAAATAAAAAGAAATGTAAATAGTGAGCTTAAGGATACATGGTTAATAAGTAGAAGACAAATATAGGTTAAAATCCTTGTCATAATGCAAATTTCATCTTATGTCAGAGCTTTCCAGTCAATTGATTTTTGCTAAATATGTCAAGATAATTCAATGGGGAAAGAATAGTTTTTCAACAAATGATACTGGGGCAAACTGCATATCCACATGTTAAACAATGAAGTTGGATCTATTTCTTCATACTATAATCAAAAATTAACTCAAAATAGACCATAAATCTTAATGTGAACTATAAAATCAAATAAAACTATATACACTAAAACTATAGAATTATAAGAGGAAAACATAGGGGTAAATATTAGCAACCTTGGATTAGGCAAAACCTTCTTAGATATGACTTCAAAAACAAAAGCAATTGAAGAGAAAATTGATAAACTTCAAAAATAAAAATATTTGTGCTTCAAAAAGTACAATAAAGAAAGTGAACAGACAACCCACAGAAGGGGAGAAAATATTTGCAAATCATATATCTGATAAAGGACTTGTATCCAGAATATATCAAGAATACTTCCTGATCAATAATTAAAGTGACACATAACCCAATTATATAATGGAAAAATGTTCTGAATAGACATTTCTCCAAAGAAGATATACAGATATCCAATAAGCCCATTAAAAGGGGCTCAATATCATTAGCTATCAGAAAAATGCAAATCACAACCATAATGACATGCAACTACACACAAGCAATTATAGCCAAAAACATAAATAATAACAAGTTTTGGCAAGAGTGTGATGAAGTTAGAGCCCTCATACATTTCTGATAGGTGTGCAAAAATAATGCAATCACCTTGGAAAACAGTCCAGTATTCCTCAAACAGTTAAACATTCAGTTACCATATGACACAGAAATTTCATTCTAGATGTATACCCAAAAGAAATGAAAACATATATCCACAGAAAAACTTGTACATGAATGTTTATTGCAGCATTATTCCTGGTAGCCAAAACATTTCTTCTCAGTGCATCTGTGCTGTTTTGGGAATTTTGAAAAAAAATATTATCACTAGTGATTTGGCTCTTATAGATGTAAGAAGAGCAAATGAATTTTTCTTCATTTTCTCTTTTGCTCCCTCTCATTCCCTTTTTTTTCTTCCTCAGAATTTATTAAGAACCCCAAATATGTAGTTATTGAAGAGTTATTATTATTCCTGTGAAGTGATTTAGGGATCAATTACAAGGCAATTTATAAACAAAGGCATGGTAGTAAATTCCTTACCTTCATAAAGTAGTTCTGTGAGATCAAAATGTATATAAGAGTGGTGTGAGATTGGTCAAAGATATATTAATCCGTTTTTTAAAAGCATGAAAGAAGTAATGTAGATGAATAGTGAGAGAATGTAATAATATACAGGGTAAGAAGCATGAGGTAAGTCATGATATGTGGAATTTCGCCAAGATTTTTCTGGGGATCGTAAGGAAAGTAGCATGAATAGAAGAGAATTGCTGAACCAGTATTACCTAATGACAAATTGGAAAGATTTTAAAAGGCCATTTGAAGAGCATCTTTGAATATTCAATTTAAAAAATATAAAAAATATTAGGCTTTGATAGGCTTTATACTTGTATGTTTGGGAAATTGATATCTATCCCCAGTAAAATATAACATGGTTTTAATTTATTGGAAATTTGTGAAAATTCCATAATGTTAAGAAGTCTTTTTTATTTAGCAGCAATCATATTCTGTGGAGAAGTAGCTTATGTGTGCTGGAGTGAGAATAAAACTAGTCATACTAGCAAGTGTTTTAGCCAGAAATTAGTTTGCCTCAACATCTCGTAGATAATGAAAATAATCCTGGTTTACAATTCTTTATAGCAGTATGTTTTTAAAATGAAAGATGAAAGAAGCCATTGATGCAAGGAGAGTTTGTAACCCATATCTACTGGATATTTAAAAAATATATCCATGAAAATAAAAGGATACAGAAATTATGACTTATTTAAAGCACTCAGCAATTAACACATGCAGTTTTTCATGCATTATCGACTTGGTTAGACTTTTATTAGCAGTCACTCAAGTTTCCAGTCTCGGATTTCCTTTCGCTACTACTTATGTGGATGCTTAGTGACCTGGGGATCATGGCTAGTTTTAGGTTTGGCGAGAGAAGCAACCACAAGCACTTATGGTCCTCAGACAACTAAATGCCTATGCAGCAGTTGTGGCCCAGCTGCACTACTCTGCTGTGCATTTTTGCTCTTGTCACTGTAAATTCTCAGATTCAGTCTTTTCAACCAAGTGGTCAGGTAGAACATCTGAGAAGATGAATATAGCTCTTATATCTCTAGATACTACTAGGAATTGGGAAAAATTATAATTTGTTACTAATCATAGAGGCATCTGATTACGAGATATACCATTTGTTAAAAATTGGATTAGCCACTTTCATCCATCTTTTATATGTCCAGCTTTGTATTCAGAGTTCTGTTTAGAGTGTTTGGAGAGAAAAAGATACCACCATTTCCATAGTTTCTGAATGTCAATATTGCTAGTTTTACTGCATTTGTTTCACTCCTGGTATGCTAATATCACTCTTAATTTCTAGTGGCGTTATATTAATGCTAACAGTTTGATGTAATACTGTTTCTGTTGTACAATGGCCATAGGATTAATAACTGTGTACCATCTCATTCAGCAAGGGCCTAAACTCTTTTTGCTCCCATACAAAAGAAAGCTGTCTCCTCTAGCACTTTCTGCCATCTAGAAATTCTTAACTCTGTTCTCTCATCATCCCAAATTATATTCTTTTTATTGGTCCCTTTCTTGAGATAATTGCTCCTCATTTTTCAGAGCGTAACATGTCGGGGAATTTAGTGGCAGCCTGTAGAGGGAATTATTCCTTGATAAAAATTCTAACCTTGAAATAAGTTTACTCGGTTTTGGTTCTTCTTTACCTCAGAGTAGTTTTTGTACTGGCAACTTTTGCTATGATTGAATAATCTTTTGGAATAATATTTTACTCACCAATTGAGATTAAGAGCATTATTCTCAGTTTCCAAGAAACGTAACATCCTCTACAGTATATTTCCTAAGAGATAAAGGTATCTTAATACAAAGAGAATTTATTAATCTTTTTTCATTCCTAAAATGTTTATTTAGCATGTACTGTAGACCAGTCACTGTAGCAGACACTTGGCATCAAGAAACAAAGCAGACACACTCAAAACCACAATCTGTGTTTTTATTCTAGTTTTTATGGATGATCTTTCCATATTCCTTAGGCAATTACTTAAATTAGACTCTATGTACTGTTTTAACTACAAAGAAAAATGGAAAAAAATGTTGGTGACAGTAACCTAGAGGCACAGAGTGGTGATGAATACGTGTATGAACTATGGAAGATGAAACTTGAATACATTTATGGGAGACATAAATTTTGATTCTAGTATAAAGTACATTTTTTCTTATCTAAAAAATTTTAGTGTTCTACCTAAATCCATGAGAAATCATGCTCAAGGCTGTCAGGAAAAATTGTTGAGGACTTGGGAATGAGCAAAAGAGACTACAGGACTATATCTGATTATTTGAATGACTGTCAATTGTTCAGTTTATTTTAAACTGTTTGGGGGGTGAGAAAGTTGTGGAAAACTGAGAACAATGCAAATGATTCCTAACTGTAGCAAGGAAAATGAATTTTGTTCAGTACAGAATATTAATCCCTACTAGTCAAATTCTCATTTGAACCAGTCTTAACAAATTATTTCTCTCATTAATTAAAGTTAGAGAAACTCCGTGACATGGTTCATTTTATATTTGTACAAGAGTCATGATTTTACTTTTTTCCAAAATTATAATTCACAAGGCATATGAATGAAGTTTGATTCTTATTTGATTTGGCCCTTCAGACTGCTTTGAAACCACTGTACTTCATACAAAAAGACTATATAATTACCTTCAAAGTGATGAACAATCATACAAAACCAAAAGAAGAAACTATCACTGGAAAATTTAATTTAAAAGTCTAAATATTTTGTCCTTGAAGCATTAAATCTTAACTCTTTATAAAGCTTCTTGTAAACAGCATAAGTACATGCCATCATCAAGTTAAGGTGGTTTTTAGTAGGTCTGCAAAATTATTTACAATTTTTAAGCCATTTTCCTAGAGTTGTGGCTCTCACGGTCTGCATAAGTGATCAGTTTTCAAAAAAAAATCTTTGAAAACTTTAATAAATATTTTGATTTAATGGAATGTGATCATTATAGTGTTATTACATATGCTAATCAAATTAACTCATAATGGTTATTTTTAGCATATTTTTATTACAAGAGAGACATATTTGCATTATAACATATAAAATATAAAATCTTTAAAGAGAATAAAAAGTTCTCAACCAGAGATAAACAAAGTAATTATTTTAAAAAGATTGGTTTCCATACTGCTCCCATAAGATAATTTTGTATCTGATTTTTGAACTTAAAATTTTAGTGTATGTATTTCTCTCCATGAAATTAAAACTTTAAAAATATAACTTTTAGTTATAGCATGATATTCCATTCTTTGAATATATGAAAATTTAATCATTTCTCCTTTTTAAACATTTCAAATATTTCCAGAATTATTCTAATTATCAATTATTCTGTGATAAACATCTTAATCTAAAGAACATTGATGATTTTTCAGGATATTTACTTAGACTTCCAAACTGGAATCACCACTTCAAAGAATGTTTGCATTTTTAAGGCTTTTGATATATATTTTCCAATTATTTCAAGGATTAAAACAATTTATAATCCTAACAGAGACTGTCTCATAAGCATAAGCCAGATTTTTAAGGCTAATTAGTGTTTTCTATATACACATAAACACACATGCATGCATACACATTAACAATTATCTTGGTGATCAGCAAGTTACTATTTGGAATAAAATTCTAATAAATACTCTTATATTGCTTTGTTTTACATGTGTTTCCTGATACTGTGCTATTTTTAATAAATAACCTTTAAGCATGAAAGAAATTGGCTAACTCTAGGCTAGTATGAAATAAAATTTACAAATTGCACATAACTGACAGTACTTTTAAATTATTCTTAGTTATTATCTTCTTAACTCATCTTAGGTAAACATTTCTAAGTTCTGAATAAAGCTTTGCCTTTCCTGTAAATGTCACTTAATACATAAAAGGTTCTTGGACTTGGCCAGATTTAGAATGAAATATGCTATATATAATTTCTAAAGTACTGGCTGTTTCATATCTACATGCCTAAATCATTTTATTATCTGCTTAATAGCAGAACAAATTAGTCATCCTCTCTGATTCTGGTGTACATTATGCTGAGACATGCCCACCTTAATATGCTTTCTGATAAAGTAAATGCTCACCCTGTCAGAGCACAAATCTTATTTGGGCTCCAGGAAAGTCAAGAGAGAGAGAGCTGAGTCTGCAGTAGGATTGCTTACTCAAGGAGAACTGAGATTTATTAGCTGACTTCATTAAATATGTGAAAGACCCCAGCACTCAAGGTTAGAAAATTAGGATGCAAAAGTGAAACCTTTGTATGAAATGAAACAGGTAGCAAAAATAAGAAAGATAGATCTTTGTACTTTACACGAGTAAGGTAGATAGGCTGATATTAAAGTAAATGCTCTAGCTAGCTCTATGAAAAGGTATGCTTTTCAGTTATTTGTTTGGTTCAGTAATCTGTGAGTGAAAGATAGGTATCACTAATGAAATCTTAGAGAGATATATGGTTGTCAATAAATATGAAATGAAGTCTCAAACTCAGTTGCAGATTGCTTTATTTACTAAAATAACTTAAATTACTTAGAGTATGAATTTGAAAGTAAAATTTAACATCTACCTTTTTTTAAGCAAACCATTTATCTACACAATGGTAAATAAATTTCAACTTGTAATAAAATGATGAATGCCACATTTCAATATAATTAATGAAATTGACATTTATAGAAATTGTGTTTTGATTGTTTGTAAAGAGAGTTTCAGTCAAGAGGTTAAATAATAATGATGTAGGTCACTAACACGGTCTGTTTTATGTTTTGTTTTGTTTTGTTTGTTTCCCAAATCTACTCTCTAATATTGTTTATAACCATAAATCATTTTTTCATCACTTTGGAGAAAACAGACATATAAACTAACAGTAAAAATGCTATAATTTTCTGCCCCCTTCTCAGTTTCTAATGCTGTGTTTTGGGCATGTAAAAATGATTGTTTTGGTGACCTATAATATTCATTTGCTTTTGATGAGGAAAAATGAAATGGAGTTAGAGAATAGGACAACCGGAATATAGATTTTAATAAATAGATTTCTTGAAACCAAGAGAAGTAAAGTGACATTTCCAAGGAAAGGATGATTTCAGTAAATTTTTGAACTTTGAAACAATTTTTTTCTACTATTATTATTTTCCAAATCAAGAAAGCAGGTGGAGAAACAGGATTTATGTTAATGAAAATTTAGTAGAGAATAGAAGAGGTTAAAACATGGAAAAATAGTAAAGGCTGAGAAGAAAAAAAATATCCCCTAGGAGTAGGTATTGAGATAAGAGTTTATAGACAGAACTAAATCCATGTAAAATAGTAAGTGATCATAGTTGCATTCCTTTAGATCTTCCTTATTTATACTTTGTTCCTTCTAAACCTTGTCTACATGTACAAAATACCATTCCTGCCCTTTGGCAACCTAGTATTAGTCCATTACACACAGGAGTAAACTAAAAGCCATATAAGGCAGCTGAAGAAGCCAGTTAAGAAGAGTCTTTAGAAGGAGATTTATTTCTGTGCTGTGTTCATTTTGTGTTCTCACAATGATTTGGGTGGAAGAAGTTGCTTCCACCTCACTCCAAGCCATGCTAGAAGGGCTTCAAGGGGATTATTTACAGAATTTCTTAGTTACTTCTACATTTGAAAGGGATAGTCATTGGTATTTAACAAATAACTGTTAAACTAAAAGGAGCAACTAAGTTCCTGGTGGACTAAAGACACATTATAGAGATTTTTATAAAGGAAAAGCTCCACTTATATCACACATAATGGGATCTGGGCTGAGGTCATCCTGAAATAAATTTGCTAAAGATAACTTTATGAAGGGGCAAAAAATCCTCCAAAGACTGATGGACCATTAAAATATTGGGACTAAGGAAGAGTCATATTGACCATTCAGCAGAGAAGTTGTGCTCCTCATTGAGGGAACTTTGGCAGAACATCTTTGCTGAAGAGAAAAATGTTCCAGTAGAGTGGTAGCAATTGCCTATTGACATCCAGAAGGATTCAGTAAGAGATTAGAACTGTACCAGCTGTGTGACGCTATACTTCCTAGTCCCTAATGCCTTCCTCCTTTGGATCCAATCTTGGAAATATCAATAAAGAGAATGTGGAGTCAAGGAGTAGAGTGAGAAATATGGAGAAGAAGTTTGAAGAAAGCAGTGCTTTCTAAGGGATAACTTTATTTAATTCTACTTTCTCAACCCCATCATTCCCTAATATAACTTTTATCAGGCTCATATATAAATTTATAGTGAAATTTCTCTTTCTAGTTACTTTGGAAGGAGATGCCTCTTCCTCTGCATGACTTTCATATCTAATTATTATCCTTGCTACATTCAGTTTTTAGGAGCAAAAAGAGAGGTAAGGCTATCAATAGGAGGCAACTTCAGGAGTCCTTGTAGAGGACAGTATTGTAGACTTAGACTGAAAATGCAAGTTAAAATTAGCAGAACTTACTTATAGTTAAGTTCATAGTTGGGGGCAGTGGATAAAGAGCAAGAGACTTTAGGGGAATTCCAGGAAGCAGTTAATCATTTTTGAGAACACAAGTTTTCTGTTACCAAACTAATGGGTTTAAATTCCAACTCTAATGCTTCCTAGCCACAAGATCTTGAAAAAGTTACTAAATTTCTCAGTGCTTTGCTTTCTCTCACATGTAGATAAGGAATAATTTTAATATCTAATTCTTAGGGTTTTTGTGAAGATTAATGAGATAATTCACATAACACACTTAGAAAAGGAACAAGGACATAAGTTGTTAATAAATGATAGGTGCTATTATCATCAATATCATCATTACCAACACCAGCATCATTGTATAAATTCTTCCATGGATTAAACTGCAGATTTTGACTGACCCCAAATAAATTTTCCACATTTCATCAAAACTTTCAGTATAAGCTAAGCAAACAAACTGATTAATATGAGACCATTTTTATAACAGTCAAACTGATATCAGTAAATATTACTGATTCCCATCAGTTGTAATTTTAGAACGGATCTTGTCCTAGCTTCACATTCTCTTTTTCTATAATGTAAGATAATTATGTCACTGAAGCTATTTTCATATTCTGTTAAATATATATTATATATTTGGGATTTACTAGATGTCAGTCATATTATATACTTTACAAATATTTTTAATCCTTAGAATAAGCTTCCCCTCCAAGCTAGATATTATTATCCCTGTTTTACAGATGAGAAACCTGAGGCTCAAAGACACTAAGTGGCTTATGAAAAGTCACACATATTGAAACCAGAAGTGATAGTTGATTTAAACATATTTTGTGGTTCCTAGATCATTATTTATCCTTGATTTGTGTTTTATGGTGATTTGTTTGACACAGTCCGTATGGTTAGTTATAGATAACTAAGTGCCTAATCTTCTGTGTTCTTATTTTTTTATGATGAAATCATGTGCACAACAGACAGCTTTAGTCTATCCATGGCTATCTTATCTAGCCTCCACCTCAACCTGTACTCAATTATTAGCTTTCTAGCATCTCTTAACATCACAAAATCCTGACACCTATGCCATCCCTCACCATTTACCTATTTTGTACATTACTAAGTAAGAAAACAAGATGAAAGTTCTGTAATTTTTATGACACATCAATATATACATGGTGGCAAAATGGCTTAGCCAAAAATGTTGGCCTTAAAATGTGGTATAAAGACTACCATGCCAAAATGTAATGTTCATCTTAACTATTGTGCAATACCTGACTTTCCCTGATTGTTTTATCCATGACCTCATGTTGACCTTATTCAACTGTGTTTTGTGGACTGAACCACCAGAATTTTCCATATTAAGGACCAGTTGTTTTCACCACATAGACTCAGTCTGTGGCCAAATGATTTGTCTGACTTTTGAGTGCCTGTTCTCAGTTGTGCTTGTTCAGTCAAAAAGCAATCTATGAAGATATTGCAGACTCTATTCGAAACTTGTTCTCACACCAGGTAAAAAGATATAGGGAATCTTGAGAAGTATGCCAAGGGTAAAGGGTACTTCGAAGAAAAGTAACCTCTTTTTAAAGAATCTTGCAAAAATAAAGGAGATCCCTCACGTCTCTCTCTAATGTGTGAATTTTTTTTTTCCCACTTAAGTAGAGGGTTATCAGTAAGTCATCCTGTGGCCTGTCTTTGCTTCTCTTTCAGTGGAGTAATCTCATGAAAACAAAGTTTTGCTTCCATTACATAGGTATACATCACATAGGTATGTTCACCCTCATCTCAGGAAGTCTGACAAATATTGTTCTAGTAAAAAAAAAAAAAAGTTGCTGAGCTTAACTGAGGACCAGCTAAGTGCTCTGTTATTTACTTTAGTGATAATTCTGAGAGCTTGCCCTAATCTAGAACCAGTTCATTCCTTGCTCCCTCTCCTTTGAGATTCCTATCAAATGTAGACCCCCACACACTCCTTTACTATAAATGAGCTTCATTTAAAAATAAAACTGTCCTGAGCAAGTACAACTGATGGTGCACTTTTGGAAATATAAATAAATTTTGCTTCAGAAAATTACAATACATTCTTAAAAGATTGCTCGTGATACAAGATGAAATTTTATGACTGCTATATTGACAGTAATGCTGCTGCTTCCAAACTCCCTGATCCTACTCCTCTTCCTCTTGCTGTTTTGTATTACATCATAAATACTAGATGTGTTATCAGTAACACAAGGCAGAGCTCCAATAAAAGGTACACAGACACTAACAAAGAAGTGGTTGGCTCATAGAAGGATTTCATCTCTTGCTAGATAGTACTCTTCTGACTTCTACTAGGAAGCCAGATTAGGTTTAAGGAAGTTCACACAGAAAAGCCTTTGTTCATTAACCCTAGGTTCTGTGTTCCCTTCAGAAACATTATTGCAGAGACATTAAAAATCTCCAACTATCTTCCAATACTGACCCTGTTACTTACCAGTATCTATAAGTCCCTCTGGGACTTAGATTGTTCATTAGTAAAAATGGAGATAATAATTCATATTTCATAGGACTGTTATATTGCAAATTGTCTGACACATAATCTTTGCTTCATATATGTTAGGAATTATTATTACTAACATGATAGCTCAGATATATGTCTCCGAGTGACTGTATTCTTGCTTACCAATCATGCTTATAAGAAAATGATATATGATGAAATTAAAATGGGGAAGAAAAGGTACACAGGAAAGAAGCAAAAAATAGGAACGATCCACTTTCTCTTTCTCTTTAATCAAACTTAAGAAGCTACTAATGATGACAGGTGAAGTCTATGTGCACTAGAACAGGTTATGTTGTGCCATGAAGACCCAGAAGAGACTAAAAGCAGGCCAGTGACCAGTTTCATCTGTCGGAGAATCAAAATTCATGGCACAAGTCAATGTTTTGTTCAGTGAAAAAGGGCTTTGGTGATGACCTCACCAATGTCTGAATTTTATAGATAAAAGAACTGAGGCCAAAGTCATAGTATGATTTGTTCTAGGTCACTCAATTGATCAGTGGCAGAGATATAAAAGAATTCTGGTAGTTTAATAGCCAGTGTAGCTATGAAAGTTTTACATCTACAGACTTTACAAACAGAAGTTTCAATACGAAGCAGCTGGAGGCATGGCTGCGTTTTATTATATTCTTTGTTAAAAATGAATCTGCAAATAGTTTTATTCCAAGAGAACAATACTCCACCCAAATTAGGTTCAAGCACTGTCAACAATAAAATAATTCTATCAGCTATTTAAAGTACAATTACTGTGAAGTACTTGGTAGTCTGAGGATGTTTTTATATCACATTAAAACATCTGGACACTTCAATCAACCGGATGTATTTACATTTCATAGACAGAACCCAAGTGATGTTGCAGATTTAGGATTGTTTCTTTTAACCATAGGATTAAGTGCTATAAATGTCTGAAACAAGCTGAGTTACAACGTAGAAAGTACACAGTTAATATTGGATTTGCTTATCACTGCACTGATTTATTATGTATTTGTTCTAAGTCTGAACTCTAGAGGAATATCCTATTACTACTTATACAAACAAAGTAATGACCACTGAAATCAGAAGAAATTTAACACTTAGAGAAGTTTCAAGAGAAGTACTTAAAAATTTATCTTAAGTATATATATATGTATATGTATATATATGTATACATACATATATATATATGTATACATACATATATATATATATATGTTATATGGGGGGCAGGTAAGTATCATAGTGTAAATAAAAAATTTAAAAGTATAACAGTATCTCACACTAAGATAATATCTCATAGAGAAAGTGGAATAATAGGTAGGTGAGTTCAAAAAGTAAAAGAAGCAGCATATAATTGTGAGTTATATGATTCTTAAATGCTATGCAATACCTTAAAATCATGATGAGACATAATTCTCTAATTTCCAATATTTAAAATTCATCACACATTATATTCTTTACACATATTTAAATTAATGATAAAAATTATAAAAATCAACCTAAAATATGTGAGGGGCCCATGGTTGTTTTGAAAATTATTTTAGTATTTACCCAAGCAAAAAGCTCAAAGACCATGGTTTTGCCTAATTTTTGGTTTAATTTTACTGGATGTGTAGGAATCAAATTGTAATGCTGAAAAAGGTAAAAAACAAACAAACAAACAAAAACCCCAGAAATTCAAATATAAATGGAAGCTAGGGGAGGGATAAATAATGGAAAGAATGAGAGAGCTAAGTAGAAATATTTTTCAGAGTACTGCGCATCAAGAGACAGGCAAGGTATGAATGGTTGGGAAGTTGGCAAGCTCTCATGTGCAAATAATTCTAGGCTGCATGGTCTCTTTATATAAAAGTACTCCCATAATACCTATAGTGTATATAGTGGCACAGCCTCCAGGTTGTCCTTTCAGGATGGAGGCACTCATTTTTTCGTTGTTATTCTACGAAATTGACTTTGGCTAAAAGGCACTGCCTTTCCATATTTCCCTTCTTCCTGGGTTGGCCTTCATCTAAAGACTGATTGATGTAATGATACAAAGCCATGCCCCCACCTCTTTAATTTCAACCAGATCTGAAGAGTTTTTCTAGTTTCAGAACTTTCACTGGGATCAGTCGAAACTTCCGTTGCAATAGCATGACAATCCAAATTTTCCCTCATTCAATTCTGCTTTTTTCACTACTTGCCAGATGTTTTAACCTACTACCCTCCCTGATAAAATTTGTGCATGCATTATCTTAATTTCTGAGTCTATTTTTTAAGACACCCACCCTAAAAGATCTCGTTGAAAAGTTATTAGCATTATTAACATTTGGTCACAGAGGCAAGTACCTTTAATTCTAAACATCCTGAATTAATATTAAATACTAATGGATAAACAATTAGAATTTTAAAATGTAGATAATCTTACATTTAAACATGACAATTGCGTGTGATTTCATGGATGACAAATAACATTACCATCTTCACGGGAACTAGTCAGCCAGTAAATATTACTCTACGGTAAAAACATCTATAGAAGAAAATGATAAAATAAAATTACTGCAAATCTTAAAATACTGGAATAATTTCAAGATCACTCAAGAATACCTTCTTCCATGATATTCCTTAGAAAATTCCAGTGTACATGAATGTGCTTAGTACTTTACTATAGTCTAGAGACTTAAAAATTGACATCAAGTGCTTTAAGAATGCAATAGAAAAAGTAGAGTGAAATCAATAATAGTGTGAGGAATGACTTGAACAGCTTGTATTTTCACAGTGGTCATCAAAAAGTAATTTTATATCCAATAATTTGTATTGATTGTTTGTGGAACTGTAATGCATTATGCCATAAGCTTGGTTGTGCAGTTATAAATATATGTACCATTTTGTTGGTCTTGTTTTCTTTTTTTTTTGTCTTATTGAGTTTCATTTTCTCTAAAATGAATCTTATTTCATAGTGTTTATATGTGGAGGCAAGACGCAGAACCATGACTATTAATTCAAAATAGCTTTAGTCATCACACAATGGGAACTCTCCTCTTTGGATCATGAAAAACAAGGAGAAAGTATGTGAAATATACTCTTTAAGAGTAAGTACTTTTGGAATCATTTACAGTGTGATCATCAACTGCTATGACTTCATATTGAAATATTTCATTAAAAGCCTGATTATGCCATTTAAGAGCCAAAAAAATTCATACACTAGGGCGTATTTAGCATAAAACCTCCCAATATCTAGAATTTCTGTCCTAAATGGAGGAGATATTACCTTACGAAATGTTGTATTGCTCTTGGCTTCTATATTATGGGCCTATCTATAGGTAGGACTCCCTTTCTCTTTTGTTCTTTCAGTTATAAAACTCTCTAGAATGGGAATGCTGCCATGAAATACTTATATACTTATAATAATGTCAAAGCAAGACAGGAAAACATGTTTTTCCTTAAAAGCTTCACATGTCACATGAACTTGAATTGAGAGAAGAAATCCTTATTCTAGGAGAGCTCTTTGCTGATTGCCACAGTGGATGTTCATGGAAGGAGAAGCTAGAAAGGCCTGAATTACTGTGAGTAATAATGAAGGAGAGGAGGAGAAGGAGGAACTGCATCACATGAAGAAGGGAGACGATAGGCAGCCTATGAAAATTTTTAATGCTTGCTACAGGAGGTGTGAGAAAAAGCCTCACTTCTATTTCTCCTTTGATTGAGTGTATTTCCCAAAACAATATGAGTGACAGAGGATTCTTTCTGGAGAACAGGAAAAGGAGCTGAGTTCTGGTTTATAGGAGGGAAGACTTTAAAAGCATAGGAGTTAGCTCTACGACCTCTAAAGTTTTGTCAGATACAGCTTTTAACTAGAGCTCTAGAATTTACAGTGTTTGTGACCTTGAGCAGTTGACTTAACTTTTTTGAACCTAATTTTCCTCATCTAAAAATAAGTATTAATACCTATTTCAAGGTTGTTGTTAGGATTTAATAAAAGCATTCATTAATTTATTCAACAAATATGTGCCTAGAATTGTTCTACATCCTAGTTCCATAGCAGTGCACAAAGCAGAAATTCCCTGACCTTAATAAGAAAGTTAATAAATAAGTCAACAAATGCGCAAATAATGTAATTATAGATTGAAATGATAAAGATATGATGAGTGATAGATCAAATAATGGGATAAAGTTTCATTGCTTTAGAGAAGAAATATGTTTTAGATGGGTTGGTCAAATGAGCCTTTCTGAGGGAATGACATTTCAGCTGAGAAGTGGTGAGTAGAAGCCAGTCACTGAACAGTCAGGAGAAAACATTTGAGTGGAGTGAACAGCAAATGCAAAGGCCCTAGAATAAGCTGGGCGTAGAGGAATAAAATGGCTAGAGCATGTTGAGAAAGACATAATATGGTATGAGGAGAAGCTTCTAGTCAGCAGACAATAACAAAAAATACAAAATAAAAAATTTAGTTATTGAAATGTTACACTATTCATTGAAGTTCTACAACTGTCTCTATTACAATTGTATTGGAGAGTTGTTCTAATGTTGGTAGGATATTATTATATCTAGTAGTGAGTGGTTTAATGAATAAATTGCTAAACTAGCAGACAGTATATCAAATTTTAATTCATAAACTTAATACTGACTTCATATATGAACTTTTGAAAGTTTTATAATCTCAGCCTTGATATCAGTGATGCCCTACATTTTATGCCTATCATTTTTGTAAGGTTACCCTAAGAATTCAAATTGGAAATGTCATAACTAGTAAGTTATTTATAGTAGATGTAACGTATATCATATACCTTAATTATAATGACATATTGTTACATAAATATAAGCATTTATTAATTTATAATCAATTTGAATTGTTCTTAAAATTAAGAATATTTTATCATTTTACTTTGTTTAATTTGTAATTTTTAATTTCCACTTTCCAAAATAGTTTTGATACAATAATCCTTAATGTGTTAGAATTGATGTCAATATGTAAATTATATAACAAAAAAAAATCTCCTAATGAAAATGTAGAGAAATATTAGACAATACTGAGATGTTTTGAAACATTCACATGGTGTCAAGAGCTGTGAAGTAGTTGAGATTTTATCCTATGTTATTAACTGAATTGTAACCCCCCCACAAGCACACATTTTTGTATGTTGAACCTCTCTCCCCCAGTATTTGGAAATAGGGCCTTTAAGGAGATAATTAAGGTTAAATGAGGTCTTAAGTACAGAGCCTTGATCTGATAGGACTAGTGTCCTTATAAGAAGAGGAAGAGTCATCAGAAATGCACATGGACAGAGAAAAGGCCATGTAAAGACATAGTAAGAAAATGGTCATCTGAAATGCAAGAAGAAGGCTTTACCAGAAACCAACCCTGCTGAAACCTTATCTTGGACTTCTAAATGCCACAACTGTGAGGAAAATTAAATTTATATGAATTCATATTGTTTAAGCTACCAAGCTGGTGGTGTTTTTTTATGATACCCTGAGAGACAAACACACCCTACTTTCAAGCTAACAAGTTAGCCTACCAAACATTGTTTCATGAATGCTGAAAGGAGTCATGAAAATGTTGGGTCAGAGACAAAGGCCTTTAGGACTCATAATATTAATAGCAGAGGCAGTATCATCATATTGTCTCTTGCTAGATCTCTAAGTGATACCTGTACATGCATGAGTTGCCATTATAGCAGAACCTTGAGCTAAGGGAAAGAGACTGTGTTAATGGGGGCAAGTATACTTCCCTTTGCTCTGGAAGCTTTACCTAAACCTACCCTCTCTTCTGGAGAAAGTCACTATTTCTATCTTTCAAGGTCATTCACTGCTAAATAAACACCCTACAAAAGTTAGTTTGGAACAAAAGCAATTCAGATCTTTATTTGCAAGATGGGCAAAAATGTGACAGTCCAATGGAAAATTTTCTCACAATACAGGGTTGCTCTTAAAAATTAAAAAAACAGTGTATCAGGAAAGTTATTTTCAGAAAGAAACTTCACTGAAGAATCTCAAAACTCTTATATGAAAGATAATGAACAATTTCCATTTTGGAAGTCTGGTGGTTATACAATTTAAGTCATAGTATTTATTATATGAACTAGTTTTCTTTCTTTCTTTCTTTCTTTCTTTCTTTCTTTCTTTCTTTCTTTCTTTCTTTCTTTCTTTCATTTATTTTTAAATTAAGTTTATTGGGGTAAATTAATACAATTATATAATTTTCAGGTGTACATTAGTTCGACATCTATTCTAATATTCTATTGTGTGTTTACCACCCAAAGCCCAGTTTCCTTCAGCTACCATATATTTGATGCCCTTTACCCACTTCACCCTCCCCCTACCCCTCTATATTGACCCTCTTTAACCATCTATCTACCCACTCCTCCCCTACCCCCTACCCTCTGGTAACCACTAGTCTATAGTCCATGTCCATGAGACTCTGTTTGTTCGTCCTGTTCATTTGTTGCTTTGAGGTCTATATCCCACATATAAGTGATATTATATGATTTTCAACCTTTTCTGTCTGGCTTATTTCGCTTAGCATGATTATCTCGAGATCCATCCATGTTGTCGCAAATGGCAGTACTTCATTTCTTCTTATGGCTGAGTAATATTCCATTGTATATATGTGTTGCAGCTTCTTTAGCCAATCATCTATTGTAGGACACTTGGGTTACTTCCATGTCTTGGCCACTGTGAAAAATGCTGCTATGAACATCAGCGTGCAGATATCTTTTTGGAAATGGGCTTTCAAGTCTTTGGGGGTAAATACCCAGTAGTGAGATTGCTGGGTAGATTAATTCTTACTTTATCGAGGAACTGCCATACTGTTTTCATAGTGGCTGTATCAATTTGCAGTCCCACCAGCAGTGTATGAGTGTTCCTTTTTCTCTGCATCCTCTCCAACATTTGTTGTTACATGTCCTGTTAATTATAGCTATTCAAATAGTGTGAGATGGTATCTCATTGTGGTTTCAATATTCATTTCCCTAATAGCTAGTGATGTTGAGCATCTTTTCAAATATTTGTTGGCCATTTGTATATCTTCTAGGGAGAAGTGTCTGTTTAGGTCCTCTGCCCATTTTTGATTGCATTATTTGTTTTTTTTTTTTTTTTGTTATTGAGTTGTATAAGTTCTTTGTATATTTTAGATATTAGGCCCTTATCTGAGGTGTTGCTTGAAAACATATTTTCTCATTTGGATGGCTCTCTCTTTACCTTGTTGATGGTTTCTTTTGCTGAGCAGAAGCTTTTTAGTTTGCTGTAGTCTCATTCACTTGTTTTAGCTTTTACTTTCCTTACTTTTGAGGTCAAATTCATAAAATCCTCTTTAAGTCCAAGGTTCTTGAGTTTCATTCCTATGTTTTCTTCTATGCATTTTATTGTTTCAGGTCTTATATTCAGGTCTTTAATCCATTTTGAGTTAATTGTGGGGTATGGTGATAGCAACAGTCTAGTTTCATTCTTTTGTAGGTGCCTTTCCAGTTTTCCCAGCACCATTTATTGAAGAGGTTTCCTTTTTCCACTGTATATTTTTGGCTTTTTTGTCAAAAATTATTTGCCCATATAAATATGGGTTTACTTCTGGACTCTCGATTCTGTTCCACTGGTCCTTATGTCTGTTTTACTGCCAATACCATGCCATTTTGATTACTATCACTTTGTAGTATAATTTGAAGTCAGACAGAGTGATGCCTCCAGCCTTGTTCTTTTTTCTCTGGATAACTTTGGCAATTTTGGGGTCTTCTTTGCTTCCATACAAATCTGATGATTTTTTGTTCTATTTCTTTAATAAATGCCGATTGGATTTTGATGGGGATTCATTAAATTTGTATAATGCTTTAGGTAATAAGGTCATTTTAACTATATTGATTCTTCCAATTTAAGAACACAGAATATCTTTCCATTGCTTTGTATCTTTTTGGATTTCTTTTAATAGGGTCTTGTAGTTTTCATTATATAGTTCCTTCACATGTTTTGTTAAATTTATTCCTAGGTATTTTATTCTTTTTGTTACAATTGCAAAAGGAATTATTTTTCCACTTCTTTTTCTGACACTTCATTATTAGAGTATAGGAACACTGTGGATTTTTGAATGTTGATTTTGTATCCAGAGGCTTTACTGTATTTGCTTATTGTTTCTAGTAGTTAAACTAGTTTTCTAAATTAAAATGCTTCTTTGCAAATATAGTAACCTTGGACAATCAATCTATTGGGTGGTTTATCAATGAATTTAATTTTAGTCTCTTGGTCAGATAAGTAAGTTGAGACATGATAGTAATTAAGAAATGGATCTTCTAACAGACATTTGCAACTTTGAAGATAGAGCTCTGATTTTTTTATTTGCATTAGATATAATTATTAGTGATCAATTTCAATGATTCCAAGGAGTCAGTTACAATTTTAAGGTTTATTTCCTCTTCCCACCTATCCAAACATCGTTTTCCCAGAAATGGATTAAATATATTGATTCACTTCTGCTGAGCATGTTCTGCACTTGTTCCAACACAAAGACTCTTAAAACAAATAATGCACCTTCCTTTTTATTTAATTTTGAAATCTTGCTGATCAAAAGTCAGATCTTTTTATGTAAAATGATTTTTTAAATCGTAAATGAATAGCAACGGGCTTTAAGATTAGACTTTTGGGAATTGTAAAACAGTTCACCCTTAAATGTATTGTTATCCTTGTAACAGAGTGAAATGCTTGACCACTCTGACTCCATCTTGTTCAAGCCTTCTTTTTTTCCTATGACATTCAGTCTAATAGCTTCTGTTTAGTCTTGCATATAGACATGGTAATCATCAGAGAAATTCTGCTTGTAACCTGAGTTTTACAAAAGTAGCACCTTACCAGAAAGTGCCTCTCCAGAGTAGATAAGGGAAATATGTATTGTTTATGAAAGATTTGCAGGAACCTCATGACCGGACTCACATCAAGTAGGGTCCACAGACTAAACACAATCTTCCTTGGACTCCTATTGTCACTCAGATATCTGTGTTCATTAGTCACATCTTTCCCCTCTCATTCTCCCTTCCTGACATAAAAGCAGCCCAAACTCTGGACTTTCAGAAGATAGATTTCAGGATTAAGTCTCTCATCTTCTTGGTTGGCACTTTCTTGATCAATAAACCTTTCCTTACTCCAAAACTCTGATGTTTTGAGTTTTAGCCTTTGGAGACATCAGGTACATGAACTTTGAACACCCAGAATCTCTCAGGGACTTATCATTGTGCTAATTTTGAATCTACATGAGATTCTCCTTTCAAGAAAGGTATAAGACACAGTTTTAACGTTGGAAATGGAACTCATTCTCTTCTGAAGTCAGCCATTGTGTGATTTACTAAAGATGTGCAGTAACCTCAGGTCTCATAATGTCACCATTAAATAAGGGACAAACCTGTGCTATATCATTCAATATGCTCACATCACTATTATGTTTACATAAATAAATCTATTAGTAATCAAACTTCACATTTAAGTTTAAAGCACAAAATATTATAGCAAGAATAGAGAAGGAAAGCCACTTTGAAGTATACATTGCATTGATCTGTTGCTCTTAACTTTTTGCACTTAAAAAAAAATCTCTTTTTTTTTCTCCTTGCTTCCACTGACAAATAAACACAAATTATTTTCAAATCAACAACTGTCATGAAATTCATTATTTAGGTTCAGATAAAATTTTAATTTATACTGTTATTGTCCTCTAATTATTTGTATGTTCATAGTCCATCAGTATAAAACATTTAAGTATCATAAAGCCTCAAACTTCTCTGCCATTTCTATTACTTTCTCTGAGAAGGATTTTAAACTTAATATTTATGAAGTTTTTAAAATACTACTTGTACCTATTTCAATCAATCAGTCTAGTAATCAAATATTAAAGTAGTCTGTATCATCTGAATAGTTAAAATATCAAACAGATAAAAACCAACTTTAACCAAAGAGAACTTCCTTTAGAGTCATAAATACCCTACTACTTCAAAAAGAACACATATTAAGGAAATCATCCTTAGTAATTAATATAAAATGATACTTATATTTAGGGCCAGCTACATTGGTCTGTAACAGGTCAGTCACCCAGCACCCTGTACTTAGGAAGATCTTCATGCTTGTTTTAATATTTGGCTGTTACCATCTTGAAATTTGTAATTTTTGAATATGAGGCCCACATTTTTATTTTCTAGTGGACCTCACAACTTATGTAGTCAGCTTCATTATATTTTATAATGTATTATGATTTTCTTTACATTTTAATATATCTCTAGCATGCACCATCTCAAACAGCTCATTTACCACAAGTGCAGGGATGTGAAGTTCTTTTGTTTGTTTGTTTTTAGTGGGATGATGAGGGCATTCTTTCACATTCCACATGTTTATATTCAGCTATATAGAGAAAAAACTGAATTGGTATTTGGATGAAGAATCAGTCACAAAAGAATAAACAAAAAAAGATTTATTTAATTAACAATGGAAATAATTATAGAATGCTGAACTATATTATTAAGATACCTACAGAAAAGATAAGATTTATGTAATTCTTCATATAAATAAGAATATAGCTTAAAATGCCTTAAAATGCATTGTCACAGTTTGATACAAAATCACATAAATTAGAAAAATCAATATAGAAGTTAATATATTCAGGAAATGCAGACAAAAACCAGACAGGAAAATGACCTTAAAATGCAATATGAGATTCTGATTAGGCATGCAGCTAATGTCCGTACATAGCTGGTATTTGGGAGAGAGTATAATAATCCACTCTCTTTCTTTCTTTTTTTAATTTGAAAAAATGAAAATACTCTTATAGACAATGACTTCCACAGTAGACCTGCCAGCATTCTACTTTTTCCCAAGGTAAAGGATAGTTGGTGAACTGCCAAGCTCCTATTACAACTTCTCATGTTTCTTTATATTGCTCTCTATATTTCTAAATCAGCTCAGCCTATCACTTAAGCATTCTGCTACACTCAGCATCCACAGAAAAATCAGAATGAAAAGGACTAAAGTAAAGAGTTAGAGATGATTAAACTTTAACGTCTACTGCTTAATTCTCATTAGTCCTGTCCTGGATTCATTAATACCTCAGCACATGGACCAATACTTCTTTATGTAATGGTTAAGATATTCTCTTGTTTGATGATTCAAGAATAGATCAAGAAAAGCCCCCAAGGCTTCTTATAGGCCTCCTGTAGTATTTACTATTGAATTCATAAAATGATGCCCTTCAGGGTAAAATCACCTCCTAGCAGAGAGAGATGGAGCATTTATTTCTAATGTATAAGATGGCACAATATCAGATAGCAGCACATATTAAAATATATGAAATTTTTAGATCTGTCATCAGGGTACTGTGATCTTTATGTGTCATAGTAGCATATAGAAAAGAAGATTGCAAAGATAATACAACTTTGAAACATTTAGGGCTTTAATGAATAAACATCTTCTTTTGCACTGGATAAAAACTAGACAGTATCTTTACTGCTGATTTATATGTACATTTCAAGACATAATGTACTTACACCTCATTTTATCATCAACACTATAAGCATTTGGGGGATGTGTTTTTTGGAGTATTTCTTAATGAAGTCTTTTTGAGTAATTGAGGACATATGCACATAGTATTATGACAAGAATTAATAAATTCTTTTATGATGAAATCTTAAGTTCATAAATAAACTGATATCGATGCATAGTGCAACGTGCAAAGAATCTTTGCCACTAGCCATTTGTTTAAGCTTTCAAGATCTGTTTTCCAATCTATAAAATTACAGATCTGCCAAGAGATATCACTTTCATTTGAGCTGTTATGCTAATCTGTTTTTGCAAGAACTGTGGAAAGACTTGAGTGTTCATTATTTGTCTTTAGGAGTCACAGTTTCATTGCTTCACTTCTTCATTTATTTGTTCATTTATCCAACAAATTTGCTTGACTCAATGACAAGGTTGATTGGGGTGAGAGGAGATGGGGGAGACATTTTCTGGCCTTCATTTTAGCTTACAGTCCAGGGAGTGAAGCAGATAATATAAGAATGACAGATGTAAACATGGCCTGGAAACAGTGGTGAATATCTTAATGAAGGATTACATGGAGTTAGGAGTTGCTTATTATCAAGTCAAGAATGAGGAAAACAGCCCTGGAGGTCTTATGATAGAGCTAAAATCTGAGATCACAGGCAAATTTAATGATATGAGGTTAGAGTCAGGACTGGAACAAGGGAGAGCAAAATCTTGGTTGATAATAATGATTTAATAAAAGACAAAATAAACAAATTTATTGTTTCAACAGTAGAATTCTTGTGACCTCACTGGCCCCAAACATAGTTTATGAAAGTATTTCAGTGTTCCTATATGTGTAAAAGCTGCTCTTCCCACTTTTATTTCCTTTCATCTAATTTATATTTTTTTTAGCATATGGAAGGGTTAATACTGACTGAAACACCACTTATTTTAGCATTAGCTAAGGATGAATTAATACTATTTTAAGTTGATAATTATGCAATAAAGCAGTCTTATTGTGACATTTTCCATGGTGTCTGTGTTTTGTGCAAAGGAAAAAAAGAAGTTAATCCATTGACTTTCCTGTTTGTAGGCACACTTACTCACAGAGCAGGCTTACACATTATATGGTCATCAATACTACAAATAGTTAGAGATACATTAAATGGAACTCTTATTAAAGAATAAAATTTCTGAGTAATTGAAGACAAATGTGTATATAGTGCTTATCATATAAATCAATAAATGCTTTCATAGTAAATCCTCACTTTCTAATAACAACACAAAGGGAGAGCTTATTATGAATTTGCACATCTCTTTTCATTTGGGGGCTGACCTAATGATTTAGAGTCACTGCTCTATCCTTATAAAAGTTAACAGATTTTGCATTGTACTCATAAGGAAGTTCTAACAACAGCAGATTTCCAATTTTGGTATTCAAATTCAGAGTTGGATAATCATCATAATACTTAATCAACTCCAGTAAAAAATAAATATACAGGAATTTTTTCTTTATGAAAATTAGGACCACATATCAATATTTATATGTTTAAAAAAACTTATCAAACAAACTTTGAAGATTCTGATTCTGTGGGGAGATAATGATAGTGCAATAATGCATTTCCCAGAATGACAGCTAGTGATATCTGTAAATGGTCTTCGGTAGAAGAAAGAAAACACACTGCTCCAATCAATACACAGATAGTCTGTAATGTAAAGATTAGGATCAGAATATTTAAAAATTTAATACTTTGCCACTCCATATAGCACTTTGAAAGTCAATATCATCAGAAACCTGGTCCATTTCCCTTCTTTGAAAGCATTATATATTTAAGGTTTTTAAATTATTTATCTAGTCCATGTGATTAAAAATGAAAAAAGTTAGTCCATCCATTATCTTCTGCAGCTGCTGTCTGGATATTAGTCTCCCCCTCCCCCATTAAATCCTTGATTTTTTTCTTCCTTCCCTGTAAAGAAAACTCAATAGACATATTAAGAGAGCAAAAGAAAACCACAGCTACTCACTAACATCAGAGGACATTACCACTTAAGTAATGGGCAGCTGTGGCTGTGTATGAACAATATGCTCGAATATTTTACTCAACTGTGTTACTTTCAGATCTGATAGTCAAAAATATGATGCATTTAAATGGCAAGAAACCATATCATGTTTCTTTTCTTGGCCAATTGTGGTTGGGGGTTTTATTAAACTTTTAATTAAAAAATTACTCTCAAAGTTACTTCAAAGCTGACTCTGAAAATAACAATTTCAATTAAATTGTTTTAGTCTTTCCAAGAATTGCTGTCATGAAAGGGAAGGCTCATATTTAAACAGAGTGGGGACTTGTTTTAAAAATAGTCATCAAATTAATGTAATTTCTGAAACCAGTTTAATTTTATGGTCATCAGTCACCTTGTTTTTAAAGGTTTTTATTTTCTTATGTATTTCCTTCAGATTTTACAAAGATCAGAATTAATGGTTTTCCAAATGTGCTATTCAGTATCAATCACACAATATGACTTTTATTATTTGTTTAGTGTATTTACTATTAAGAATTAAATAAGTTTGACTTATTATCTTAGCACTCCTTTTTTTCACCCTACCTCAGTAACCTTTTCATTCCCATTTTCACATAGAAATATTAAAAATATCTGAAGAGAAATTGTAAAATATTAAATATTTAAAATATCAAAGAAACCTAGCAGTATTCAAAGATGAGAAAGAGAATGTTAGAGGAATGTTTTATATTCCTCTGTGTTTTGCTAAAAGACCTTGGAAAGAAATTCCTTAGATCATCATAGATATTCTCCTTTCATTCTGTGGAGATCCCATTATGCCACTTGGCTCTCAGGAACATTGATTTTTATAGTTTCAGTTTATTGGCCACAACAGTTCTTTTCTCAGTTTAAGGCCTAAGTAGCTCCAAAATTAACATGTTTTCTTCTACTTTATCTGAAGCAAAATAAGTAAGAGATGGGAAGAGGACTCAAGCTAAGATTCTTGGTGTTTCCATTAGTTATGAAAAAAGTGCTTAGAATGACAGTGAATTATGTGTTTTACTTCTTTGGAGCATTATGTTCAATCATGTATATTTTATGGATCTGAATGTTTGGTACAATACAGACTGAGAAAATCCTAATGATGTCAAGCCAATAGAGAGAATCTTCAGGTGATTTTTCTATTTATTTCTTTTATTCTAAATCTCATTCGGTTAGAAATGAACAGTTGACCTCATGTTTTTCTCGAGATTAGATTTTGGCTGAGAGTAGAGGAATAAATGGGGTACTTCCAACATTGTCACTTTATGATTTATAAAAAGATGGAATGTGTAGTGAGAACAGAAATTTATATTCTGCACTCTTTGCTACTTCTCTAATTCTTTAATCCTCCAATTGTTCTCAAACCTTTCCATAATGGATTTTTTTTCACTGATTTTCCTACTGTGATAACAGATTATGTTCAGAATGGTATTTTTTGAAGACAATATCAAGAACTAGAAATAGGTGACTGAACTTATAGTGGCATGATAGCATGACATATATTTTTCCTATACAGTGAACATAAGCACAATTATAGGTTAAAAACTTAAAGTGTTAGAAAGGTTTAGATATAAACCTATAATTTATTAGAGATAGAAAAAGCATCCTTAGTCAACCTGATTGCTTTACTCTGGTCTTATTCAATTTTACTTCTTTTTGACTTGGCTAGATTTTTCTGGATCTGTTCTGGTATGTCTCACACTATTCTTATCCAATCTGGATTTCATTGAAATACTGTAATCTTGTATCTGGATCGTAATTACTTTGTTAAATACCTTTATTTAGAGTAGACTTAGCATCAGTTTCTGTGTCTGTCTTAGGATCAGTGCAATCCAGTTACCTCCAGGATCCACTAGCCTCTATGTACAATAAGATCACAATATTAATATTTTAAGTTTGCTGACTTCTTGTCTTTAATGTACTGTAGATTATCTATTACATTTCAAAAATTTCTCATATCATTAAAAATAATAAGCGCTAGCATTTATCAAGTTAGTTTATTTAGTATGTGCATGACACTGTGCTAAGTGTTTTATGAATACTTTCAAATTTAATATTCATCTCAAATATAAGAAGTAGGTAGTTCATTATCCTCTGTTTGGAAATAAGAAAGCACAGACCCAGAGAATTTAAGTAACTCGTTTAAATTTTGTAAAAAATCTGGTAAATAAGACAACAGAATTTGAACCCAGTTCTCTACAACCTGTACTCTTGAACTCTTAATATGCTTTTTCCTGGAAATGTTTAACATTTACTTAGAAATAAGCCATTCATGTTCCTCTTCTGTGCTCTTCTTTTTTATGTCTTTTTTCAAAACATTACTTGAAATTATATAGCAAGCCACCTTGCTGCTTTTTGTCAATGTCATACATGAGAAGCTTGCCTTCCTTGTTCACCATTTTGGTGCCAGAGAATTCCAAGAACTCCAAAGAACTTGTATTGCCCTAAGAAACTGGATTCCATTATTTCCTCTTTCTTTAATTCTGTAGCTTTCTTACTTGCTTTCTAATTTGAGTATTTTCTATTGCCTGCCACCTTAGTCTGTGTTCCTGTGATCAGCCTTTTGTTCCTGCTCTCATCACTGGAGGGCTATTTTATTAGTTGAAGACTTTTGTTAGAGTGCTAAAGTATAATTTTCAAAAAGTTAAAACATGACTTTCATAACAATATAAAATGAACATTTCAAAGTTTTATTTGAAGCTCTAATGAAAGAACAAGTAAGATATTAAAGCTAGTGTGAAGAAGAATTTTAAGTATACATATTTTTATAGTTTATCAGTTAAAGAAATGTAGGAATAAATTTATAATAGATATATGAGTGTTTAATGGTTAATACCTACTAGACAAGAAACTTTTGGGTGACTTTTCCTCCTGACCATAAATTATTTAGACTGCTATTTTTGAAGAATCATTTGCAACACTCTTAGACAAGAATCATGTATGGCCATACGTTTCTAAAAATTAATCTCTAACATTACGGAATTATAAAATATTCTAATAAATAGTGCATTTGCATTAAAACGAAGGTGCAAGTCCTATAAAATCAGGTATTCTCAGGAAGAATGACCTACACCTAGCACTATATTGAAAATACCCCCAATAATCTTTTTGAAAGTTTACAAGTTTTGAATAAATTTTCATGACAAGTTTAATTGCCAGAGTGGAATATGGCTGAAGTGGATCCTTATTGTTTACAAACATGGATATCATGACAAATCCCTTATAATTCTAGAAGCATACTCCTGTTTAATACAGGTCAGGTTTGTGTGTGTGTGTGTGCGTGTGTGTGTGTGTGTGTGTGTGTGTGTGTTGCTAGTTCATGCTCACTGATGCCTATAGTCTATAATGGTGCTCTTATATAAAATGTAAACTTATATAAGAACATTTTTCCATTATTCAAGATGGTGGGTGACTTTTCTCTCTGACCAGACTTTTCAAGCAAATAACTAAGACTGGAAACATCTAAAATGGACTGAATTTTGAGTTTTTTTTATTTTAGAATTTTTTTTGACATGTACTCTCAAGAAATAAAAGGAGCTTTGAAGAAAGTGGTAGTAATAATCCTCAACATCAAATCAAACCAATTGAAGAAACATATTCAGAATAAAGTATAACAAACTGAGATTCTGAAGATAAATGAGCAACTCTTTGGATTAGACTATGTGTTGCACCAAAGGAAAGTTAATTTTTATTTAATTCAAACTGCTAGCCAAGATTTGCACGTATGTTTTTCTAAGTAGCAATATTAACTTCTTGTTTCTTGGTAAAACATGGGAGCTCAAAAATATGTGTTGAATGGATTAAATGCTAATAAAGCCAAAGAAATATTCAGGAATACCATTCCTTATTTTCAGTGAAAACTGTCTCCACTATATATATATATATATATATATATATTTTTTTTTATAGAAGTATGTTTAAATGTTTAGTCAGATGATTATCTAGAGTTATTTTTGCTGTTCCTGTTTTTTTTTTTTCCCCTCTCTTCCACTGGCAGCCACCATATTGGAATATAATAGCTTTAGGATCCTATCGAATTTCACAAAAAAAATATAGCTATATGAAAAAAAATTGAACAATGAGAAAAGCAAACAACAGTTAAATATTATAGACTGTCTTAATAAATATTACTTAGCCATTCAAAGTACTTACAATGTGTAAATTCTAAAAAGTTAAAATTTTTCCCATCTTTATTTATGTATGATATTCAATACCAATGTTGTAAATAATAATTAAGATTTCTATCTTTATTGCTGTTAACAATTTTTTCCCTAGTACTACCTGGAGAAGATTTACATATTTTGCTTTCTCTCTATACATATAAACTATCATGGTTAATTTGGGATGCTTATTTGAGGCATGGGGGGAGGAACTAAGGAAATTTGGATATTATCAATGTTAAGTGAGGCACCCAAATTGTTTTCTTTCCAATAGCATGTGTACCATGGAATCATTCTTCTTAGCCCAATGACACAGATTTTTTTTTCCTCAAACCTCTTGAGAGATCCTGTCATCCTAACAGTATCTAGTGAATACTTTTATGAAAAAAAAAAGAAAAAAAAAGTGTGTATGACAGGATTTTAGTATTAGCAGGTGGCTGAGAAAAAGAATAAGATAGAAAGAGCTTACCCTTTCTAGTCAGTGGTTGAGAGGGTAAAAGAAAGTGGCATGTGGAAAAATGATAAAGAAATCAAAATTGTAACCTAGCCCTGGACTGGACCTTGGGGGAACAATAAAGAGCATAAATTATGGGGAAGTGAGTTTTGCTATCAGACATAAAATAAGCCCTCAATTTCTGTAAAAAGCAGTGTCTAAAATTTATAAGGAAAAAGGGTCCATATGATGAGAAATTATATATTAAAGAGAGGCTCTATTTTTAAAGTAATTTCTCATATTTCCTTTATCAGCATTTATTCACATGTAGGTCACTGCTTTTTCTTTCTGTGGCTTATATTCTAGAATTAGTCAAAGAGTGGGAACAGTGGAGAATTTAAAGCAAATGTTTTAAGTATTTTGATGCCTTTAAGATAGCTGTAATAGAAGGCAGCTTCTGAACAGAAAATGTAGAAGATATGATGGTTTCACGTATACACACCTGGTGTCCCTGCGCCACTCTCCCCATCCTCACAGGCACATTGGGCATCTTACTGATGAATTTAAGATAGAAGCATTTTGTGAAATATTTGATGTGAAAGATTTATTATAGCTATAATTTAAACTTTGGCAAATGACTACAAATAGAAATAAGTATTAATAGTAAAAACAAATAAAACAATATTAAGCTGAGAGTTTGACAAAAACCTTATCCACCTGTAGTTCAAATGTGAAGAGCATAGTACACTGGAGGCCATTACATTTTTGAATGAAAGGAATTATAATTCCTGATCCTTGTGCTCATTCACTTCAAGTCTTGCTCAAATGTGAAATGTAACCAGAGATTTAATAACTAGTGTTACCCTGAGAGGATACTTTAGGAATAAATTTATAAATATATAAATAAATAAATATATATATATATATATATATATATATATATATATATATATATATATATATATTCACATTCTCTACATAACTGGTAGATTTTTCCCTCCTGTTGAGAAAACTGACATCGACGTTATTCACCTTTCTGTACTCCGTAGACACTTGCATACTTGCAGCATACCTCTTTCAGCTGCCATCTAAAATAGCTCCTCTCCAAACCAACTTTTTTTTTTTTTTTTTTATAGAATGTTACTGAGTTACCTGGGTATCAGGGATTTGATAAATGCATGTGTAGAAAACAGTAATGGGTGAACAAGACATGGAGAACTCAGAACCTGATTTTGGAGGAAGAAATTTAAAAAATAATATTTAATTTCAAAATAAATGGATGTTCCCAAAGTTCAGTATGAAGAGATGGAACAAAAGATGTGTTTTTGGTTCAGCATAAGCTTTTTGAAGACACTATTTTCATTAGTAAAATTATATAAGTAGTATTAAATTTAGTTGTGGGTCCCAAATCTTATCTTCCTCCTTTTTTTTCTTTCTTTTCTTGTTTTTGTTTTTGTTTTTGGTATCTATCTAATTTAATTTCTTTTCAGGCTTGAGATTGAGCTGATCTCACACAGTGCAAACATCCTGAACCCCTCTTTTCCCACTGCACTTCTGAGGAATTGTTAATGTGTTATGTTCTTGCCTTATGAACATGACTCCATAGTTTAACATTGCCACTACTTCTCTGCCTCTTTGTTCTTTGTACTTACGCAGTAATTTGTTTTAAAACGCTTTTGCATTATTAGACTTTATTTGCAGCTGTAAATGTAAAAAAAAACATTTCAAGTCTTACCTTCCTTGACCTCTTTGGAATTATTACATTTTCCTCAAAATTCTTTTGCACTCTGCAGCAGCATTTCATATTGTTTCTGCCTCATCCCAGTAGACTGTCCCTTTTCAATCTCACTTGTGAAGTCCTCTAGCTCTGCTTCTGCTTTATTCATTTAAAAAATAAATTTTTTATTTTTAGAAAAGATAATACTTGCATATGCTATAAAATTTAAAGGTCAAAGAATAAATGTATGAAATAACTCTCCCTTCATTCCCTATCCTCTAGTAATCTAATTTATCTTCATGGAAGCAACCAATATTAATAATTTCTTTTTTTAAAACAATTCATTGCAGAGATGCTCTATACATTTGAAAGGATATATTTCTAGTAATATTAGCATATTCCATATATTATTCTGATCTTGATTTTTTTTCACTTAAAGTACATATTTTGAGTATTATTGCCTACCAGCTCCATTAGAAGTATCTCATCCATCGTAACCACCTCCTAGTTTAATTTATTTAATGCATGTCCTATGGATTCATATTTAGGTTTTCCATTTTTTTTTACTAGAAAAGTGCTTCATTAAATATTTTCTACAAGCTGCATTATGTACTTCTGCAAATATGTAAACAGAATAAATTCTTAGAAGTAGAACCTCTGAACCAAAGAATATATACATTTTTAATTTCAAAAGATAACAAAATTACCAAATTGCCCCCTGTAGGGGTTATAACAACAGCAAATTTCACCAATCAATTAATGAGAATCTGCCATACCTAATCTCTATTTTTTAGCAATTATTCATTAACTTCTTATATCTACAACATTCTCTTTTCTCTCACTTCTACCACCACATTATATTTTATTATTTATTCTAGATTCACATTTATATCTTCTAATATACTTCTATTGCTTGATTAACTTACTTTAAATTTTAAGTCTATCCCTCGTATTGAAATTTCAAAGGACTAAATACAAATATGTTGTCTTTTCTCTTCCCCTTCTAACTTTATTAATTCTATTATTTCAACATTGTCAGAATTCAAAATATTCACTTTATCTTTAGTAGCTGAAAACTGTAGGGAGGTGAATTACTGGATAGTTGTAGCTTCAAGTCCAGGCATTTCTATGTGCAGACATTACTCTTAGGCATCAACTTTTCTCCTTCTTTGGGCTTAACTTACCTCTCTGGTAGCTTCATTTTCTGATTGCTTCTCCACTTATAGTGACACATTTTCCAGGCTTATATTGTAGGACTTTAGCAATTGTATAGGTCAGGAGACTCTTTCCCTTTAGTTTCAAAAAACCAAAAAAACAAAATTCAGATCTGTTTCTTGTCAGACTGATCAAATTAGGTTCATATGCCTCAACCAAATATTTCATTGTCATTTGTCAAGCCTGGATCACATGTATAACTTTATTCAAGAAGGAAAGCATCAGCCACAGTAAAACCATATGGACTGAGAGTAGGGGAAGAATGATATTTTTAAAGCAAAATTAGATAATTTTTACCTGATAAAGCAGGTAGCCAGAAGAGCAGAAGTCTAGAACAATGCTTTTCTCAGACTTAAACTTTTTCTTAAGCTGCCTGTTATCTGTTTATTATGCTTCAACCTGATACCTAAATTTCTTTACTTGCTGACTGTAGTCAAGGCTAATCATGTATCTTCTGATTCTCCTCTCTTTCTTTACACATAAAACTTATGTTCCCAGCATAACAATTGTAGTCCACACACACACATTATTCCTTACCTTTTTCCATGTCTTATTTTTAACATAAAACACCAAATTATGATACATTTAAATATATCTAAAAAGGAGATAGTGCATACCTCTATACCTGGCAACAAGAGTAAGCAGTTGATAATGTTTCACCATATTTGTCTTCAGACCTTTTTTTGTTACAGATGTAAGACATTACAAATTGAGCTAAAAGTTGTATATGTCAATTCCATTCATGTGTTTTAGACTGTATTTAAATATTTAAATGAACAATACTTACTGTCCACAGAGAACCCCAAATTTCGAGATATTTTTTAAAAGGCTATATAATTTTCCCAAAAAGGAACTGTGATCACCATGAAAATTTACCACTCATATCTCTTGCTGCAGGGAACAAAACTGTCTGATGGCCACAGCTGCTACCCTCTGGGTCTGCCTCTGAGTTGAGACCACTCTTTCCAACATTGCCCCAGCCAGTGACTGATCACTACTGTCCCCATCAGTGTACAAATGCAGCTGCTTCTTTGTACAATGCAGACTTCCTTTAATGGACCACTTTGGTTTAAGAACTCCCCACTGGCCTGGCCAAAACTTTCTTAGAACTATGCTGTGGTCTGAGACTCTTCCTCCCCAGTCCTTCTTCTTCCTTCTCTCCTTTATCTATATGTGGTCGGAAGGCTCTCTTGCTTACTCCTCCTGCCTCCCCTCTAGTCTTCATAGTCCTTTCCCCATTAAATCTCCTGCACATCTAATCCTATCTTGACATTACTTCCCTGAGGACCTGACATAGAAATAGTCTACTTAACCAACCTGGATGGCATAAGCCTGATAGCCTGTACTCTGGGAACCAGATGTTGGCAATTTCATAGACTTTATTTTATCCCCTCTCCTCATTTCATCTTACTTACATCCACCCTTCCCATTACTCTCAGTAGTGCCTTGTGTTTCTAAATGTGGACTTCTTTGGTTCAACTCTTCAGAGACTAAAACATCTAGTTTTCTATAGGAGTGGGGAGGGGCAATGATTTCACTGTGTGAATCAGGGAGGGGACAAGGAGTTTAAAAGTGTTTAATTCCGGTATTCTATTCATTGCTCTACCCCACATACTGGCTTATGTACTGAGATTCAGATTGCTTCTCTTTGTTCATCTCCATCCTCATTCTACCACCTCCCTTTAGCCCACAAACACACACACAAACACACACATACATAGTCAGTTAGGTTTCAGCTTATTTATTCAACTAAATCTGTTGCCACCAATCCACCCACTTTCTCTGAAAATTTATTTCATTTTCCTTTCAGTTATCTATTAATCTTTTATTCAACAAACATTTACTGATCATCCACTGTGAGCTAAGATCTGAGCTCAAGGCTGAGGATTCATAAGCAAAACCAATCTAATCTTCCCCATGGAGTTTATAATTTAAATGGATAGACAGATGGCTATTGAATAAATGTAAAATCACAATGGCTGACGTGTTTTACAAGTTGTGAATGCAGAGATCAATGGTGTTTTGAGACTATATAACATGAAATTCGACTTAAGAGGTTAGGGAAGCAGCAAATGAGTTGTATTTGAAGAAAGATTAGGAATTAAGAGTATATCCTAAATAAGAAAAGACATATTCCAAAGTGATATACTGATTGCAGTTCTGGAGAGGAGGTGAGAAATAAGTGAGAAGTGAGGAGGAGGGATAGGTTTGAAGGGGGGACACCCACCATGCTTTCAGATAAGATGAAGGACTTACTTGTTGACTGGTGCTAAAGATACTGGTGTTGAAGTTATCCCAATCATTTTCACATCCTTCTGTGTAGAACTGTTTCATAGGAAAGATCTTGGGAGCCTACAATTGTACCTTTCATTTCAGTGCTGTATATCCTTCAACCAGATCCAGAATTCTGGCTAATTTTGAATATGGACACTTTTTTTTGTAAAAACTGAGTATGTTCTATCCTAGATGTTATGGAATTGTTTAAAACTTATATACAGGATGTTTGGCACAATAAAGAAAAATCTTGGGACTTAAAAAATGCTTGTCATCTTTAAGTAATTGAAAAATTATGTGTAGAAGAATCTATTTGCTATAGAGCTCAAAATCAGAGTTGCTAAGTGGAAGCTTCCAGGAGTACAATTTAGATCTAACATAAAAACAAACAGCAATAGCAAAAGAGATAAACAAAAACAATTTGCCATTGATTTAAAGACTCTTAAAATGGAGTTGACTGTCTCAGAATAAACGTCTCATTAGTAGAGGGAAATACCAGCATAGACAATCAATTCATGGGGTACATTTTATGTGTTTTTGTGTGTGGTCACAAAGGAGGATATATTAATATAATGGATGAAAGTTAACCATTATGCAAGTATTTTATGTAAGTGTTTATGAAAACCTCTGTTGTACTTGTAATATATATATATATATATATATATATATATATATATATATATATATATAAAGTTGAACCAGGTAGGCTTGAAGATTCCCCACTTTTTGATTCTTTGAATCTAACCTCTGTTGCTGCCCTAGTTCAATTCTTGACCACTTAAAAATCACCACCTTTCTTTGCTCAGAGCCTAGGTAATTATTTTGCCCGAGGCTTGAAATCTGAATGAGCTGAATTTTTTTTTTGTTGTTGTTTGTTTGTTTTTTGTTGTTGTTGTCATTTTGCTTTTTTTAAATGTAAAATATGTTTTTGATTTGTAAATGCACTCAGAGGCACAGCAATGGGCACTGAAATTATTATTTTTTAAATGAAATAAAAATAGAGCTGACAGCTAAAGAACTTTCACAGCAGTTATTATTGTGTGTTATTATTAGCAACAGCATGTGGTGACATTTTAGGCTCTAAATTCACAGAAATATATGCTAGATCATAGATATTCCAGATGCTAGAGAGAAGAAAACAGAAATGCTATTGTCAGCTTCACATAAGAGAATTAAAAAGAAAAAGAAAGAAAGAAAAAGAGAGAGAGAGAGAGAGAGAGAGAGAGAGAGAAAGAAGAAAGAATGAAAGAAAGAAAGAAAAGAAAAGAAAAGAAAAGAGAAAAGAAGAGAAGAGAAGAGAAAAGAAAAGGAAAGGAAAGAAAAGGAAAGAAAAGAAAGAAGCCTGATAATTTTGTACTAGATAGTGAAGACTGATTTATTTCTATTCTTAGGGGATGAAGGGTTAATGCTGGTACTTTTCTGCAAATGCAGATATCTGCCACCAAGAACACTTCTCAAATATGCTGAGAAATATATTTGGCTCTTTAATCTGTGTGAAATCTGTCCCATTATTAGTGACTTAATAGCAGAATATATCATATTTCATAGATTTAGTCAGCATGGGCCTTCTAAAACGCAGCTGAGTGCAGACTTGATGTGATATGGCCTTATCCCCAACCACAAAAGGCTTTGCTGTACATATAAACTTCTATACTTTCCTAAAGAGGTTTTCTGTTTTTGGTACTTCACATTTCTCTTAGCAGAAATTGGATATTGATGTTCTATGTATGGAATCAAGGCAGTATAGCGTAGTCATTAGAAATATGGATTTGGAATCAAATCAAGCTGTATTTGAATCTACAGAGCTCTGTCTCTCACTAGGTGTATGCTCCTGGGCAGTTACTTCATTTTTTTAAACCTTGCTTTCTTCATCTGTAATACGTACTGATAGTGGTCCTTACCTCATAGAAGTGGTGTAAGTATTTGATTATCTGATGTCAAATCAAGCATTTAGATCTATGTCTGTCAGTGTCACATAGCTGGCAAGTCACAAAACCAGAACTCATATTATACTGGACCCTAAATTATAGGAAACAGCCCATAGCCTGATACAACCAGCCAAATCTGAACTTCGGTTCCCCCAGTGGCTAATTTTGTTACTAAGATTGTTTTTAGCATAATGGCTGACCCAGAGCAATTTAACCTATTTATTTTCATTAAAAATTTTTCATCTAGCAGTGTTATTCAGGATGTATTATGAAACCCTTTAAAGAAACTGAAAAAAAAAAAAGAAATTAGTTATATTAAATGGATATTTTATTTGACTATTATGGACATCCCCACAAACAATTAGGATATTTATACTTCGTCACAAAATAAAAATTTCCATGCAGAGGTTGAGACGTAATATGGAGGCTCCATATGCAATCACAAGCTTAGGAACCTTCTGTCATCTGTTCAACCATTCTTACCATGTAGTTGTGCCACGTGTGGTCACAGGTTGGCTGCTCTACCATCCTGTTCAGGGGCCATGCAAGAAGTGGAAGGGCAAAGAGAAAAGGTCACATGCTATTTCTTACATCCATTTTAATCCTATAAAACAACTTGCTTTTTTATCTTTCATTGGTCAAAACTGTGTCAGTTCAGTTATCTCCTATTCATAGGAGTCTGGGAAACAGTTTTAGAGAATACAGTATCATTACTATCATATCAGATTTTTGTTTATATGGATGATATAGAAGAGGCAAATGAACATTAGAGAAGAAGGTATCTGGTAATCTCAGACAAGGTATATAAAAATGAATTCAATTCTAAACTGCCTACTCCTGTACACCTTAGTATGTTTAACCCTCAAAACAAAACTCTTCAGTAGCAATAAATTATAGCCCTATTTTCAGATGTGGCCATGAAGTTTCGTATGTCCTAATGCTGGGTATAGAGTCCATATTTGTCTGGCTTCAAGGTCTATGATCTTTGCACTAAAACACACTGTTTTCCTTGCAATACTTTCTCTGATCTGGTAGCAGATCATTGAATTATTGGGTTTAATCCTTATTGTTTCTGTCTTCTTAGAAATAGTAGATAAGTGGTTAACTGTGGTTCTGGTGCTGAATTTAAATATAACTACCTGTATATTATAAAAAGTGATTATGTCCAGTGAACAGAGCAATTAACTCAGATGTAGGAAACCTAGGGTCTTATACTTAGCTCCATTTCTTCCTGCCAACAATGACAGTTAACTTCTCTGGTCCTGAACTGTCCTCATTTGTGAAACAGAAAAGGTGATCTGACTTTTATATGTGACCCTGTTCTTGTAAGGATAAAATTAGACAATAGAGGTGAAAGTACTTTTTGGCAGTGTAAGTGCTTGCTATACAAATACAAGGAATTATTATTATTGATCCAGTAATCCAAAGTGGCAAACTACTTGATACTCTATCAGAGGCTTAATTGAGCAGTTTCAGTGCAACCATCCAAGCTGACAGCAGCTGAAGACTGATTCTCCTCTTTAACAAAGTGCAGGATTTAGACGAATGCATTTTCTCCTCTCTGGTACATGCCTATAAGGATGAGTTATCAGCATCCTCCAGAAAATAAATGTAAAAATCAGAATTAAAAATGAAATGAGATATTAACTCTTCACAGCCCTTACTCATTGAAGATTATTTGTGTAAAGAGTATCTGGGGCACAGTTTTTCTTTCCTGGAATTCCACCTAAATTAAAGAAAACAGATCATTTAAATTACTATGTCAAGAGTTATTTATTTATAAGTGGTTACTGTGTCTCAGACATTGCACTTGTGCCTCAGAACACAAGAGAAAACAAGAAAAATATGGTTCTTACCTTCATGGATTTTCTAATCTATCATGGAAGAATAATATTAAACAGTTAATTAAATATGTCATGTTTCATTAGGTAACTGAGTATGTCACAAATCAGTACAAAACTATGTAAGGAAGTAGAAGAAAGAGAAGCACAATGGAAACTCCCTACATGTAGTTAATACACACACATGCACATACAACTTTTCACAATCATGAGAAATATGCCCAAAATTCTTAAATTTATTAATCCATAAGTTAACTTTAACACATAATTTTACCCCCAAATTCAGAAAAATTTGAATGAAAAATTTAACTGATCAATTTAAAACTTTAGTGATTTAAAAAAAAAATACTAATAAATTCATAAAATATTCCAATACAAAAAATAATCTCTATGTTGCTATATAATTATAGCTTTCCTTATTAACATTAATAAGAATTTAGTAATATCCGAAGATCTGAAGGTATAATAAGTATGAAACCATATATCAAACTCAGGTAATATATGGACAAAGATGAACATAAAGTCAGGCCATTAGAGAGAAATGGGAGGCTTCTGGCCTTTGAAATCAGCTCCCTTTGAGTTGAACACTTGCTTTGGCTGGTAACTCTTTTTGTCTACAAAGTGTTTCAGCTCTGAAGACAAAGCTTTTGAATCAGTGTCATTAAAAAATGCCTTTCTTATTTGATGAAAATAATCATCACTAAAATTCTCAAATGAATTTTTTATCCAGTTAATGGTTTAGTAGCTACACATTATGTCTTCTAAAAATCAATATGAATGTGTATTATGCCTCTCTCTCTTTCTCTCTCTCTTCCCATCCCTTCCCTTCCCTTTCTTTCTCTTCTCTTCTAACACAGGCCCAATGCTATCATGCTACTTATTATTCTATCTTGAGATTTTAAAATATAAAAGTTCGATATTAAGAGATCATACTATAATATAAAAGAAAGCATGGCTATACTAATAAAAAAAAAAAAGGCTTATAATGATTCCCAGACAACTGGAATATGCTGAGGATGACCTCAGCCCTGTGACCCCATCCATGCCGAGTGTGGGTTTTTGACTTAAGTTTGACTCTTTCTACAAATGGCATTGAGACCTTCATGGTGACCCCAGTATTGATCATGCTTATATGATGTTCTGAATGAAAACTTTATTATATGAAATAACTTTTGATTGTTTATCAAGTTGAACATTTCCTGAAATGGTATGAGACCAAGTTCATTAAAACTATATATCATGGGCCAAATCTGGCCCACTGCTTATTTTTTAATATAAAGTTTTATGGGAACACAGCCATGTCCATTTATTTATGGTTGCTTTCATGTACGGCACTTTTAGTAGTTGTGACAAAGACCATTACTCCCATAAAGCTAAAAATATTTATTATATATTTCTTTATAGAAAAAGTTGGGTTACTTATGATGTAAATATATACCTTGGGCCCAGTAGAATAGATGAGTTGCATGTTGTCTTTGATCTCTAGTAGATGAAACATGGAACCTGAAATCATATAGTTCCATGCTTGGATCAGGCCCTGCTATTTAAAATTTGTAGGATAATCATTAAGTTATTTAATATCTCTGAGCTTCTGTTTCCTTGTATGGAAAATGAAATACTAATACCTATCTCACAAGGATGTTGTGAGGTTACATAAAACCATGTAAAGACAGTGCTTGGCATATGCAGTAACATAATTTTTCACATTGTTATGTAATGTAAAGGGATTGAATATCTTCAAGGTACTGAGAACATACAAATGAAAACAGAGCTTGAGTTTGAAGTCAGAATTATGTGATTGTTTAGAGAGATCACCAAAATTTAGTGTGCATGGAGAGAAAGTAAAGCTGCTGGGCTGCTGACATCATAGCCTAGCCTTAGCATCTCTGAAAAGGACTGACCTTGGATTACAGATCTATCTCACTCATTCTATGTGTTGGATTAATAAGTGGAGAAGGAGCTTCTCTCTACTTCATTATAAAATTAGAAGTAGAGAATTTATAATTTATAGTTTCTTGATAAAAGAGACATGTATATTCTTCTCTTTAAAAGATTGATCACAGATGCTTGGTGTCTGGAGTAGTATGACATGAGAAACATTCCTCTCTCTGGTACCCAATTAATGTGATTATGTTTGCTTTGTTAGCAACGAGTGTAAAAACATTTGAAACTGATTTAGTTGTGGTTTAGTATTAATAAAAAATGGATAAATAAGGTCAAAGTCCAGTTTACCTATACTATATAGGTATTTCTTTCATCATCAACTCTTCCTTTATATGTCCATATTTCATAGTGGATTTGGTCAATTTTATATACAGCAATTTCTATTTTTCTCAAATAAAAGAAAACTTCAGATTTCCTTGATGTTTTCCTTCATTTAAATAAAATCTTGAAGAGATTTCTTGATGATGCATCTGGTATTCTAGAATGAGCAGTAATGGAATGACTTCTTTTGCCAGTCATAGTATATGAAATTTATAGTGGGGATACAATTCCAATGTCTTATTCAGATGCCAGAAAATATGTTTTGATAATGATTAAACCCATGACTTGCTCTTTAGACATCAGCATTAGACATTGTAGTCAATAGCATAGAAATCTTACGAATTGTGCCAACGTTATGTTGGCTGAACCTGGAACAGGGAAACATTTTTTTTTATAATAATATTGCTGAAAATGTTGACAACCATCAGAACCTCACAATAAATGTATTAATTTATATCACTTCTGAAAAATGTATATGAAAAGAGAGTAAGATGAATATGGATGCTGGTATTAACATTTATTGAATATTTTTGTTAATGAGACAATTTGCATGTTTTCACTATCTCTTATTTTTTTAGGTTCAAGGACACCTAGAACATTTTCATAATCTCACAATGCCGCTGAGTACCAGGTGCCTAGTACTACTAATCAACATGATCACTGTTGCCTTTGCGACTTGTAACTGGGAAGGATGATGAATATGCAGGCCATTTGCACTGAGTTTTAAATCTGGTTTGGTTTTTACATGCAAAAAAAGCATCTGCTTGACTTAGTCGCCGGAACAACTTCCAAAAATGAAAGGTGAAAATATCTAAAAGCTGTTGGATTTTACTTTTCTAAAATTTACTAGTGTTGCATATTAAGGAGATTTAATGGCAATTGCTTGTGAGGAAATTATAGAAGAAAATAAAAAATAATGGCAAAAATTACATACACAAAGAGATTTATTCATCTAAAAATATCTTGTGTTTCCTATTCCTATGAAAGGCAAATGATTTTCTATACCAGGTTTATATGTAACTATTTATTTAACTAACTTATTAAAGAAAATTTCTGCATCCTTAATTGTATAGACCATAATGTCTTGTGATGATTAAAATAAGTAATACCCCAGACTTTTTTTCACACATAGATATTTTAACCCTCTCTTTGAGATAGATATCTAACTCTCTTATTTCATCTCTTTCTTTCTTCCCCTTTCCCTCCCTTTTCTTCCCCTTCTCCACCTTTTCTTCCTCACTCTTTTCTTTCTCCAGACAAACTAGATACTGTTTTTTACATGCAATATGAAGACATATTTAAAATAGTTAAAATGATGATGTTTTGGGAATCTTAATCATATTCTTTACATACTGAAAAGACTATTATAAGAGAAATTAAACTTGGACAATATAGCCTTTAGTGAATAGAACAAGGTTAAAACTATTGGGGCAGAAATTCTGACTTGATATACAATTGATACTTCTATGTCAGAAATATCTGATGTTGGAACGAATTGTCTTGAGGTATTGAGCTTTTAGTGATTGGAGATGTTAAAGCATAAATGCACAACCACATAGGAGTCATTTTGTTGAGATTTAAGAATAGATCTGAATCTTTTGAAAGACTTTTCAGCTTTGAAATTTTATGAAATGTATAATATATATTAACATGCACACATGCACTTTGAATGGAGTTTACATGTGCAATAAGGTGACTGTGGATAGCCGTGAGTTACCTAATTTTGCGAAATGTTCTAATGTTGGACTAATTAGGGATTACCTTGCCTTGTTAGAACCAAATGATGAGATTCCCTTACTTTGCAGTAGTCTCCACTGAAAGAAATGATCATTACCATGCTGAATTTATGACTATGCAAATCTTCACATCTTTAAAATGACTCTCTCTTCTCTTTTTTCTTGATTCAAACTGGCCTTGGGCTCACTTGCTTCTTTTCTTATCCTTCTACATATCACAGGACAACTTCTTTAATCATTAAGCCCTTAGGTAAGCATCAAACAGTCTTAGGAACAAAGCCTCAGGTCTGTTGACCACAGATACAATTTTGGTCAAATTAAAGATAACATTTTGGCAGCTTCAGGCCCATGAAGGTGGAAGGACTCTAATAACATCACTTTGAAACCCGACAGAACAACACCATGACCTGACATTAGGACCTTACGCAACTGCTTCCTACCCTACCCCCAACCAATCAGCAGAGCCCATGAGCCCAACTCTCTCAGTGCCCATGACTAATGAGCCTTTCTTTATATAACCTATCCCCTAAAGGTCATTGGGGAGCCAGATCTTTGAGCACTAGATCACCTATGTCTCCAGACTTAGTGCCATTTCCTTAAATAAACCTCTATTTTCTCTGTGGCAAACTCCTGTCCGTGTCTCTTTTGGCTTTGATGCATTCAGGCTAAATGAGCTTCTTAAGTTCAGTAACAAATTGTCCTGGAAAGAAGTTAGTTCTCGGCAGGAAGACGTAGGGAGAAGTGACTGTAGAAACAAATATTTCCATCCTTTTTTATTGCCTGGAGAACTGAGCCTGGAATCTGAAGCATGAATAAGTTTTGAATGATTCTAAGTGTAGGGTTGTGCTACCCTTGGAAGATTTATGTAGAAATACAGTCTACTATAAATATATATAAAAAGGATATCCATCTGAAGATGGGAAGATAGGTCAAAAAAATCTTCCCAGAGGAAATAATGTCTAAATGATTTAAAGATGATATGTACTGAGGGGGTTCCAGGAAGAAGGATCATTACAAATAAATGAAAGCTAATATATATATATATCCCCTCCCCCCCATGGAGAATAACAAGATATAAGACTGGAAAGATAAACTGGAGCCAGACAGTTTAGAATATGTAAGCTATGTTAAAGAGGTTAGATTTTATCTAAGAGAAATGAGAAGACTTTTTAGAATTTTAAGCAGGGCAAGGAAATGATTAGATAGACTTTTTAAAAGCTCCTTGAGGCTATATTTTAAAGAATAGATTAGAACAAGGCAAAACTGGAAATGGGAAGACCACTTAGAAGGTTTCCACTTAGCAGTTTGTGTTAGTGATCTGTGCAGGCAATGTAAGACCTCTTTGTCACCAATTTTCCGATCATGTTCATTCCAAATTCCTGAACATCTGGCCTCACTTTAGCTTCAGCTATAAGTCAGTATAAATTCATGCCTTTTGTCATCACTCTTTTCAAGTAAAAATGACCAATCAGGTACTCTGCATAAAGCTCCGTCCTTTGGGATCATTTTCTTTCTCTATTGTCCTCCTAAGTCACCCAAGACTGAGTCTGTTGTACTGCAGTTGTGCCGAGTTCCAGCATATTATATAGTTTCATCTGTAAAAATGAGCCCCAAATAATTTTTTTCTTAGTCAGCTGGACTAAGGAACTCCCCATGAAGCCACAGATGGAAGCTGAGAGAGAAGAGGCAGTATAGCAGAGGTAGAGACTGTGAAAATTTGTTTGCTGATTTCATGCAGTGGACTTATGCCTTCAGGACTTGCTTGAGCCTGATCTCTTACAGATTATTCCCACTTGATGTTGAAGTGCTCCTTTGCATGCTCAAGTTCATGGCTTGGGGTGGGAGGATGCTTAAGACAGCACTCCTCTAACCTCTATACAGTGCCTAGTTTTAAAGCCACTTTGGCATTTATAGGTATTTGCTACAGCAGCATCTGTACTTCTTGGTACCATTTATTGTTTTAGTCATCTCAGGCTGCTGTAACAATATACTATTCACTGAGTGATTTAAACAATAGACATTTATTTCTCATAGTTCTGGAGGCTAGGAATTCCACCAATATCAAGGTGCCAACACATTTGGTTCCCTGTGAGAGGCTTCTTCCTGGTAAAAATACTGCCGCTTCTCTCTGTGTCCTCAAGAGGCAGAGAGAGGAAGCTTGGTATCTCTTCTTCTACTTCTTCTAAGGTACTAATCCTATCATGGAAGCTCCATCCTTATGACTTAATCTAAACCTAATTACCTCCCTAAGGCCCTACTTCTTAATACTTTCACATTGGGGTTTAGGGCTTCAACATAAGATTTGTGGAGGGCGGGGCAGGGCATAAACATCAAGTCCATAACAATATGTTACTATTAAGGAGTGTGGATATTATCTAAGGGAAATGTAGATCTCTCTTCATATTTCAAACAGGCCAGTGAAATAATCAAATTTGCATTTTAAAAGTTCATATAGGCTATAGTTTATAGAATGGGTTAAAATGGGCAAATCAGGGAAGAGGAAGACCTCTCAGTGGTTAAGATAATAATTCAAGTAAGAATCTCAGTTGAAGTAGACAGATAATAGCTTTGAAGAGAAAATCTGCATCAGTTTTAGAAATATTCAGGAGGTCAATCCAATATCGCTTTATATAGTTTCTGGCTTGAGAAATTGAGAACTAGAAATATCTTTTATTGAGATTTGGATTACATGAATGGGAGCTGTGTTGTCCTCTAAAATGTTTTTTTAGCTCATATTGAGGTTGAGTATCTTTCAGGGCATCTGCATGGAGATGATGAGTGTATAATTGGATATTCTGAGAATCTAGAGAGAAAATAATTCATCACTCAACTTTCATAACGTTCATGCTTAAAATATAGATATCAACAATAGGGTTTTCAAGTTTATTGTATAATGAGTTGCTTATTTAATACTTAAATTATAGTTAAATGGCACTAAGGAAGAGGCTATTAAATACTGGTTAGCGTCAATTTTCTTTATTTTTCATCATTTTACAAGTGAAGGAAAACTGAAGCTAATGGTTATAATATAACCAACCAAAATCTAATAGAATTTAGTGGAAAATACCTTAAATTCACTTATTCATGTTGCTCTGCCAAGGTCCTAGCAGAAGTACCTTGTTGTTTTAAGATTTCAGGTTTATCATATATGAAAAGAAGGTGGGGTAACACTTCAAAAGTCTATAAATTGATAGCCATATAATTATTGCTTCTGGATGGTCTAAACTTTCATAAAAATAAGACATCAATTTTTATAGGCTCTTTAGTTTCACCTTTGGCCCAGACTATAGGACATATTTGAATTTCTTTCTTTTTTACTTAGGAAGGTTTGAAGGAGTGAGATCAATATTTCTATATTGTCAGTACACGGTATCAGACTATTTTAAGGAAGTGAAGGCCACTACACAATTAAATAGTATGCCTTTATTTTACTCTCCTTAGGAATCAAATAACTATACTTAAAAATCAGAGTCTAAACTTTTTAAAAAGAATCTTAGATTTTCCTTGAAAGGGTGAACATTTATTTACATATATTACATTTAGAAACACAAATGCCAAGTGCTTATTAAGAAATATTATTTAGTACTTGAATGATTATTATCTGCTTCCTTAGGGCATCAAGTCTTATATGATGTGAATAAATCAATTGAGCTGAAAATCAAAATTCTAAAAACAAAATGGCCACCAACATATGTTTTGATCTTTGCCATATATACTCATTCCAAAAGAACACTGTAGCAGTATCTAATATTCCTAAAATTTAATAATTTTATGCCCTATTTAGGATGAATCTGCTTGTATGATCTTATTTTGAACAGCTTGGTGATTTTGACTGGCTAGTATGTTGTTTCAGTAGTCAATGGGGATAGAATGTATATTTAACTCTATTAAATGAAGAATCAAACTATCACTCACAACACAACTTGATGTTTGCACTAATAAAATATCTATCCAGACATATCAGTAGAAGTGATTTTATGAAATATTTATCTTTTGGATACAGGACCTTAAAATATTTATTATCTCTTTGTGAAGATATTTTACACCAGTGTTAAAGGCTGGGTTAAAAATAATGCTAGAAATAAATCTGAAATTACCCGCACTCTCTTTGGAAAAATACACAGATTATTTCATTTTGTTTATTATTTCTAAGTGACCTCAACTTGAAAACTTAAGCAGTATCTAAACTACTATTAGATTATTTATGGAATATCAGTGGATAGCTCCAGCAGTGTTTTGTACTACTTTTGTTGGATATTACATGGTAGCCTAAAGCACCTCTTTACAAATCAGCCTGAGGTGATTCACTTGAGAGGACTAAGATATTATGGAAAATTTACTGTAGAGCTGATGATTTCCATTAGCTATTAGGAATGTAATGAAATGAATAAAAATCTTTGCTAGTGTTATTATAACTTTATCTCCACAGAGGTGAGGTTACCTAATGCAGAAGACTCACAAAGTACCAACTCATTCTTTACATTAAAAAAAAAAGATGTTTAAAATAGTACTTTATGCTTAGAAATAAGTAAAAATGCCAACAGTAATAATAAACATTAAAAAATCTTCTACTAAAAAAGACAACATTTCAAACTACTGATTTAGTTCTAGTTCTGGGAGTGTGTGTGTGTGTGTGTGTGTGTGTGTGTGTGTGTACTTAAAATATAAAAGAATAGCTAAAGAATGATGAACTCTATGTGCAATGAAATATAAAACATTTAATTGAATGTCTAACTCTTTTAAAAATATCCACAGAGGAATAAATTGAAATAAAGCCAGAAATACCAGGAGAATAATAAGAGAATGCAAAACAACTAAACAGAGACTTGGCAGGATAGAAAATGTAAATCTCATAACTACACACAGTGGACTTTATCACTTGCTGGCCTTCAGATTGCTTTTGACACTCCTGTGGAATAGCAAATATAAAGCCAAGCAGATGTGGCACTTTCAATGGATACTGATAGAAAAATCCTAAAATGGGAAATTCTTTCAGGTGGCTAAAAGGAAAAGGTATGATAATTTGATCAAATAAAGGAGGAGTACAGAAATATTTAGCAATAGATTTTACAATGGTAATGATTCCTAAACAAACACATGCCCATTGTTTTCACTGGTCCAAAATATCCCGGCTAGTAGAAGAGTTTACTAGTGGCCTTCATACTTTCTAAAAGTATGTAATACTGTGGGAAAATGAAATATTATTTAAAATTCAGTAAATGCTACTTCCTAATAAAAATACAGTATAATAAAAAGATATAGTTAAAATGGCTAATTCTCAACATCATAGCTCTCTTCCCATGAAAATCTTTTTGAATAAGGGGATGCAATCTTTAAGAAAAATGTGTCTTTTTGCCTAAATCATGAACTGTCTTTCCAAATATTTCTTCAAGAGAAATCTCATATGTGAAAATAAATTGTGTGTGGCAATTTTTCTGTTTCATCTCATATGAATGATAAAGTAATTGGCTATAGTAGGAAATTAAACTATAGAAGTGTTAGTTTTATTGAATCTATATTTATATTAAAATGGCATCCATGTTCTATAGTTTCATTAACTACGGTACATTGGTCAGAAGTGAAATACTTTATACTATTAAAATATTTACAACTATTCCTTTTATCTAAAGTCACTAAAAATATTTATGCTCATTGTTCTGACTGGATATATATGTGTACGTGTATATATATATATACACGTACACATATATATATACTGGAAAGCTATCATAGGATTAATCACAATTTGAGGAGAATTCAAGATTAATATAAAAAGAACTCTGAGTTCAATTATTAGACTCATATCAGACCCGAATGGAGGTCAAAAAGACTAAAGCCTGTTAGTTTGGGTCAGGAAGAGGGAAATCTCATGCTGACATTTGGAGGTCAACAAGAAGTATGATCAGAGAAAAGCAGTACTGAGGTCAAATTCACTGATTAGAAATTAGTCAATTATTACCTTAGAGGAGAATTTCTGTAGAGGTTTAAAAATTTTTTTTTCTTCTGCTTCCTAACAGACTTAGCTAATAGAGAGTTTAACCTCTTTTGACCCATTTTAACTGCTTAAACATGGAACTGTGGTTTGGAGGAGTGTTCCAGGTGGAAGATACACCACAATGGACTTCTGGATACATTCTCTAAAATGATGAGGAAGAAATCTTGGTATTGTTTATCTGGATTAACAAGATAAATGACTTAATAGGAAAATTATAGCTTTAAGTATCAGCAAATTTTGTTTTGAGTTTTTACTCATGGCTTTTTGCATGTGCAATAGAAACATTACAAGATGGCTTGAAAAGGAGATTCTTAGAATCTAGCTTATTACCTGTGATTCTTTCCATCCCTTCTTTGAATTTGATCTCTAGTATATCTTACTAGTTTCCCATTTATTTATTCTTCAAGATAACTTCACTTTCCTGTTTCTCCATACTCTATAATCCAGCTCATCTCCAGATTATTGTTTTACTTTCATGTGTTTTCATCTCTGTAGCAGTGACCTATTAATTCATATTTCCTTATTTTATTCTCAGGTTGTTTCTTATAAATTATATATCCATAAATTTCTAGAATTATTTGAAGAGGACTTCACTTTTGTGTCAGAGATGAATTCTCTATGAAATCCATTGAATGATATGATGGAGGAAACCTGATTAGACATGGAAAAATGAGGGAAAGGGAGAAATGAAAGATGACAGTGTAGAGGGTATTGGTAGATCATGGAGAAATTTCAAAAAGAAAGAAATATGAAAGACAAAGAGATTTTTGTTTGGAGGATATTCAATTTGTACATATAGTTATTTTAAAAGTCTTTGGGTCAGTGAGTGTCAGTTATTGCTAGTTGGTATTTTTTAGGAAATATAACCATGCCAATGAAGAAAGTCTTGATAGCAAAAAATCCTTAATAAAGAAATTTTAATTTCTTTCATTTGAAAGTAAAAAATTTTAATGATAAAAATGCTCCAAACTAAAAGTACTTACAGTTTCTTTGTAGGAGAGTGCAGCCTTTATTACCACATCTTTATTTAAAGTTTGATTTTTACAGCGAATTTCTACCATGGATTCTTAAGGCAGGATATTAAAATAAATGGCCTACATAGGAGATTAATTTCAATTGTGGATATAAGTGCTATTAAATGACTCTGTGTGTGTGTGTGTGTGTGTGTGTGTGTGTGTGTGTGTGTGTGTAGCAAAAATGTTATGGATTCTAACAGGGTTGTTACCTAAAATCTGTGGTTAGGAATCTTTATGAAGATATTTTAAAATGCTCAACTGTATCATGGCCTGACACTATTTGATAAACCAGCATGGAAAAAAAATCTCTACAAATAATACTTTTCAGAAGGGCTATGACAAATCTGACATGACAACTAGGTTTAGATTCCTATGTTATGTTTATAGTCTATTTACTATTCCCTTTCACTTATTATTGTGCAAGGTGAGCACAGTTTATCTCTTTAAAGAACTCTGATCCAATACTGAATCACTTTTATAAAGATTCTTGGAGCACAGGGTCAGTTTGGCTCAATCACACAAAACTCTGACAGTTATTGTGAAAATAGTCACTATTTTTAATCAGATAAATTGAACAGGGCTCAGGGAGGCACAAAGGCAGTTAGGATCTGGGAAATTTATTGCAGATAAGTAAGGTTTTTCCTGAATTGGGGTTTAGGGCTCAATTTCTTGATGAAACGAGGACTGGAAAGCACATTGAAGAACTCCAGTAATAGAAAGCTGCAACTAGTAGTAAACAGTTTGTTAAGACTGGGCTCAAGGATAAGAGAACAAAGTAGGAATTCAGTTATCAGAAATGAAGTAAAATGTAGAGCCTTAGTCACAAGGATTTGGAAGAAGAATGTTCTTTTACATTTGAAACACCTGTTCCTTTGAGATTATCAGAAAGTGATGTCGATTCCAAATCTGTGCATGGAATTGAATGTTCTTGAATTCCTCCTGACCAACAGCAAGTAAGTTTTATGTTCTGGGGTAGTACTTAGTCCAAAGCTCAGAGTCCAAAATCCTATCTCTAGAAAGGGTGGGATTTGGGGACCAGGTACCTGTCAGTTTTGACAGCTGTGAGGATCAAATGACCCACTGAGTAAGATTCCTTTAACTCATAAAGGCAAGGTTATATAATGCTTTTTCATAGTGTTTTGATATCTAATAAATTCTATTAACTTATGTCCAAACTAAATAATTAATAACAGAAAATACTATATTTGACTATTTCTACTTTCTAATAGTTTTCCCGATAATTATTCACATCTTACTGTGTTGTGCATTTTTTTCAAAGGCAGGGTTAGATTTCTAAATATAAACCTCATTCAAAAAACTATAACAAGAATAGAAATAGGTACACTAGAATTATTATACATCATATTAAAAGTCAGGTCTCCTCATATGCAGTTTTCAATAAAGATAAAAACTCTAATTGAACTGATATATGAACTATTTATATTTCTTGAGGGACCAGAAATGGAAGACAACCACAGTATTAGGAATTATTTCAAATACTTCCTGGCTGTGAAATCTGAAAGAAAATAAGTGAAGTAGATAAATCAAATTTACTTTAGATCTAGTCACAGATCATTTTAACATCAACTCCTTAAATTGATATGTTCATTTCTATAGTGGAAAATTTTTGATACAATTACATCCCACTGGTATGTTTCATAGATCATTATCTTAACACTATGAAATACTTCTCAGATGTCCTTCTTAGCAAAGCATGAAAAAAACCAAAAACCCATAAATTAGTCACTTGGAGGCTTACAACAAGTGGATTAATATAAAGGCACCCTGCTTTCATTTACAACCTTTTCTCAGCATAGTGGATGTAACTGTGTTTAGCTCAGTTAGATAGGACAGATTGAGATCAACTCTAACTGAGAGTAGATATGATCATTGGAAGAGCAGGCAAGGGTTAATTCCTGCATAAATTTTGAAGCCAAGGTAATGTACATTTTTATGTATTTTTTAAAAATAGAGTCTATTTTTAATTATTTCCAACTGCAACTGCCTCCTGAAATGGAGATGTTGAGAAGGCAATTAGATATATAAATCTAGAGTTTAGAGGAGAAGTCTGGGATGCAAGTAAACATATGAAGGTTATTGGAATTTGGATAGTGTTTAAAGACTTTGGGTAGGGTGAAATCTCCCATGGAATTAAAGCAATGTAACTAGAAGAAGTTAGTATCAAAAGACTGAAATCTTAGACATTCAGTTAATTCAGAATTCAGGATAGTGAAGAGCAACCAGCAAAATAACTCAAGAAGGGGAAGTCAGGGAGGTAAGACTAGAACCAAGAGAAAAATTGTCTCAAAATAAAAAAAAAAAAAAGGAAATTTAACAAATAACAAAAGATCAAATAAATGACTAAGAATTTACATTGCAAAAGCTTTTTACAATGTAAAAAAGAATTTACATCATAAAAATTTGGTTGGAGTGGTTATAACAAATCCTAACTGGAGTGAGTTCAAAAGAGGATGGTTAAGAAAGGAAACATGGAGTATAAGAAACTATTTTGAAGGTTTTAGTTCTGAAGAACAGCAGAGAAGTGGGGTAGAGTTGTGGGGTCAAGGAAAGCTATAATTTTTGAAAAAATATTGCTTGCAGTGTGTTTGTCAATCAAAGCCTTTTTTATATGAGTTATGCATTAAATTTAATTAGGACTAAAAAATGCATTCAGCCAGGATTATTATGTGTGCCCCTTTCTTTGAAGTAAAAATGATAACCACTAGGTTCTTCTAGGAAAGGAACACACTGCAATCCCTATAGGTTGCTGTTTGTGTCATTGTTTTTAATAGAATTTGTATTATTGTAGCAACAGTAAGGATTTTAGAGTTAAGCAGATCCAAGTTCAAATCTATACACTATTTTGATGTATTTTCTAAATTTAATTTAGACTTTTGAACTATTTATATAGAGTACTGGTTACAAGTATAGACACGGACTCTATAAGTGTAGGCAATTGATATTTTTTTCCTTTCATGGTTCATGTTTAGGCTCAATGAAATAACATTTTTAAAAGGTCTAAACTTTAAAGCAGTTTGTTAAAAAAGTTATAAGTGTTAAGCACTCAGCAAATGGTGATCGTTGTAATGGGAGCCAATTACCACTTCCAACTCTACAGATGATCTCAGGCTATCCAAGATAGTTTTGGAAGCTGCTTACTGTCACAGAACTCAGTCTGAGGACCTTCAAAAAATTCAATGTAACAGGGAAACAGCTTTAAAGATCATTTTAATGAGTGTGTTAGTATTCGGTGTGTGCACAAAAAAACAATACTCCTGTAAATATTACATTATAGAGAAATAGTGGGCATTTATTTCTAGTCATCCAGCATGAACACTTTCTTCTTGTGTTAGGGGAGTTTTCTGCAGTTTGAGTCTTGGTGAAAAGTGGGGTTCTGCCTCTGTCCATAAAAATTGTAAAAGATCAGATATTTGTTCTCAGATGCACAGAAGCTGGGGTGCATCAAAGAAAAGATTGTAACAGGCAAGTTAAATAGGAGAGAAAGATTTTATTCAAGGCTATTGAAATAGGGGAGAGATATTGAACTCAAGTCCGTTAAAATAAAAGGTGGGATTTTTTTTAAAATGCCAAGGTGAGCTAGTGGAAAAGTACTGGAGAATGTTATAGTGGAGGTGGGCCAATTAGCAAACATAATTAGATCATTTGTATTTGCTAATTGGCACTTATCTCATCAAAATCAGATTTCTACCTTTCCACAGAGACTAGGAGATAGGAGTGCTATTTTCTTTGATGATTACATTTCAAAGAGTAGAGTTAAGGTCCTTGCAAAAGACATTCCTGTGTTGTAAAACTGGCTAAAGGTTGAGAGATTTACATCTCATGAGGATGTAATGAGATTGAGAGAAAGAATTTACAAGTTTTCTAAGGTAAATGCTTTAAGAAAAGGGGTATCAGGATTATAGTCAGAACAAAACCTGACTAAAATGTAATCAAATTGAGGAGACTGTGAGGCCTATCTTGGGAAGAAGGCAGATGATGAAGTCTTGGTCAGTAGGAGGCTGCTTTGGGACCTTTAGAATTTACTCTGGTCTTAGTGTCCAGAGTGCAGTACCTACTGGGGATGATGGAGGTAGTGTTGAAGTTGAGATTCCAGCACATCCATTAGACAGTGATGTCTGATGGTGGCAGCACCCAAAACATCTTTCCCATAACCAGACTCCCCATAACTATGTCTATGGCTTCTTAGACTATCTTGGTTCTCATGAGCCTGGTTTACTAGCTTATCTTTAATTTATTGAACTCCAGTGTTCTAAGATAGTCTTTCTGTTTAGTTAACCAGAATTTATTTTTTTCTTTTGTTTTCAGTGAAGCACATTGACTGCTCTTTACTGTTTTTCTGGATAGATTTTCATGTTAGGTGAATTTCTTTTATGCCATTAGAAAGAGTTTTATTTACTCTTTGTTGGCACTCTATTGTCAACATCATCACTACAATTTCATTCTTATGTTGCCTGGAAAAGTAACAACAGTTCCACATACCATAGCTTGTATTCAAAAGAGTATCCTATGCCAAAACAAAGATGAAAACCAATTTAAACTCTAACTATGGCTAAAACCACTGGGAACACTGCATTGAGCACAACCAAGAATGTAGAAGATGTGCCAAAAAATGTTAATTTAATTTTTTATTGATTCATGTATAATTGTAAAAATGTAAATGATAAAATATATTAGTTCAGTATATTATCTTCTTATTCCTTTATGTGATTGTTTATTATACATGATTGTAATATTACCCAGTATTCTATTTTCCCTTTTCCTTCCTCTTCCTGTCTTTTCTTTGAAATACATATTTCTTCGACATCATTCATGTAACCAGTATAAAATGTGATACCCTTAGGAATATTTGAAATGTAGAAATTTAGTTTCTTAACTTTAAATAGCTAACAACCTAACTAGCCTATAGTGTAGAGTCTTTTGTGGTCATTACAAATGTAAAGCTTATAGGAGGATGGAGGATCTTCCTATGGTATGAAATAAGGAATGTCCTGAGTACAAGAAGATTAAACTATCCGTATATATGAGGCAATATGATATAGTGAAAAGAGCTTAGTTAGACATTAGGGGAGCCATTATTTGTTATCTTCACGAATTGAATTAATCTTATTGATTCTTGATTCTCATTGAGTCATTTGAAAAATAAAGATAATAATAATATGTATCTACTTTAGCAAATTGTGATGAAAGTCAAAGAGTATAATAATATATGTTCAACCTCTGTATCAATAGTGAAGGCCATGTACATGTAGTTTATTATTAATTTTAATTAGTTATGATATAATGCATTTAATAAATAAGATTAGGAACTGGCTCATTAAGAGTAGTCAACAAACATTATTTTATTACTATTAACATTATTATTATTATTACATCTATTTCTATCTTTCCCTTGTTTTATGGCTTGATATTACTCAATAACATCACCACTCTGAAGAGTTCTTTACTATTGAGACATCAAAAAGATAACATTGTAAGTTTGTGGTCTCTAAACTTTTCAATACCTAATATTCCTCTGTCTTTTGCATCTCAGTAAGAGTTGCTCCTGTCAGAAATCTTAGCATTATCATTTATTCCTCTTTCTCTCTATGTCATATTCCATATACCAGCAAGTCCTATAGGTTATGTCTATAAAATACATGACCAGTCTGCATACTTCTCACCACTATGACAGTTATTCTTGTCACAGTTTATCCTCCTACCACGATCTCTGTATTGAATTACTGCAGTAGCTTTGCAGTGGCTTTCTTGCTTCTACACTTGGTACTTGATCAGAAGCCAATGATTCTTTAAAATGTGAAGCTGATCATGGCATTGCTCTGCTTAAGATTCTCCACAGTATTTTCATCATGACAGAGCCTTATCTGAATATCTCTGTTATCCTTATTTCTTCATCTCTTTTACTAGTTACCTCTTTCACTGACCACTTGCCTTTATTCTGGAAAGTCAGGAATATTTCAGCTTCAATCACTTTGTAGTTGCTATTCTCTATGTCTGAAACTGTTATCTAGGATATCTATACGGCATGCTTGTCATTTTCTTTAGGCCTGTGTTTAAATGCTCTCTCTTTAAAGAATTCTTTACTAACCATGCTGTCCAAATTATAAACTCTGTTCCTCTTTATCACTTGTCCTGCTTTATTTTTTCCTATAACACTTATAGCTACCTGACAGTAGTGTTTTGTATTTGTTTTTTATAAACTTCATGATAGCACAGACTGACACATTCACTGCTCTATTGTCAGAAACTAGACCAGTGCCAACATATGGATAGCACTCAATACATTTTTGTGGAAAGAATAAATGAATGAGTGAATCACTTAAAAACTAGATGTGTTTTGATTATTTCTCTAGTGATAAAATTTTATGAATTTTCCTTCTCTAAATTTGGTTAGATTGGAGGATGGATGCTCCACATCTTAAAAATGAAAATCTTATGGCAAGATTGCTTCAAATTTTTATTAGTCATGGAAATATAAAACTAAGGACACTAAGTCTTAGAAAGCCCCATTATTATTTTTGATCACCAAGTACCCAACAGTATTATTATATGCATGTAACTGATCAAACTGCAACTGAAAACAAAATTTGGCATTTTAATATGTACAACTTTAATTTGGATAACATTATACTTTGAAGTTTTTCAAAATATGAAAAATTTCTTCCAAAGCCCAGCACACTTTGGTGGACCTTTACAGTTGTGAAAACTTAGATTGGACCTCTGTTTTAAGGGCAGTCATCATAGAGAGAACACCAGTACTTTGCTATTTTGAACTGATGAAGAAATAGGTTTTACATTTATGCCTACAGATGTTGGTTGACAATACTTCTAAAAGTGTCTAATAAGAGAGAATAGTACAGCAAAGTTAAAGAGCTGAGCTTTTGAATTCAGACCTTAACTCATCCTGGTTCTGCCATTTATTAGGTTTGTGAACTATAGTGAGTTATTGAACCTATTTCCTTAGCTATCAAATAGAGATAATAATATGTAATATTTAATAACAGTATGAAATTATATATAATAATTAAATCATTCATAAGTGAGTAATTGAAAGAATTGGCATACTTAGAACAATGTTTATGGTATTAATTTATAAATGATGGTAATGTTGATGATGATGATGATGGTGGTTGATGGTGGTGGTGATGGCGGTGATGATGATGTTGTCACCAGGATTTCTGCTTTGGCTTATGTCTTTCTGTTGCTCTCAACACTTATGGTGATAGAAGCCTCTCCATCATGCACAGGTCCATAAAAGACAGCAAAACATAAAGAGTTTCTCCATAATTGAAAAAAAAAATTATCCTTGTATTTTTTTGCTCTTGTATTTTAGTAGTAATAAGCAACTTTCAGCCTTGACTGGTCACCTAGATTAAAGGCTCTGCTTTTTACCTAAATTCTGTTTGCTCCTCCCTATATTCACTGAAACTTGACCCTTGATCTTTTATACCTGTTGCAGCAATATTATTTGACTTTGCTAGACTTCTCCTCCTGACCTATTCTTCCATCTTATATCCCTGTCTCTATATGGACTTGAACAAAAATCAAGAAAAAAGTAGATAGCAATATTTTTATTTATGGTGTTTGAAAGGGATTTCTTGTATTTTTACACATTCTCTAATTTGTATATGTTAAGTATGAGGAAAGAGAGAGAAACAAAAATATTGGGAAGCAATTCCTCATGATACCAGAGGTCATCTAAGAAAATGAAATTTTCATTTGAATAGCTTATGTTTGCAGTCTACATATTTATTCTATCTATTAGTGGTTTTTAAATTTATTTTGTTTTTATTTCTTGAGAAAAATAAGTAAATTTCACAAAGACACAAGAATATTAATACTTGAGTAGAATACTTGAAACCTAAATGACTTTTTCACAACTCGATGACTACTAGAACAAGATATAATTTTGGGCAAGGAAAGTTGTACAATATCTCTGTATGTTTTTCTAATAAGTATGTCAGTAATAATGTTTAGTAATCAAGTGCCTAGGATATAGTAAATGCTGAAGTTAAATTTGTTGATGGAAGCTAAAGTACTTTATTTGTAACATTGAGGAACTAAATGACTAATGTTCAATCCAAAATAAATCAGAAGTGAATGGGGGCACAATTACTAATTTTACCCATTGATATTTGCTTCTTAACTTAAAATTTACTCATCTTTAAAAAGAGGAATAGGCCTTTAATTTGCCTTGCATTACAATTTATAGGGTGCTTTAACAAATTTCTCAATTTAGTAGTAATCATGACTGTTGCTGAACTTTTTCATTACATGTGCACACACATGCATTTCTGTTCATCTGCATTTCTACTAACATGGTTATGCATATGCTATATGCATGGATATAAAATTATGGTTATGAATTTAAAATGTGGATACATATCCATTCACGCAAACAAACCTATTATGCATCAGAGACAGACTAATTTTTGAGCTACCTAGCATATGTGTCAGAATTTTTTTCAGCTGTTTTGAAACTGTTTACCAATAGTAATGTGATTCATTTAACATATTCTAACACATAGAAGAGGATCTGGTGCACAAAATGTACCCATTAAGTAGCTGTTGAATAAAGAAATGATTTCTCCCAGCGACTTATCCATGGAATATTTGAATGAATATTTTCATCTTAAAGTTTCCTTTTTAAAACCAATTTATTGAAGTATGATTGACATTTTAAAGGCTGTACACATTTAATGTATACAACTTGATGAGTTTGGAGATAAGTATACCATGTAAAACCATCACCATGATTTATTTGAAATTTTATTTTAAGTATTCCATAGTTGATTTGATATTGACATAGACTGAAATGCCAGGGTTGGTGGCACAATTAATGAGTCTTCTCCAGAGAACATTTTAGAGGTAGGTATATTTATTTATAAGACTCTTCTATAAATTCACTTTGGACAGAAACATTTGGAGTTTACTAGTGTTGTTGAATAAACTGGGGGGAGAGAATTTTATTCACATTTGTATTTCGAGTCAGTAGACTGTATTTCTGTTAATGTGCTTACACTTGTCATCATTCTTGAAATCATTTATAATGATCACTTCCCTCTTGTTTTAGCTAATTTCTAACTTCTCCCAGAGATTTTTTACACAAAAAGAACAGGATGGGGTTTTTTTTTTTTTTACATGCTTGTTTCTTATCATTTTAGAAGTGCCTCAAAATTTGTTGTCTCATCTGTAGATTTCAGTTAATGTAAAACCAAATTTAACTCTAAAATGTCAAAAGAAATGTTGGTCTCATATTCCTAAAGTTAAATTTAATGAGTATAATCATGTAGCCAAATAAATAGATAAATAATAAAATTTTACTGAAGTTATTATAGTTATTCCATATGAAATTTGGAAATGGCTTCTCAAAATCAAATCAAATCAAAAGGTAATTATAACTTTTATTGCAGTGAAAAATACTTGACTAAAATAAAAATTTTATGGGAAAACTACTGCTGATCATTAAATTTAGTAATGATGAGAGATTCCAGGAAAGAGTCATTGGAGGAATGACTAAGCAAGGTTGTGCAGACTTAAATCCCACTTGACTCATATCTGTCTCCCTTTTTTCTACCTCTATCAAAAGCTATAGACTTCATTAACTTTACTAGTCTATTTTTAGTCTGGAATCCTGGATCCTTGGAGTAACTGGAACCATGTGGGTACAGATTGAGATACATGTTAAATTCAGAAAACATATTTTTATGAATTTGTTAAGGGAGTTGGTACTTAGGATGTGAACTATAACAGGGCTTTTGTTTCCTGCCTTTTTTTTTTTTTTTTTTTTTTTTTTTTTTTTTTTTTTGCCTATGGAACTGATTCTGCAATAGTTTTATAAGACTAGTGCCTACTGGAATGTTAGAAAGAGCAAAGAAGACTTATTCATCACCTGGGAGTGGATCCAGCTTTCAAAGAAAAGCAGATCTAGTGGACATGATTCAGGCTACACCAGTTAACAGGATCCAAATTCATTGTAAGATCTTGATTGATTCTTTGAAAGACAAAATGCTCCCAGTAATTAAGGAGATGCTTTAATTCAGGCTATTGCAATAGGAATAGCATTTATTCATGAGGTACATGTCAAAGAAGAGAGAAAAACCCAGAGTTTTAGAAAGATAGGTAAATAAGCAAGTCATTAAGAAGGGTGGACAAGAATCTCCCCTTCAAGGGTGCGGGGCTTATTTTGGGATAAGCATGAGCAGAATGGTCTATTTTAGTTAGCTGTTTCTCGGAACACAATTCTTTAACACATTCCTCTTTAATAAACGTTCTCCCTATTGTAGTAATGTTATCTCCCTAACCATTTGGGTCATTTTGAGGGTCACAGAATCAGTCAAGAGTCTATGATGAGTTTGGATCCTGTTAAGAGTATTTGGGCATAATTTGTTATGGGAGCTAAATAAGGGGCAATTTCTTTAACAGTGTGACTCAAAATTCAAGTAAAGAATATGTTGTCATAATCAACTTTTAAACAGTTTAACAGCAACACTATAGATGCCTTTCTCAAAAAGTTTGCCATTTGGTGGAAGGTAGGCACTTGGTAAAAAGTGAACATGATCAATAAAATAAAAGCAGGATTGGGATGGTCCTAATATTTTTAGTTTCTCTCCTTGGGATGTATGTTTATGCTGTGGTTAACTTAAGTTTAAATAGGAAGCTCAGAGTCTCCATTAAAGAGAATAAAGTAAAAATAAATAAAAATAATAAAATAAAATAAAATAATATAAAATAAAATAAAATAAAATAAAAAATAAAATAATATAAAATAAAATAATATAATATAAAATAAAATAATATAAAATAAAATAAAATAAAATAATAAAATAAAATAAAATATAAAAAAACAAGAAACAATCATCCTCTGATGGGAGAGGACTATCCCAGGAGCTGTTTTTTCTTTTTTTTCTTGCCCTTCTTTGTTGAGAAGTTGCTAATTTAACCAGTTAAATTCCAAAACACTGATTGATACAGTTCACTTGGAAGCAGTGTTAATGTGCATTGAAAGTGGTGAATAGACTCTGGTGAACAGGCTCAGAATCTGCTGCTCAAGCTTCCCTGAGCACCTTTTTTTAGAGCCTGCTCTTTTCTTTAGCTCTTTTTTCAACACAGACTTCTAGGCTGTGGAAGGTGCTAAGATTCAAATTTGGGCAGGGAAAGGGATGAAGTTAGTTTATTTATGGGGGTAACAGGAGAGAAGACTCTTTAGGTTATTATCTGAAGCTGCAGACTTCTGTTATACTTCTTTGTAAAGTCTCTAAGCAAACATCCTTTCTTGCCTCTTCCTAACTTTTAAACTTTTGGTTCCTCCTAGGAATCCTTGGCATTCTTTGGCTGTAAGTTCATTAATTCATTTTCTCCCTTTGTTGTTTCATGGCTTTCTTTACTGTGTGCCATTACATTTGTGTCTTTTTATAAAGCCATCAGTCGTTGGATTTAATGCCCAAACTAATGCATGACCTCATTTTAATTACATCTTCGAAGACCCTATTTTCAAATAAAGTCATATTCTGAGGTTCCATGAATTTTGGGGAATAGTCAGTATTCAATACAGTACACTGGCTAATAATAATTGTTACTTTGCCTTTTCCTCCACTTTTTCTTATGCATACATCTTGATTAGGAACCTTATTATTAAGGAATATTTCTAGAGACATTGATTTTCTGGCATTTCCGGCGTGCTTTGGTTGAAGGCCTAATATAATCTTATGGCAAAAAATCTTCAAGTAGAGAGTTTTAGTAGTTCATAGTAAGTGGCCTTTGGAGGGTAGAGGAGAATACAGATGTGAGTGGGTCACTGGTAATAACTGCTACAGGAATTGTCTTAAATTCTGTTTTTCTGAATGGCATGACACCACATTTTTAAAAGTATATGTATCCCTTCATTCCCATCTAGTTTAGAAAAAGAAATATTTACATACATATTACATGTTTTTGTAAACTGAATAGTCAATTGATTATACAAGATAATTAATGCCACAAAGAATTAAAACTATTCTAAAGTTGATATTGTGATTTTTAGTAGACTTACTACCTATCCCATTGTTAAATGATATTTATATAATAATTTCTTAAAACAAGGTACCTCACATAATAACATTGTTTTTCACTTACTAAAGCATATACATCTTACAGTACAGCTGGAAGTAGCATACCTCAGAGCTATGCGATGCTATGAGTCCTTTATTAAAATTTTAATCTATTCAAAAAAAATGAGGCATATATATATATGCGCCTCATTTTTTTCAGGCTTTATATCGGCCATTCTATGTAGTATAGAATTTTAGTATGTTGATTATACAAGCATCTGTACCTGAAGCAGATCCAAAACAATCATCAGAAGAGACTCTTATTCCCATCAGGCACAACTCAGAGAGGTGGAATGATGCTATATTTGGTTAAGCCTGTCCTTAGACTGTTCTACTTTCACAAAAGTATACTAACCCTACCCATGGTACATTTACTTACTAAGGTGCATGTCCTTTTCTCCAACTGGGATTAAAAAGCAGAAATACAGTCATAATTCAAAGACAATTTTTTTATTAAGTTTATTGGGGTAACATTGCTTAATACAATTATATACTTTATATACAATTATATACTTTTCAGGTGTACATTATCATTTGACATCTGTATAATCTATTGTGTGTTTATCACCCAAAGTCCAGTTTCTTTCAGCTACCATATATTTGATCCTCTTTACCCGTATCCCCCTGTATTTGACTCCCTTTTCCCCATCTACTTCCCCCTCTTCCCCCACCCCCTACCTTCTGGTAACCACTAGTCTACAGTCCACGTCCATGAATCTCTGTTTGTTTGTCCTGTTCATTTGTTGCTTTTATAACCCACATATAAGTGATATCATGTGATTACCAACTGCTTCTGTCTGGCTCATTTTGCTTAATATGATTACTTCAAGGTTCATCCATATTGTCGCAAATGGCAGTATGTCATCTCTTCTTATGGCTGCATAATATTCCATTGTATATATGTACCACAGTTTCTTTAGTCAATCATCTATCATAGGACACTTTGATTGCTTCCATGTCCTGGCCACTGTGAATAATGCTGCTATGAACATTGATGTGCAAATATCTTTATGAATATAGGTTTTCAAATCTTTGAGGTAAATACCTAGTAGAGGGATGCTAGATCATGTGGTAGATCAATTCTTACTTTTTTGAGGAACTACCATACAGTTTTCCATAGTGGCTGTACCCATTTGCAGTCCCACCAGCAGTGTATGAGGGTTCCTTTTTCTCCGCATCCTCTCCAACATTTGTTATTACTTGTTCTGTTGATTGTAGCTATTCTAACAAGTGTGAAGTGGTATCTCATTGTGGTTTTGATTTGCATTTCTCTAATAGCTAGTGATGTTGAGCATCTTTTATTATATTTGTTGGTCATTTGTATGTCCTCTAGAGAGAAGTGTCTGTTCAGGTCCACTGCCCATTTTTGATTGCATCATTTGTTTTTTTGTTACTGAGTTGTATGAGTTCTTTGTCTATTTTGGATATTAGGCCCTTATCAGTGGCATTGCTTGCAAATATGTCTCCCTGTTCAGATGGTTGTTTCTTTACCTTATTGATGGTTTCTTTTGCTGAGCAGAAGCTTTTTAGTTTGATGTAGTCCCATTCATTTATTTTAGCTTTTACTTCACTTGCTTTTGTGGTCAAATTCATATAATCCTCTTTAAGTCCAAGTTCTTTGAGTTTAGTTCTTACATTTTCTTGTATGCATTTTATTGTTTTAGGTTTTATATTCAGGTCCTTAATCCATTTTGAATTAATTTTGGTGTGTGGTGACAGACAACAGTCTAGTTTCATTCTTTTGCAGGTGGCTTTCCAGTTTTCCCAGCACAATTTATGGAAGAGGCTTTCCTTTCTCCACTGTATGTTTTTGGCTTTTTTGTCAAAAATTATTTGCCCATATAAATATGAGTTTACTTCTGGACTCTCAATTCTGTTCCACTGGTCCATGTGAAAGGCAACAATTTTGAATATACTACTGCTCAATATTTATTGAAAGCTTAGTTGAGATAATATTTGAGGAATTTTTCTAGAAGGGCCTATTGTCTATTTTTCTTACCTCAGGTATTAAAATACTAGATTCCCATATTAACTCACAGTGCTTAGAGAACTGAATTCTTAGACTACCTTATATTTCTCTGACACACCCCTTGCAATGATTGTCTTTACTATGATTTTCTCTTTATGACTTTACAAAAGGAAATTATGAAACATATCATTGCATCCACTGTAACAATATTAAAAATTACATAATCCATTTTATCATATACTGTTGCCTTTGTGTATACTCATTTAAAAAATTCCCTTCTAATAATAGTTATTTATTTGTGTTTATCTTATTATGTAAATAGTCAGGGTGGTTGTTAGTGTAAATAGATCATAACTGCAAATTGTAAGAGTATATAAATTCTCATGATATTTATTATTAGCTACACTTTTTGTCTGCACTGTGCCCTACTCTCTTGTCTTTTTTCTTATAATTTAACTTCACTTTTTATTTTATGATATGATTATATTTTATATATATTCCTCTCAGCTACTGAAAATTATTTTAGAAAAAAGACAGTGTTTTAAAATAAGGCATATGTACTTATATATACAACTATGAAAGAGAGTAGCCTTATGTTTAACAAAAAAAAATAAGCAAAAAATGATGAAGAATTATTACTTGGAAATAGTTGTCCAGGTGTGCAGTGAACTTTTAAAAACAAATCTACTCCTGCTGTGGGTTAATTTTTTAATATATTTTTTCAAGATATTATTTTGGGTATCTGCATTGATTTAGATATTCTAGAACATGTGCAGATGTATTAGTTTTCTAGGGCTGCTGTAACAAAAACTCAATGACTTAAAACAAATTTACTACCTCACATTTCAGGGTACCAGAAAACTGAAATTGAGGTGTTGGTAGTTTTGGTTTCTTCCTGAGGTTCTAATGGAGAAGCCATTTCATGACTCTCTTTTAGCTTCTGATGACTCTGTCAATTCTCAACATTCCTTAGCATATAAATGTATCACTCCAATCTCTACCTCTAGTTATACATGATTTTCCCTGTGTCTCCATGTCTATGTGTTTCATATCTCCCCCTGCTTTCTCTTATAAGGACACCATATTAGATTTAGAGTTCAACCTAAATCCAGGTTGATTTCATCTCAAGATCTTTCATTTATATCTGCAAAGATTCTTATTTCAAAAAGATCACATTCAGAGGTTCTGGGTGGGCATATATTTGGGGGTCACTATTCAACCACTTTAGAGTTTTCAACATCTGAGGAAACTGGTCCAGAATCTAAGTACATCAGCCTTTTAATAACCTGTGGATATGTTGACAGTATGAAATTATAAATGTTTTAGAATCTGAAAATTCAATTACTCGTTCAATAGATGTTAAATACCAGGCAAAGACAGATAACTTTACTGAACATTTGAGTTTTGCTATGTTCTTAGCCTCTTTTAAAGACAAATGTTCATCCATACTTAATGTGGCATATCCTTGATATGCCTATCCTTCATATTTCATGACCCAAATCTTAACTCTCCTACCCACTTTATAAAATGGCCAAGACCATAAATAGCCAGAGAGCTATGCTAATGGAATGATTTTTGCTTTTCATAGTTAAAAAATTTTTATTTTCAACAATTAGAGTTGACATTTCTTATTATTTTATATGTTTCAGGTGTACTGCATAGTGGTTAGACATTTATAGAATTTACAGAGCAATCCCCCCAATTAGTTTAGCACCCACCTGGCACTATACGTAGTTATAACAATATTATTGACTATGTTCCCTATGCTGTACTTCACAATCCCATGACTATTTTGTAACTACCAATTTGTACTTCTTAATTTCTTCACCTTTTCACCCAGCTTCACAAACTCCTGTTTGGCAGTCATTAGTTCTCTGTATCTAAGAGTCTGTTTCCATTTTGTTTGTTCATTTATTTTGTTCTTTATATTCCACATATAAGTGAAATCATATGGTATTTGTTTTTCTCTGTCTGACTTATTTCATTTAGCATAATACCCTCTAGGTCTATCCATGACATTGCAAATTGTAAGACTTTATTTTTTAATAGCTGAGTAATATTCCATTGTACATATGTACCACTTCTTCTTTACCCAATGGTCTATTAATGGACACTTAAGTTCTTCCTAACATCTTAGCTATTATAAATAGTGCTGCAATGAATATAAGGTTGCATATATCTTTTTGAATACTTTTCTGGTTTTCTTTGGATAAATACCCAGAAGTAGAATTGCTGGCTCAAAAATTGCTTTTAATTTTTTGAGAAACTTTTAAACTGTTTTCCATAGTGGCTGTACCAATTTGCATTCCTACCAAGAGTACACAATGATTCCCTTTTCTCCACATCCTCACCAGCATTTATTTGTTTGTTTGTTTGTTTTTGATTTACTGATGATAGCCATTCTGTCAGGTGTGAAGTAATAGCTCATTGTGATTTTAATTTGCATTTCTCTGATGATTGGTGACCTTGAGCATTTTTTCATATGTTTATTGGCCATTCATTTGTTCTCTTTGGATAGAAAATTATAGGCTGATATCTATGACTATGATAGATGCAAAAATCCTCAACAAAATGTTAGCAAATCAAATTTAGCAAGACATTAAAAAGATTCTACACCATGACCAAGTTAAATTTATTCCTGGGATGCAGAAAGATTGGTTCAATATAGGCAAATCAATTAATGTTATGTACCACATTAACAAATTTAAAGATAAAAATTATATGGTCATATCAAAAACACAGAAAAAGTATTTGACAAAATCTAATATCTATTTATGATGAAGCCTCTTAACGAAGTGGAAATAGAAGGAACATACCTCAATATAATAAAGGCCATATATGACAGACCCGCAGCTAACATCAAACTCAATGGAGAAAAATCTAAAAGTGTCTCCTTAAGATCAGAAACAAGACAAGGATGTCTACTTTTACCACTTTTATTCAACATAGTATTGGAAGTCTTAGCCACAGCAATAAGACAAGAAAAAGAAATAAAAGGCATAAAATTTAGAAAGGAAGAAGTAAAACTGTCATTATTTGAAGATGACATGATACTATATAGAGATTAAACATTCCACCAAAATCTGTTAGAACTTATAAGTGAGTTCAGTAAAATAGCAGGAGATTTATGCCTTTTACAATTCGAATTGGAAAGTATGGACATAACAGTCGCATAGCTTAACAATGAAAATATGAGCTAAAAAGATGCATTAAAAGGGGGTGAGTGGTAAAGTAGAGGTCATAGCTCATTATGAACACATAAAAAATAATGAAGAAATGGTAATTAAAGTAAGTAGATCACAAAGAGAGATGGGAACCCAATTGATAGTTGGGATAGACAAAGACAACAAACATGCTCACTCAAGGAATTTACTCTTGCTGTTCTCTGCTAGGAATGCTGTTTTACAGATGTCATAGTTTATTCCCTCACTTCCTTCAGGTTTCTGATTTTTCATATAATTAGACTCTGACCATGCTATATTACATATACACCTAGTGTCACCACCACCGCCACCAGTATACCACTCTTAATCCTCCTTTCTCAGATTTGTTTTTATAGTATTTATAAACACACACACACACACACACACACACACACACACACACACACACTGTCCTTTTACCCATGATAATAAAAAATTATTTGAAGGTAAAGACTGTTTAGTTCATTACTGTGAACTTAAATGCTTTGAAGAATGCCTGAAATATAATAGGTGCTTAATAAAATGTTGTGAAAGAAAAGGTGAATGAATTAAATAAAATCTAAGAGATTCTTGTGTCATGTTAATAACACAGACGGAAATTTTGAGAACTCTGGTGGGTTGCTAGACCCAGTTTTAGAGTCCTTGATGTGGTTTTGTACAATAGAATCTTTTAAAATTTCATAAGATACATAACTCCATTTTTTGTTAATAGCCATTTTTACTTGACCTAGTGTGGACAAGTCTTATTATTTATAACCAAAGCAATGTGAGTTAAACAAAATATAGCTTCTTAGTGACAAAGTCAGGAGTAGAACTTAGATTCTAAATGCACTTTTCTAAGAAAAATATATTAAGAAAAGAAATTTACTACAAATATAAACATAGAACACATTTCACAGCCAAATATAACTCATTGGTAAGATTATCCATTGGCTTGAGTTATCTCTGTCTTTTATCTGATATTTTAAGAAGGTATTTAAAAGTTGATAACATTTGTAGTAAATAGAGAATATATGTCTTTACAATAACATTCGTAATTCTCCAACTCAGCAGCAAGTACATTTTTCTATTTGAATTGTCAGTGGAATAAGAATATATCCAATGTAAAATAGCTCTGTGTGAGTTGATGAAATCAGAGTTTACATTGCTATTTTCATGTGTATTATCAAAGGGATTTTTTTGTGAATGCATTTTTAGTTATTCAAAGGCAATTGTTAAACCAAGTTTTTTTTTTCTTTTGAAAACACTGTAATTTATTTTATACCTTCTAAATTAAAGCATACCTTCCCTAAAATGACATTATATTGGGAGGATTTACCTCTGAGAGGTCCACAATCTATTACAGTAAGATGTGAATGGAATTTTCTGCCCTAAAGAGGATTACAGAATACATTTCTGCCTCCACTGAAGAAAGGTTCTTATTCTAATTAGGCAGAGCTTTTTTTTTTTTAAACCCTAATATAGAAACTGCATTCATACAACTTAAATACATTAAGAGGATTTTTATAAACATTACCTACCTACTTGCAAAATGTATTTCATTTTTAACATGTAGATTGGCATATATGCTTTATCTAGGGAGACATATATTATTTTCAAAGAACTTGATTAGAAACTATATCTTATAATGACAAATTCTTTTTAGGTCATCAAAAAGTCATGTATACGAGATTATTGGAAATGATAACTGCTTCCTTTCAGTTTCCATTTCTCACAAATTATGTTTAATAGGTTCTAGCATATAGTAATCACTTATAAACTTAAATAAAATCTCTACTTAGTTGAGAAATGTAATTTTATGAAAATATTGCCTGCTTTGGATTCTTTTTTCACAAAATATAATATTAACTAATAACTGAGAAGAATTTATTTGAAACAAATTATTGTATTTGATAATAAAACAGGGCCATAATTACAAATACATTAATTAAATAAGTCTTGACCTTTAAATGAAAACACACAAACAATAATAACAACAAAACAAAGAAAGTACCTATCATCAGTCTTCAGTTATCTATAGAGAGAAATTCAAATTGTGGACCTTTATTTTTTGTTTGGTCTACTTAACTATATTTCAGATAAAGTGAAATTAGTGAAAGTACCTATCTAAAATATCCATAGTCTACTTTACAGAGAAAGAGTACTTTCTCTGAAATATTTCCATTTTTGTAACTCACCAAAGTTCTATTTTATTAAAATCTCTGTGATTTTATAAAATCCTATTTTAATAAGCATTTTTAAAAAGTAATTAGCTGTGATTATTATATAGAACTCTAGGGCACTTTAGAAACTCAAGTCAGTTATCCTTGGAAAATGTATTATCTTATGTGATAAATGTGGACATCTGACCTTACATGATTTTCATGGTAGATGGTCTAATACCATTTGGAACCTATCTATTTCTTTTTCACCTTCTCTTGCTATTATTACATTTCTTCACAAATAAGCCTTCAATGATTGTTTTCTATAATGTGTTGTCCAAGAAAATGTAATACCTATGTGTTCTTATGAAAGAAATATTGCATAATCCATTGCAAAAAAGCATAGCCATGAAGTCATGAAAATCAGAGTTCAAATTCAGACCCACCATTTACTTATTACACAGTCCTGGACAAGAATATTTAACCTTACTAAATCTGCTTTCTTATCTTTAAAATAGAAATAATAAAACCTAACTCCTTGGTTTGTCATATGCATTAACTAAGATAATATAATCAAAGGGCAACATATACTACCTTGTCCAACTTAATTATTCTTTAAAATTTGAAGTTTGGTGTACTGGTCAGGATTCTCCAGAGAAACAGCACAAATAGGACATCTGTCTTTCTATCTATCATCTATTTATCATCTATCTTTCTACCTATTGATATATGATTGATTGATTCTTAATCATCTCAGACTTTTATTATACGATACTAAATTATCAAAAATGTAAAATCTTTAAAGGAAAAAATATACCCCGATAGTTTTATGTGTACCACTATGGCCAATCTAGTTTGGAAGCAAGAGAATAGCTGTATTTAAAGACTCTGAAAATGTATTCCTTATTTTCCTTTCTTTGTTATTGAAGATAGACTTAAATGGATAACTCAAGACAGAGAAAAGTCTGGTATTGAATTTTTAAAAATTTTATTTTATTATTTTATTTTATGTTAGTTTCTGGTATACAGTACATTGGTTAGACATTTATATAGTTTATGAAGCGATCCCCCTAATTATGGTATCATCCACCTGGCACTACATACAGCCATTACAATACTATTGACTATATTCCCTATGGTGTACTTTATATCCCTGTGACTATTTTGCAGCTATTAATTTGTACCTTTACATCCTTTCATGTTTTTCTCCCAGACCCCCAATCCTCCTCCACTCTGGCAATCATTAGTTTGTTCTTTTTATCTCTGAGTCTCTTTTCATTTAGTATCTTCATTTCTTTTGTTCCTAAGATTCCACATATAAATGAAATCATATGGTATTTACCTTTCTCTAGCTGACTTATTTCATTCAGCATAATACCCTCTAGGTCCATTCATGTCATTGCAAATAGTATGATTTCATTATTTTTGTGGCTAATAGTCCATAGTATGTATGAGTCATAACTTTTTTAACCAGTCATCTGTTGATGGGCATTTAGGTTACTTCCATATTTTGGCTATTGTAAATAGTGCTGTCATGAATGTAGGGGTGCATAGATTTTTACAAACTAATATTTTGGTTTTCTTTGGATAAATACCCAGAAGTGTAATTGCTGAGTCAAAATGTAGTTCTAGTTTTAATTTTTTGAAGGACCTCTGACTGTTTTCCACAGTGGCTTTACCATTTTGCAATCCCACCAACAGTGTACAAGGGTTCCATTTTCTCCACAACCTCCCCAACACTTTTTTTGTTTGTTTGTTTTTTTTGTTTGTTTGTTTTTGGTTTATTGATAATAGACATTCCGACAGGTGTGAGGTGGTGCCTAATTGTGGTTTTAATTTGCATTTCTCTGATGATTAGTGATTTGAGCATCTTTGAATTAGTCTATTGGCCATCTGTATGTCCTCTTTGGAGAAATATCTATTTAAGTCTTCTGCCCATTTTTGAATTAGATTGTTTATTTTTTGTAGTTGAGTTATATGAGTTATTTATATATTTTGGTTATTAACCCCTTATCAGATGTATCATAAACAAATATTTTCTCCCATTCAGTAGGTTGTCTTTTCATTTTGTTGATGGGTTTCTATGCTATGCAAAAACTTTTTAGTTTTATGTAGTCCCATTTGTTAATTTTTTGTTTGTTTGTTTTCCTTGCCTGAGGAGATATATCTGGAAAGAAATTACTAGTAGCAATATCAGAGATTTTACTGCCTATGTTTTCTTTTAGAAGTTTTATGGTTTCTGGTATCACATTTAAGTCTTCAATCCATTTTGAGTTTATTCTTGTATATGGTGTTAGAGAGTGGTCCAGTTTTATTTTTTGCATGTATGTGTCCAGTTCTCCCAATCTCATTTGTTGAAGAGACTGTCTTTACCCTATCATATATTCTTGACTCCTTTGTCATAGATTAAATGACCATATAAGTGTGGGTTTATTTCTGGGCTCTCTATTCTGTTCCATTGATCTACATGTCTGTTTTTATGCCAGTGCCATGATGTTTTGATTATTATAGACTTGTAGTATAATTCGATATCAAATAGTGTGATACTTCCAACTTTGTTCTTCTTTCTCAAGATTGCCATGGTTATTTGGGATCTTTTATGGTTCTATATGCCTTTTCAGATTATTTGATCTAGTTGTCTGCAAAATTCCATTGGTATTTTGATAGGGATTGCATTGAATCCATAGATTGCTTTGGGTAGCATGCCCATTTTAACAATGTTGATTCTTCTGATCCATAAGCATGGTGTATACTCCCTGTTTATTTGTATCTTCTTCAATTTCTTTCTTTAATGACTTATAATTTTTTGAGAATAGGTCTTTTACCTCCTTGGTTACTTTTATTTCTAGTTATTTTATTGTTTATCCTATTAGAATGCAACTTTGTTACTTCTATCAAGATATGGAATCTTTTTCTCCATCTTTTCAATCTCAACTTGGCTCTGTTACTTGTTTTTGCCAGTAGAATATAAGCACATTGGTATTTGCTCTCTTATTCAGTGATTGAACCCTGAGACATCAAGATAAGGGAGCATAGACCTAGCCTATTGGAGGATGAAAGACCATGGAGAGCAGAGACAAGCCATCCTAGATGAGCCTTGACCAACCAACCTGACAACTGCTAAAAATGTGACTGAAGTCTTCTTAGACCATCCAGTGCCATGAAAACTGATTCAAATCAGAAAACCTGCCAAGCTGACTTAAAGAATTATAAGAAATTATAAATGCTTATTGTTTAATGTTTTGAGATGGTTTGTTATACAGAAAAAGATTACTAATACTGAGAATAAATATTATATCTCCTCAAAGTATGAGTTGACACTTTGAGAATGTTAAAGACTATTCAATTTTTAACAGCATATACTAAAAAGAGAAGTGGAAGGAAGAGTTTGAGAGTAGCAAGATGAAGTGATGCTTTCTACAATCTTAAATGAGGCATGGAAATTTATATGAAATATCTTTAGGGCAATCATAAAAAGTATATGGACTAACATGAAGGAAAGCCAAGAGCAGTATTGAAATGATCTGTGGCATAAATGTTTTGTTGTATTTATCTTCTTGACTTAGATAATGACTTTTTTTATATTTAATATATGGAAATTGATCTTTCTATAGAAGAAAAGGGGAAAGAATTCATGGGATGCATATGCATGGTCTAGTTCAATTTCAAAGGTGACAAATATTAATTCAAGCTAAAAATTAGTAATTTTTGGAGGAACTAGTCAAAATGAATAACAAGGCAGACTTTGTGGAAACATGGCAGAGTAAGAGATGTCCCCAGATCTCTCCCCTTGAAACAACAATAAGCTGAACATCTAAAACTCAACAAAAAATGCCAAAATTGCACACTAGTGCGTCTGAGCATGGGATCTGCACATGAGAGCTACCACAGGTCAGAACCTTGGGTGTCGGGTGATGGATAGGGAGAAATAAAGAGGCTGCATCTTGCAGCCTCCAGAGCTCCCTGTAGGAGGAGAGGGAGGGAAGAAAGTGCAGCAAGTTCCCTGAACAGCCCTGCCTGGGAGTGCTGTGAGCTCCACTGGCCAGTGGCAGGGTCTAGTCATCAGGGCAGAAAGCAGAGAAGTGAGAGGGTACTGCAGAGAAACAAGGGTTGATTTTTATCAGCCATGGTTGAAAAACCAAGGCTGAGCCACAGCCCCCAATTCCCAACCAAGAGAGCCCCTCCCACCATACCTTCTGAGAGCAGTCACTGAAGAGCCCCAGGGGAATCTGAGCAAATGCTGCTGAGACTATCACTGACACTGATAAGGACTGATACTGAGGATAGCGAGTATGATTAAATATCTACAAGAAAGTTTTAAAGGCATTATTAAGGCTTTATATGAAGCAGAGATCCAAGCTTAGACGCCACCTACTGGAAACCAAAAGAAAAGCGCCTTCTTTGCCACAGGCTACAGAGAGACCTTTGTATAAATCTTTCTGGAAAAACAGCAGAATACACTTCCATTAATACCCAGGTGAAGAAATAGTCCATTATACACCATAAACAACCAAGGTGAAAGACATCTCAGAAAGAAAGAGAAAAATCTTTGGAAATTAAGCTTACAGACATAGAAATATGCAACTAAATGACAGGGAATTCAGGATGGTACTTCTGAAAAAACTCAGTGAGTTCAGAAACAAGTCATATCAACAATTTCAAGAATTAAAAAAACAACTAGATGAGCAGAGCAAGGAGATTGAAATCCTCAAAAAGAACACAATAGATCTTCTGGAGATTAAAAAAAAAAAAAAACATACTACAAGAGTTAAAAAGTGAAACAGCAATCTTGGGAAATAGAGTCAACCAAATGGAGGAAAGGATAGTGATATTGAAGACAGAAACCTAGAAATAAATCAGAAGAAAGAAGAGAGAAACTGAAGAATGAAAAAAAAAATGAAAGAGAAAAACAACTAGTTGATACCATCAGGAGAGAAAACATAAAAATAATGGGCATTATTGAAGGTGAGGAAAAGGAGTAGGGACTAGAAAGCATTTTCACACAAATAGTGGACAAGAATTTCCCAAATATAAGGAATGAGCTGGAGCATGGAATTCAAGAAGTCGGCAGAACACTTAATTATCTCAACACAAAAAGGCCTTCACCAAGACGCATTGTATTACACTTAACAAAAATCAATGACAAAAATAGAATTCTCAGGGCAGCCAGGGATAAGAAAACAGTAACTTGTAAAAGGAAAGCTATTAGATTATCATTGGACTTCTCAGTATAAACCTTACAAGCAAGAAAGGAATGGAATCAAATATTTAAACTATTAAGTGAAAGGAACTACCAGCCTAGAATAATGTATCCATCTAAGCTGTCCTTTAGATGAAGGAGAAATTTATACCTTTAACAGACATACAAAAATTGAGGGATTTCTCCACTATAAAGACTGAATAAAGGAAATAATGAAAGGGGTCAGCTCACCCAAAACAAAATAACAAAAAAAGAAAATACATAATTAGGAGTAAAGTGACTATCAGGCAAATAAAAGCAAGTAGTGCAATCCTTACTAAGAACAGGGCATTATATACTTAAATATTAAGAAAAGAATTGTATAGCAAGATGGTAATGAACGTTCAGCGTACATAGGGACAAATTGAGGTAACAATGACTGAAGAGGGGAGGATTCAAAGGTCCAGACTCGCAAAGGGGAATGGAGATAAGGCACGTTTAGAAGAAAATGGAAGACCATATATATTTAACTATCCTTTTCATATTCATTATGGTAACCACACACCAAAGATTTAGAATTGAAATATAGAACATAAAACAAGAAGAACCAGAGGAAAAACCCACAAAAGCCAATCAAAATAGAGAAAACACAAACACAAGGAAAAGAAAGCAATGGAAACACTGAGCTACCAGAAAGCAAAACATAAAATGGCTATGTGAAGACTTCATATTTCAATAATCACCCTAAATGTAAATGGCCTGAACTCACCAATAAGACAGAGAGTTGCAAAATGTATCAAAAAACAAAACCCAACCATATGCTGCCTCCAGGAGACACATCTCAGCTCCAAAGACAAATATAGCCTCAAGTGAAAGGGTGGAAAATGATATTTCAAGCAAATGACATTCAGAAAAAGCAGGAGTAGTGGTACTAATCAGAAGACATAGACGTCAAAATAAAAAAGGTAAAGAAAGATACTGAGGGACACTTCATAATGATAAATGGAATCATACATCAAGAAGAGATAACACATTAATATCTATGCTCCCAATCAGTGAGCCCCGAAATATATTAAGCAATTACTAACAGAACTAAAGGGGAGAAACAGAAAAAAACACTATCGTGTAGGGAACCTAAGTACCCCATCATCAGAAATGGACATCCAAACAGAAAATAAGGAAATAACATCTTTAAATGAAACATTAGACCAACGGGGCATAATTGATATTTAAAGAACCTTCCTTCTCCAAACAGATGATTATACATTAATCTCTAGTGCACATGGAACATTCTCAAAAATTGACCACATACTGGGACACAGAGAGGACCTCAACATACATAAGAAGGCTGAAATCATGCCAACCATATTCTCTGATCATAATGCTCTGAAACTAGAGATCAACTGCAAAAAGAAATCAGGAAAAAACCACAAATATATGAAGATTAAGCAATATGCTGCTGAAGAATAACTGGGTCAGAGAAGAAATAAAAAGAGAGATCAAGGGCTACATAGAAACGAATGATAATGATAGTACAACATATCAAAATTTTTGAGACATGGCAAAAGCCGTCATAAGAGGAAAGTTCATATCATTACAGGCCTACCTCCAAAAACAAGAATGAGTCCAATTAAACAACCTAACGCTTCATCTTAAAAAACTAGAAAACGAAGAACAAATGAAGCCTAAAGTCAGCAGAAGGAAATAATCAAAATTAGAGCAGAAATAAATGAAATTGAAAACAAAACAAAACAAACAAACAAACAAAAAAAAATAGAAAAAATAATGCAACAAAGATCTGGTTCTTCAAGAAGGCTAATAAAATTGACAAACTCCTTGCTAGATTCACTAAAGAAAAAAACAAAAGGACACAAATAAACAAAGTTAAGGATGAAAGAACAGAAATTACAACTGACACTGCAGAAATACAAAGGATAATTAATAAAATACTATGAAAAAATATATAACACCAAATTTAATAACCTAGAAGAAATGGACCAGTACTTAGAAAAATACAATCTTCCTAGACTGAATCAAGAAGAACTAGAAAATCTAAATAGACTGATCAGCAGTATGGAAATTGAAACAATCATCAAAAACCTACCAAAAAGTAAAAATCCAGGACCCGATGGCTTCACCAGTGAATTCTACCAAATATTCAAAGAAGATTTAATACCTATTTTCCTCAAAATCTTCCAAAAAATCAAAGAGGAGGCAATACTTCCCAGCTCATTTTATAAGGCCAATATTACTCTGATAACCAAACCTAGTAAAGATAACACACACACACACAAAACTGCAGACCAATATCTCTCATGAACACACGATGCAAAAATCCTAAATAAGATACTAGCGAACTAATACAGCAACATATTAAAAATATTATACAACACAATCAGGTGGGCTTCATCCCAAGGGTACAAGGATGGTTTGACATATGCAAATAGACTAGTGTGTCATACCACATAAACAACTTAAAAAATAAGAATCACATGATCATATGAATAGATGTAGAAAAAGCCTTCTATAAGTTACAGCATCCATTTATGATCAAAACACTTAACAAAATAGGTATAAAAGGAAAAAACCTTAACATAATAAGGCCATATATGTCAAACCCTTAGCCAACATTATACTTAATGGTGAAAACTAAAAACCTTCTAAGATCAGGAACAAAGCAAAGCTGTCCACCATTGCTACTGTTATTCATATAACATTGGCGGTCCTAGAGAGTGCAATCAGGCAAGAGAAAGATATAAGAAGCATCCAAATAGGAAACGAAGAAGTCAAACTATCACAGATGACTTGATTCTTTATATAGAAAACTTTAAACACTCCACAAGAACACTACCTGAAACAATAAGCAAATACAGTAAAGTCTCTGGATACAAAATCAATGTTCAAAAATTCACAGTGTTTCTATACTCTGATAATGAAGTGTAAGAAAAAGAGGTGGAAAAAATAATTCCTTTTGCAATTGCAACAAAAAGAATAAAATACCTAGGAATAAATTTAATGAAACATGTGAAAGACCTATATAATGAAAGCTACAAGACCCTATTTAAAGAAATCGAAGAAGGCACAAAGAAAAGGAAAGATATTCCGTGTTCTTGGATTGGAAGAATCGACATAGTTTAAATGACCATATTACGTAAAGAATTGTACAGATTTAATGCAATCCCCATCAAAATCCCGTCGGCATTTAAAAAAACTAGAAAAAAAATCATCAGATTTGTATGGAAGCACAAAAGACCCCCAAATTGCCAAAGCCATCCTGAGAAGAAAGAACGAAGCTGGAGGCATCACTCTGCCCGACTTCAAATTATACTACAAAGTGACAGTAATCAAAATGGCTTGGTATTGGCAGCAAAACAGACACACGGACCAGTGGAACAGAATCGAGAGTCTAGAATTAAACCTATATTTATATGTGCAAATAATTTTCAACAAAAAAGCCAAAAACATAGAGTAGAGAAAGGAAAGCCTCTTTAATAAATGGTATTGGTAAAACTGGAAAGCCACCTACAAAAGAATGAAACTAGACTGTTGTCTATCATCACACACCACAATTAACTCAAAATGGATTAAAGACCTGAATATAAGACCTGAAACAATAACAAGCATAGAAGAAAATATAAGAACTAAACTCAAAGACTTTGGACTTGAGCATTTTATGAATTTGACCTCAAAAGCAAGTGAAATAAAATCAAAAGTAAATGAATGAGACTACATCAAACTAAAAAGCTTTTGCTCAGCAAAAGAAGCCTTAACATGGTAAAGAGACAACCATCCAAATGGGAAATTATATTTGGAAACAACACCTCTGACAAGGGCCTAATATCCAAAATATACAAAGAACTCATATGACTCAATAACAACAAAAAACAAACGATCCAATCAAAAAATGGGCAGAAGATCTGAACAGACATTTCTCACTAGAGGGCATACAAATAGCCAACAAATATATGAAAATATGCTCAACATCGCTAGCTATTAGGGAAATGCAAATCAAAACCACAATGAGATACCAACTCGCACCTGTTAGAATAGCTATAATCAACAAGACAAGTAATAACAACTGCTGGAGAGGGTGTGAAGAAAAAGGAACCCTCATACCCTGCTGGTGGGACTGCAAATTGGTTCAGCCACTATGGAAAAGAGTATGACGGTTCCTCAAAAAACTAAGAATTGATCTACCATATGATCCAGCAATCTCTCTACTGGGTATTTAGCCCCAAAACTTGAAAACTCATATCTGTAAAGATATTTGCACACCAATGTTCATAGCAGCATTATTTACAGTGGCCAGGACATGGAAGTAACCAAAGTGTCCTATGATAGGTGATTGGCTAAAGAAACTGGTACATATATGTAATGGAATATTACTCAGCCATAAGAAGAGAGGAAATAATGCCATTTGCGACAATATGGATGGACCTTGAAATAATCATACTAAGCGAAATAAGCCAGACAGAAAAAGTCGAAAATCACATGATATCACTCATATGTGGGATATAAACCTAAAAGCAACAAATGAACAGAACAAACAAACAGAGACTCATGGACATTGACTATAGACTAGTGGTTACCAGAGTAAGATGTAGGGAAGGAGGGCGGAGGTAGATGGGGTAAAGGGAGTCAAATATAGGGTTTAGGGGGAGGGTGAAGTGGGTAAAGGGGATCAAATATATGGTGGACTTTGGATGGTAAACACAGAATAGAATATACAGATGTCAAATTATAATGTACTTGAAAATTATATAATTGTATTAACCAATGTTACCCCATAAACTTAATTTAAAAAGAAAATGAATAACACAATTTTGTTGAAAAGACAATGTGCTATTATTGAAAGAACAGATAAATAGATCAATGGAACAAAATAGAGAGCCCAGAAATAGGTCCACATAAATACAGTCAACTGATCTTTGACAAAGGAACAAAGACAATATAATGGAGGAAAAACAACCTTTCAACAAATAGAGTTGGAACAACTGGACATTCACATGCTAAAAAAAAAAAAAGAATTTACATTCAGACCTTATGCCTTTCACAAAAGTTAACTCAGAGTGTATTTAAATCCCAAATTAAAACGTAAGCTATGAAACTCCTAAAAGATAAAGGATAGAAAATCTAGATGACCTTGTTTATGGCAATGATATTTTGAGATACAGCACCATGGGTACAGTCCATGAAACAAAGAAAGAATTGATAAACTGGGTTTTATTAAAATTAAAAACTTCTGCTCTCTGAAAGGCAATGTCAAGAGAATGTGAAGACAAACCACAGACTGTGACCAAATTGTCACAAAAGACATATTTGATAAAAGAATGTTACCCAGTGTGTATATATGTGTGTATGTATATATATATATACATATATATATGTATATATATATATACACACACACACACACACACACATACACACACACACACACACACACACACACATACACATACACACACACATACACACACACATGCACACGCACACACATATCCACTACATCTATATAGTGGATATATATATATACACACACACACATATATGTGTTTATCTATATATAAAAGTTTATATATCTACATATATAAAGAAATATATATAATTTAAACTCAACAATAAGAACACAAACAACTTGATTAAAAATTGGGTAAAAGGCTTCAACAGGTTCTTCACCAAAGAAAATATACAGATGTCAAATAAACATGTGAAAGATGTTCCACATCATATATCATTAAAATAGCAGTGGGATACCACTCCATAGCTAGGGTATTAAAAGAGCTAAATCTTAGAGTAGAATAAGTTTTAATGTTATACCTTTTAGAAAACAGTATGGAAGTTTGTCTTTTCTTGTCTGGGTTTCATCATAAGAATTTTTGCAGATTTGAATTTACACTATTTTCATAATTTATAAATTTCAAATAGAAATAAAGGTGCAAATTGATGGTAAGGTGATGACATTCCATGGGAACTTGGCAGATACAAAGAAAAATTTAATCTGGAAGTGCAAAAACCTCAACCTAGAACATAAACTTATCACAGATAAAAGGTGAACTCACATTCTAAAACTACAAAAAAAAATATAGCAATAATCAACCATTAGCAAATATAACACACAGAAATGTCATCATATCAAGAAGGTCAGATAATAAAATAATTATACAAAGACTATTATATAGTGATGATTAAATTGGATAATTAAAGAAAAAGAAAGCAAAACCATAGTTATTTCTTTCTAACATCAGAAACAACAAGGTTGTCGGCTCTTGTCACTTCTTGTCGCTCTTGTACCAGAGGATCAGTAAGGACAGTTGGGGAAGAAAATGAAATAAAAGACATTCCCATTTGATAAAAAGTTAAACGATCTCTATTCATAGATGACATGATGTGGTACTTTGAAAATTCTAAGGAATGTATCAATAATTATTAGAATTCATGCATGAGCAAAGTGGCAGGAGACAAGATCATTATCAAACATCAATTGTATTTCTATATGCTAGCAATGAGCAATTTAAAAATGAAATTAGAAAAACAATTTAATATACAGTAGCATCAAAAATATTAAAAATTTGGGGAATAAATTTGACAAAAGAAGTTAAAGATTTGTACACTGAAAATTAAAAACATTATAGAAAAATGAAGGAAGCCCTAAGTAAATGAAGTGACATTCCATATTCACAGATACAAAGAATACTTGAACTTTTGAATATTTAAAGTTATTGTTAAGAGGGCAATATTCCTCATGTTTATATAGAGATTTCACTCAGTACCTGTCAAAATACTGGATGGATATTTGGGAGGAAACTGGCAAGCTGATTCTAAAATTTATATGGAAATGAACCCAAAATAACCAAAACAATCTTGAAAAAGAACAAATTGGAGGATTTACACTTTCTAATTTCAGACTCAATATCAAGGAGCAGTAATCGAGATAGCATGACATATACATAAAGATCAATGGACTAGAATAGAGAGTACATTTTTGATGAGTTGATATTTGAAAAGGGTGTCAAGAAAATTCAACAGGGAAAATACAATTATTTAAACAAGTGTATTCACACATATAGAAGAATGAATTTGGACTTTTACCTCCCATATACAAAAATTAACACAAATGGATCAATGACTTAAATATAAGAGCTAAAACTATAAAACTCATAGAAGAAAACATAGGGGTAAATCTTCATTTAACAATTAATCCTTAAATATTATCCCAAAGCATGATCAACAAAAGAAAAAAAATAAATTAGACTTCATCAAAATTAATAGCATTTGTATATTAAAGAGCAATGTATAAAAAGTTGGAAAACACAGAATGAGAGAAAATATTTATAAATCACATATCTGATAAGAGACTAGAATTGAGAAATATAGATAACTACAGCTCAACAATGAAAAATCAATTAAAAATTGGGCACAGGATTTGAATAGATATTTCTTTGAAGAAGACATAAATAACCAATAAGGATATGAAAGATGATCAACATCATTAGTCATTAAGAGAATGTGACCAAGATGAGATACAACTTCACATCCACTGGAATGGATATTAATAAAAAACATACAATAACAAGTAAGAACAAGGATACAGAGACGCTATAATCTTCCTTCATTGCTAATGGGTATGAAAAATGGTGCAACTATTTTGACACACGGTTTGATAATTCCTCAAAATGTTAAACAGTTACCATGTGACCCAGTAATTTCACTCCTAGATATATATCCAAGAGAAAAGAAAACATTTGATCATACAGAAATTTTTATATGAATATCTCTAACAGCATTATTTATAATAACCAGAAAGTAGAAACAAATGTCCATCAATGTGAATTGATAGACAAAATATGGTACAATCATACAATGGCATATTATTGGACAAAAAAATGTTAATAAAGAAATAACACATGCTACAACATGGGTGAATCTCTAAAATATGCTAAGTGAAAGAAGCCAGTCACAAAAGATTATTCATTGTATGACTCTGATTATATGAAATGTCCAGGAAAATCTATAGGGACAGAAAGTAGATGATGGTTACTAGGAGCTAGAAGAAATAGGGGGATATTTCTAGTGGATACAGGTTTCTTTTTTGAGTGATAAAATATTCTAAACTTACATAGTGATGATGGTTGCACAACTATGAATATACTGAAAATCACCGAATTGTATACTTTAAAAGGTGAATTTTATGGCATGTGAATTATATCCCAACAAAGCTTTTATAAAATACATAATGAAAAAAGATACTATGATAAAAGAAAAATCAGTTTAGAAAAAAACAAAAAAAATATAAAAGGGGAGTAAAATAAAAATGCAATAGGTGTATTAAGCCACACATTATATCTCTGAAGCAATTATCTCAGAAAATAACCTTAAGAAAAATTCCCCAGAATGCAGTAAAATGTATAAATATAAAAAGGTGTATATACATATATTTATTTATAGGTAAATAAAAATATAAAAGTATATAAATATATGAAAGAGTATCTGAGAGACAAAAAATTGAGAATTCTCTTGAGATAATTAAATGAGATGTTCCAACACATGTTGAACAAAATTTTCACTGGAGAATATTTAGATTTGGAGAGAGGCAATATTTGAAGAGTTTGTGGCTGAGAATTTTTCATAATAAAATAAATATGTGCATAGCCACATTAAAGAAGCAAAATGAGACATGCATTAGATTGATAACAATAGATATATACAAAGACACAAAGAGTGCAACTGAACAAAGATCTGGGGAAAATAAACAGAATGAAATAAGCCATTACCCACAAAGGTAAGTGTCTTCTCAGTGACAGCAATGGAGGCTAGAAGAATTCAGAATAGCCTCAAAGTGATGATGAAAAATAATTATCAACTTATATATCCATATTGAGCAAAATTACCTTTCATAAGTCCATAGTTAAAGGAAAAATAAAAACCAGAAGAAAATAGAATGTTTAAAGCAATTGGTAGAATAATCCAAAGATTTAATTATATTAAGTAATAACTATAAAACAGGCTAATTTGAAGAGTATAATAATAAGCTGGAACAAAAATACAAGTTGACAATTACATTTGCTATAAGGTGTCACTGAAATTCAAGTCCTAACGATTTTGTATGATAAAGATGGGAAAAGAGTAGCATAGTCAAAGAGAAAGGAGCTTTGGTGTCAGAAACATACACATTAGTACACTTCATCTCTCACAAATTAAACTGTTTTCATTCCTGCTATCAATTCTAAAACTGGTAAGGAGTCAGTAGGTTTTAATGAGTGAGGACTTCAATTTACCTAACAATTGCATTTCAATAACTTTCATTCTGTTAAAGAATTAAAAGAAGACAAAAAAGAGGATGGGAAGAAGAATAAGAACAATAAAGAAGCATAGATATGACTTTCATTGCCAGGGTCCCTTAAGGAAAGCTAGTTCCTGCAAGGATTTCTCTGGGTTCTATTGTTAAGGCAGTGGAGTACACTGGAAAATCTAAATTGTGGTTAAGAAAGGGGAACTAAGATTATATCTGGATTGGCAGGACTAAGCATCAAGACTGGTAATTTTGATAAAAACATTATTAAATACTTAGAGGATTGTAGATAAAATACTTAGAGGATTGTAGATCAACAGAATGAAGTCATAATATGGATAGGGACTATCAATCCAGGAGAGGATATGGTGGAATCCCATTTTAGGTAGTGCTCACCATGTATTACAGGCGCCAGGTGTGGAGTTTGAGGAACACATGGAGAGCAGAATAGCTCTGAAGTGTCATGCTTCCAGTCATCCTTTCCAAGTAACAGGACTCAATTATTACTCAGGTATAAACTGATTTTTTCCCCCACTCTTCTTCCATTAACCTCTGAAACCTCTCATCTTAACCTAAGAAAAGTTTCTGGCCATAACCTTTTCTCAAGTCTCAAACTAAATAAAAGTCTTTCAATATTCCTCTCATTGTCCTGTGTTAAAGGATTTTCATTTGATGCAGTTCTGTTGATCTAAATTGCACTCAGCTCCTACCCATAACTTCTTGATTCTCTGGAACTCATATCTGATCTAATCTTTAAAAACTCCAATCCTCAGAATGCACTGTCTCTAGTCCCTCATTTAGTGACTTTGGGTACTCCACCTCCAAGAGGGCAATGTACTCCAAGAACTCTACCCGAGATTATTGCTAAATATCTGGGAATTTTTTTTTTTTTCAGACTAGAAAGGGAAAGTTGAGGACTGGAGAGAGTTTAGTATGGATGGGTGGAGTCAGTACAAACTGGCTGTTTTAAAAAACAGCATACAATTAGCAGAGGAAATTTTTTTATTGATGCAGATATTACATGTCTCAATTGAAGAGCAGACAGTTGCTGAAGGATACTAAGAACTTTTAATCTGGTAGCCAGACTGTTAATACTTCATTAAGAGTGGGCTATTAAGCATACTTTTCTTGCAAATTCTGTTAATTTCTCAAGAGGTCCATAATCCAGCTGGGAAAAATGAGGTTTCTCAAATGGTATTCAGAAAAAAATTATTGGAGGTTATGTGTTTGAGAGGGCTTCCTGGAGGAGGTGACATCCAAGATGAGTAAGAAAACTGAGAATCATTGTAATTGTCTGGGATAAGAAAGAGAGGAAGAAAGTTCCGGGCACGTCTAAAAGTAAACACACAAGAGAAAGGCATAAAAGTAAAGGGACAAATTAAATGAGATAGTATTAAAAGTAGTTAAAAAGACAGGCAGATGGGTTAAGAAACTTGATTAAAGGTGTTAACTGCAGCCAGGTAAAGAGAAAAGATGAAAAATTTTAAGGTTTTATTATTTTTTGCCAAGTGACTTGCATTTCTGGCTTTAAAATAAGAATCTGACCAATTGCTTTATTGAGTTGACGGAAGTAGTTGTTTGGGATCTCTATTAGCACAATCCAAATCTTTTGGACAGTTATGATTCTGCTACAATTGAACCTGGGCTAATTAAAACCAGTAGCTGCCAGCAAAATCATTAATCCTTATCCTGTTCCTAGATCTGTTGTGAGGAATGATCATTTATTATCTTAAGACCCTGTGCCTTCTGATAACTATTATTATGCAAAAATATGGACAGAGAGTGCCCATTGGCAAGAACTGTTAATCTTTTCAATTCACACTTAGAAAACTTGTAAAACCCAACCACATTATCCCTCATTGAGAGGCAGTAATGACAAGTTGATTTAAACCAAGGAGACCTCTGTATAAATAACAGATGTTTTAGTTGAAAATAAAGTGTAAACATGACCTTAATTAATTAATTTGCTGATAGTTGTTCCAGGAATGAGATAATATGTCAAGTCCTAATCTAGGTATACATAGTGGAATAAATAGAGGCTTTTAAATTAGACTCAGATTAAAAACCCAACTCAGACCTCACAATCTTTATGGTTTTTAGTAAATCTTCAAGTTACTCAAAAGAATCAGATTCCCACATAGGATGCAGTTTACTACTATTTGGTATCTAGTAGATGCTCAATGAAAATATACTTTTATGCATAATACATTCTCTTTAATTGAGGAGTGTGTATATATGTGTGTTTTCAATGCTTGTGCATATGTACATGCTTGAATTTGTGAAGAGTAATGGAAGTATTTTTTAATGATCTATTTTCTAATTCTCATTTGTAATGATTATGAGATAATTCTAGCCATGCTATTTAATTATACCAGAAAAGACTTTAAACCTATTCTCAAATTAAAATTATTTTGGGGTACACATCTCACACCTTTTAAATGAACTATATATTTAATAAACCCATCTAATGAGATTTCTCATTGAGATATCTTGGCATAGGTTTTGTAAACATTTATTTTCATAGGCATCCCAGGAGTTTCATTGCTATGCTTTATCAAGACTATCTTGTGGATCAGCTGGACTTTTGTTATCACTTATTTAAAAAAAATTCCCAAGCTAAAAGTATTGCAGCCATACAATATGGCTCAGAACTTTGAGACTATTATTATTATTGTTATTATTATTATCATCATTTCCAGATTTATGAAGAAAATGTCAGACCTGATGGACACTTTCTCCTTTCACATGACTTTGCTTTCTCCTTAAATTATACAGGAAGATTTCAGTTTTAGACACTAGTTATATTTCGAATTTTCATTGGGAAACATAATTTCATTTATAGCTGCTCTCAGCATCTTCTATACACGTAGACATTATTTATGAGGGATGGTCATCATTCGTATTGCTTACCGATGTTTTTGTTTTTCCTTCCAGAATAGGATTTATTTTGTCCATTAAGTTAGTTATAATCATGTTACTTGCTTTGGTCAAAGAAATGTGTGACATGCATTGTGTAAAGACAATCACACTTGAAGAGCCAATATACGCATTGCCATGTTCCCTTCTTTTTATCATGATGATCATCCATATGTTAGAGTATACCACACCATGTATGCCTAATATGTAGTGTGGGTAAAATGAGTGATTGTTTTAAGCTATTAAAATATGGAGACTATTTGCTACTGCATCATAACCTGATATATCCTTACTAAAACATAAATGATTGGCTGAAGTGATGCTAACCATTAGTTTCATGACCGACATGCCTTGATTATATAAGAGCATTCAAAATTTATGCACAGATACAATATACTTTTTATGGCAAGCAAGACTTCTATTGAAATATGTTTTAGTATGATGTCATTGACCTAAGCTAACAGTATGCTCTAATAACAAACAGGTACTTCCCGAACATAGTACTTTTCTAAAATGAGATGAAATTTATTTTACGACATTCCCAGTTGGAATGAAAATATACTGAGTGAATGTATTTTTTTTTATTTTGCTGACTTTAAATACCACCTAGTATTGCAGGTAGCCTAGCACAGAATAATCGATAAATATTTAATTAATTCAAGTGTGTCATATTCACTGTATTGTTTACTAACAGTGCCCTTTGATAACCTATAGGAGAAATTCTTCTGGACTAAGTACTATAAATATTATTAATTATTTTAAATAATCTGATTTAATTTTTTATACATTTTGGATTATATATCTGTTTTTCCTTTTCTTATTTGCTAACAGAGAAAGATTAAATTCCTTTTGAGATCCTCTTCTAAAAACTGACATACATATTATGTGATTTCACTATAAATCAGATTTATATTCTCTTATAAAATGAACATTTTTCTCCTTGCCTTATTTTCTTATTTAATTTAATTTTGTTTTATTATATTTTTTTAATAGATTTTAAATATATACCACATATATCTACATTTTTATACATAAACTTTTTAGATATTTTAATATATATACTTTGATATTTTTCTTTATAGATATGTTATTTCTTTTTATAAAGGACAGTTATTTTACTGTACTTTAAAGCTTTAATTAAATATTTTTAAACATATAAAAACCATTGCACTTCAACTGTGAAAGTGTAAGGGTTGTTAGACCATATCATCTGACTGTAAGGCTTTAAGTATAAAGGGCAATTTAGTATTAGTGAAATTGCTCACTGCTTCAAGGCATCCAATTAGAAATTAAAATACCCAGGTAGGTTTTTTTTAAACAAATTTCTCTCAGTTCTATTTCAGCATATTTTAATCTGAATTATATTTCTGTTAAATATGATTATCGAGCAATGACAGAACTCATGGTCATTCATTGCTCATTCATTACCAGTTTTCATTTATAGTTGAAATGAATATTTTTCCTCAATTATATTTTTTAATCATTCCCAATCATCCTTTCTTTTTTATATAAGAGATATTAAGCCTTGAGAAAATTTCTACAGAGTAATAAAACCTGTTAGATTAGATTAATATACATGAGCTTCTCAACTATTATTAATTTAGACAGATTTTCATTTTTCCCTTTTTGATTACATAGGACATTGATTTATGGTACATGAAATAACTAAATTGGACTTTTGAAATTTATAATTCTGGAGTCCTCCTTACCTTATTGATCTCAAATTCAGCTATTTTGTCTTTTAAATTATAAAACATATGCCCTTTTTAATTGAAAGGTATAGATTGCCTAGTGTAGCAAGTATACTAGCTAAACGTTTGTCTAAGATTAATGGATCATTTTTAATGTCATTAATATGCTATTGAGTCACCATAGAATATGGCATATCACCAAAAAAAAAAAAAGAAAATTTTATTAGCTTTATTGTAGTACATTTACAATGTTTTAATTTCAATTTTCTTAATTATTTTTGTTTCTTCAGTCTCTTGAATTTGAGTAGAAAAAAGCTTTGTTACAAAATAAAAAAAAAAAACAATATTGACTTAAGGCCACCGTTCCATTTTGTTTTGATATATGTCAAGAATATTAGTAGAAATACTTAGTTACATATATTTAGGGATTTAGGATGCTCAGAGCTATTCCTCAGGCTCCATTTGTAGTACTGACCCTGGGCCCCACAGTGATCATAAAAGGAAGAATTTTAGTTGTTGGCAAGTCCACTGTGTGCCTAAATATGAGTACATTGCCACGGTAGAGTGTGAACACTCAGTTTATTCGAAATTCAGAATTTATTAGGGATAACCTATTTGGTAAAAGTGCCTGAATTGAGAGAACAGATAGAGAAATGGCAGGACGATACCAGGTAGACTAATATTCACTTTTTCTCCCTAATAGATATGGATTCTAAAGTCTGAGGATAGATATTTTCTGGATTTACTCAAGCAAGACAGCATTTCTTTTCTTTTTCTGTCCTTGGAGCATCTAACCAAACTATATATATCTTCCAAATGTGATGATGTGTGCAGGGTGAGGGGCTGATAGTCCGTCAAAAGTCAGATATATTGGCTCCTAGAACCCTGTCGGGTTAATGCCCAGATTTTTTAGCTGGCATATAAAAAGGATTTGACAGTGACATCCCTAAATCCATGCAGTCAGTACACACTGAGTACCTTATGTGTGGAGCCATAGTCTAGTCCTGGGGATAGTGTAAAGAACTGTAGAGATACAGATTCTATTCTCATGAAATCAGCACTCAGTGAGTTAGGACAAAAATAGACGGTATTAAAGCAATTAATTGTAAAATTAAATAAATATAATTGAGAAAAGGACTACAAAGGAAAAGTGCAAGATGCTATATAGTAATTAACAAAAGAGGAAACCTAACCTAACTCTGGATGACTGGCAGAAACTTCTTTGAGTCAGAATGTAAGGCACAAATAGGATTAAGAAGAAAGGTTCTGAGTCACAAAGGAATCTGAAAAGTTCAAGGAACTGTGGTAGAGCTGCTGTGGGCAATTCTCCTTTAGAAAGCAAAAGGGTGAAAAGCACAAGAAATTACCCTTAAATTTAGCAAAGCCCAGATCCTATAAAATTTTAGAGGCCATGTTGTAGTTGTTGATTTTACCTTAATCGATGAAACACAACATCTAAGGAGACATTAGAACTCATTCAACATAATAAATGGTAGGTAGGGTATATAGGGATACTAGTTCCTACTCTTTCAATTTTGATATATAGATTACAAGTACTTTTTATGAATGGTAAATTATTTGAGTGAATATCACCCAAGGTTAGATTCAAAGTACAAACAAGTCTCTTAAAAGGCTCTTTAGTCCATCATCAGAATTGACCCTTATCAGCATAAACATAATTTGAATTCTATGTATAAAAATCCAATTTCGGGGCAATATATACAAACTAGGGGAAAAGGCTTTGGAAATATCAGCAGGCAGTGTCCTGGGTTGCAAGCTTCTCCATTTCTTTGTAGTGTCAATAAAGCAGTCTAGCTCGTAAAACTTCTTTTGGCTTTTCAACGTGTCTTGCTATTGCTTTAATGCAGAAGAGCATAATGGTCACAAGTATAAAAGGCTCTTTTACATTAAATTACACAGAATAAATTTTCCTGCTCAGAAGTTGATAGCTGCTGATTTCTTCAATTTAGCCACAGAAGATTCTAATATTAAATCTAAAGCTACCACAGAGTGATCCAACTTTGAAGATTACAGTGATAATAATGGGGCTTCTAGTGAACTAAATTAATGTTTATGGCTTTTTCTTTCCTGCTTTCATCGTTGTTTGCTGCTGCAACTCCTGCTGACGCTTAGTTTTGGTATGTGTGGCTTTCTCAGTAGTGTTGGCCTTTGAGGTTGGCTTTAAGAACAGAAATAGAATTATGTACATACAAATCAATAAAATTCCAGTCTTTTGTTTCTGTCGGATTGACAGCAATGTTAGAAATATTTACTTTCATATTTGTACTTTCCCCTCAAGTTTTAGTTTTGCTATCAAGCATGCTTCTTTTTAGAACTTTCTTGAATCTGAAATGATATTCATCACGGGTTCTTAGATTCTCTTTAAGAAGTCTTTATACCTCCTTAATTGATACACATATTTTATACAGTATTAATTTACATTATTCTCACTGTTTATTTTTTCTGTTAAGTTAAATCCTATAATTTTTATCTTTTACTCTTCTTTAGAAGCAAATTCATTGATATCTGCAAAATTTTAATATATACTAGATACTCATATCTATCATATTTTACAAGCGATTTTTAAAGATTCTATTCTGAAATTTTTCAAAATTTAAATTTTTAGTAAGCACATTTTTAAGTGACTCCATAGTTTTCCACCAAATGTGTATAACTTATTTAAACTATTACCCAATGGATTCCAGTTTTTCACTTGTAAATAATATTCACCAAATATCTTCTTGCAATGTGATAAGAAGTATAGGGTGACTGACCTCAGAATATCAAGTTGCCATGCAATAGAGTAAACAGGAAATATTCCTCTTTCTCAGCAGGAATATCTGAAAACTCAGTGTCATAACGAATGAGTTGTGCCTTCCCCTCAGAAGCTTAAATCTGAATTTTCATAAGGATTTGGGATGCTAACTTAAGAATTCTCAGAAAATTCTTCTAACAGCTAGAATTGACGTGTAGATTGTCTGATGCCAAAGTCCTTCCTATTAATCCCTGCCAAACTATGTTCTTTTATTTAAACTATAAATAGGAAAAGTATCAGGGGGCCTTGATCCCCCTTGAAGACACTATCCCACTGAGTTATGCAAGTCTCTTTCTTAGATGATATTATAATGAATCATGGGTCTTCTCTTGCTTGGCTTTTAGGCTTCCCTAGCAACACCTGTCACTTAACTTATACTGCACTGACATTGTGGTATTTGCCTTTATTTACCTCGCTACAACCCTGGGACATAAATTTTTGCAAGCATATCTGATTGTTCTTCTAAACAAATAAAATAAATAACAAACATTCAAAGCATTTTAGAATACTTAAAATGCCAGGAAATTTGCTAAGCATTCATGCATAGTATTTTATTTATTAATTTGATAAAGGTTTAATAATCCCATTTCACAGATGAGAAGACCAAAAATTTAAGAAACTAAATATCTTGCCTAGGGTTACATAGGTAATTAAGATAGAGATGATATCTGAATTCAGCTCTGAAAAGGATAAAACACACTCTTAATCTTCTGAAACTGGGGGAAAGATATGAAAGACTAGATTGAGGGGATAGGAAGGACCTGTACTGGGATCAAGGAAGTAAGGCAGAGAGAATTGGAAAGCTCTGCACGAAAATTAGAGTTTTAAGATTTTGAACTTGAAAAGTCCATTTTGTCCATTTCAGGTCTTCTTCCAGTACATGTTGTCCACTTCAAATGAACTTGCAAAGTCCATTTCAAGTCATTTTGGACTTGAAAGCTAATAGCCAAGGTGGAGATAAGGCAAAGCTTATTTTCGTATAACAAGAGAGTAAGCTTTGTAACTAGGGCATTCTATGAGTTCTTCAAAATTCCATCTTAATTTAAGAACAAAAGCTTGTAGTGGAAAGTGTAACTATTCTCATTTATGAGTATACTAAAAGCATTAACAGAATCAGCTAAAATACTGATATGTGAGAGATATGGTAAGGAGGTTGCCATGAAATTCAAAATAGGAGGCATATGGTCATTAGGTGCAAAAATAATGACCTGGAATTGGCAATAAGAAAAGTGAATAGTCATATGACATTTGGCCCATGAGATCATGGAGGATGGAAGAATTTAAAGATTGCCTAAAAGATGGAAACTGTGAATGAGAGCCAGGATTCAATTATGTCAAGAGAAAGAACTTTCTGAAAAAAGATTGATGATGTACATGTTCTTAACAATATGATGGAGTCAGAATTCTGATCAATAGAAGGGAGCCTCAGCGGAAAAGAAATGCAAAGTACCATTGGAGTGTATTGGGAGGACAGAAAATATCTATATGCTAAATCTAAAGAGGACAATTATGAGTGAAATTCATAGATTCTGTATAGCTGAGAGTTCCTACTTAATTTTCCAATGTTTTATTAAGACAAATTTCTAAAGTCACTGTTAAACTCAGTTCTGCAATAAGTATGATCTTCTAAATAAAGTTTAAAAACTATCACAGGTAACTTTTTGATCCTGGATCAAAATGTAATCTTCTTGGCTATGATACATTAACCAGGTACCAGAGATTACAATCAACCAATTTATTGTTTACCAAAATGGATGAATCTTTTCAGTTTTTATTCAAAATTCTGTTATTTACTGAAGAAAAAATTGTCTATTTCCATGTTATGTCACTTATATTTTAGATTATGTATTTTTTACACCTAGAAAGTATTTTTCTTTTCTTCTACATCTCAAGAAGTCACAGTAGGAATTGTAATCAGCTATATATCAAGTATATTAATTTTGCTTGCTTTTGGTTTTATATCTGAATTCACTATAAACTGTAAAGAATTGATATGGCTGGGCAACAGAAGGCATCTGGAATAATGTTTTGGGAAGACCACATGTATCTTTGTTGCATGACCTTATTGAATTCTATGATAACATTCTTCTTTGAGGTTTATTTTAACCAAAAGAGGGGAACCTATAGTAACATCCAATAAAACAAACAAAAAGCAATATTGTAAAAAATAAAAATATTCCACTTCAAAAGGTAGCAGTGATTGTGCCCAGACTGTTAACAGACTAATACAAGGAGTGATGACCTTGAGGAGTTTGTTGGTGATAGGTTCATAAAATGTGACAAAAAGAGATTGCAGTTTTTATTGTTCCATTGATTTCACCTTTTCCCTTTTCGATATGAAGTTGGCTAAAAGACTTTATTTTGTTACTCAGTGAGTCTAGGGAGTGTGCAGAGGGAATTGTACCCTCTAATAGGTGCTAACTAAGTTTGAAGGTGGTCAAGCAAACTTACATCAAGTAAGAACTAAGCTAAAACTTGTATCATGCAATAAGCCAGGTGTGAGATGAGAATTATAATAATCATTTTATTAGATGATATATAAACATTAAGAGCAGATGGACTTTCAGAAAACAAAGATCCTATTTTCAGTAAATTGTCTTGGCTATATAAAGAGAAAAGAAAGGCAAATATAGAACATTGTTAGTGTCATAGAAGCAATATTGTTTTGTGATTTTTTTTCTTACATATTTCCATTTTGTTACATCTGTTCAGATTTTCTGATCATAATTTGTGCTCAACTCATGACAGAGTTGATATAATAAACACAAAGATAAAAAGGAAACGAGGGATCATTTCAGGCCTAATTTTCTTACTTTAACAAACTTTTTTCCAAATGACCAATGTTTTGTTTAATACGATATGACATTTGATCTTCAAGAGTCCACTGTTTAGGAGAGAATCTGAATTTCCAAATGGTCTGTTTTTTTCTAATTGTTAACTTGTAATGAACCAATAATACTCATTTGTGTAAATTTTTACAAATTGAATTAAAGTGCAATGGTTGTATAAAGGATCCTATATACTTTTCTGGAGTGGAGTCGTTGAGGAAATATTTTAACCATTTAATCGAGCAATTATTTAATTTTTCTGACTGTTTACTTACATGTAAAATGAAAGGAATAAATTGGCTTTTCTAATCAAACATAATGTGTTTCTGTGATATGTGATGTACTGATGAGATAAATTCTTTCTTCAAAATTATCAAATTCAATCTAAACAGATGTTAGGTCAGCTACAAAGGAAAATATGATCCATCAGCCTTATCCTCAGCTACTGCAAAAATAGGGCATATGGGAAAACCAGTAAAGGACAATGCTTCAACGGTAAATAGGCATAGAGAATACGTGTGTGTGTGTGTGTGTGTGTGTGTGTGTGTGTGTGTGTATGTGTATTATTAGTCACATTATGTGGATAAAAGAAATGAGATTCATCAAGTTCAAGTGATGTATTCAAGGTTACTAAAGTATTAAGATGGAGAGTCAAACTCTGGTATCTAATTTACAAAATAAATGCATTTCCCATTATTCCTTTTGGTCTGTCCTTTCTTCAAAGTACAAACAGAAATATTGTTTAACTGATAAAGGTGATCGGTTTTATTATTAGAAATTTCACAGAAAATTTATTTACCTCCTCAAGGTGCAGTCTAGACATGGCTTATATGGTATTAGTATTCATTTACACATGAAATTTAAAAAATAAATTATAGAATTTAACCTATTCCATTTGACTTAGAGGATATCTTTTCCAAATTATTTAATTTCTAAGTTTATGAAATAAGCTTTAAATTAGAAGCTTAACCAACATTTTTAAGGTCACATGTCTAGTTATGAAAATTATACTAGAAAGCAGACTATAACTCATAATCCTAATGACACAAAAAACTCATAACTTGAAAAGCTTAAACATACAAAAAATAGCTAAGAGCTTTTTATTATAGAATCTTTAACAGCATTACAAATCTTCATGGCCACATTTATTGAAATTTGATCTCTTTGTCCATTGGTCACCCTAAAAACAATATAGAATATGATCTAATCAAATGTGGGATAGTTGTCTAAAAGAAATAATAAGTACAAGAACAAGAACTTAAAATGCAAGGTGAATACTTATTGCTTGTCAACAAAATTTTAAGATTGTAAAAATCTAAGTTTTAAGATCCTTATAATTTAACTACAAGCTACGTTTCCCCACATAGTTTATTACCTCTTTCTCTCTCTGAGCTCTCTACTGCAGCTAAATCCAGGCATCTTCCCCTACTGTGTTCATGCCCCATGTTTTACCAGCTAGGATCACTAGCCATTCTATTCCTTTGTAATGCCTTTTTTGTTATAATTTCTTTAAGCTTTATCTTTCCTTCAAATATATTTTCATGTGCACAATCGACTTTTTCTATGAAGTTAATCACTCCTTTAAGTTGTGATTTCTACATCCTCTGAGCCCTTAGAAAGTATTTACTATTTATACCGCTCTTTTAATTTTATCACCCAATGTCAATGGTATATTTGTTCTTGAGTTGCAATTGTTAACAATCACCTAATATTTTAAGTACCTCATCTAGCTTCAATTGCACTGAAGTCTCAATAGTTTTGACTTCTTTGTGGTCAGGTCAGTTAATTTTCTTGAGGTAAAATTTCATCCTAGATATAAAAGAAATAACTAAGACAATAAATAAATTTAACTTGAACAAAAATGACATACCCACAGCAACCACAAGTCACAAAGCTAACATTTGAATTAAGTCCTTCCTTTAGGTCTAATCCTATGCCTTTTTTCATATACCTGATTAGAAATCCATGCCGCACTGCTACATGATTTTATGCTATTGATTACCAATTCTAATTTTATATCACTTTGATTACTTCTAGTTGGTAGCAAATGATTCATGGAAATCTTAAAAAAAAATCTTGAATTATTTTTTGTTGCAAGATAAAGAACGTCAAACTTTAAGAAAAGTAGACATTTTTGTGAAACTGAACCAACAGTAACAGTTAGAAATGTTCAAAGACATGGAGAGGTACATATAGAAGAATATTATACCTCCTAATTTTATGTAAATGGAAAATGATACTTTTTGGATCAACATAGCATTAGTAGCAATGATTATTCTAAAAAGTCACCCATTTGCTCTCTGGTTGACCATTTAATTTATTATTTTCATGATAAGCATTATTAGTTGTAGAATTAATGATACTGAGAATTTACAGCAAGTATTATAGCTTGATCAAATATTGGATTACTCTTCATTATAACTGTTTTTTTTCTTTTATTTTCTTATTGTTTTATTATAATTTTCCAATAGACTATAGGTTTTTTTAATATATCTGAACCATTCTTATATAGGTAACACACACAGAATCTGACACCTAACATATGTTGAATATATCTTTGTGAGTTTACATAATAAATGAGTAAATGGATAATTTGGTTATTGAAAACTCTTATTTTGAAAGAAAAAAATGAGTCCATAAAACTAAACAAATTAAAGTAAATAAAATAAATGATAGTAGGCTGAAGAAAATCCATATGATAATATAATTTACTTATATTCATTGCCAAATTAAATACCAATAAAGAATCCCAGAAGCAAATCTGGGTATTCGTTATTGAAGAATTTTGTCAAAATGGAAATTAGATCATGTCACCTTTCTCTTAGAACCGTTTCAATGGCTTCCCACTTCTTTCAGAGGATAAAAGCATTTACTTTTTACACTGGCTTCCATGGCACAAACTTTTCCCACATCTTCCCCCTTCCTCTTTCTTAGTCTGCCTTAGTCACTAGGCCTCAGTACAGTTTCTCCTTGATGCCAGATATCTTTCAGCCTAGAGACTTTTCATTTGCCTCTGCTAGGATACTCTTTCCCCAGGTAACTGCAGGGCTAGCATTTTTATTTTTATTTTTTTTACCTTTCTTGACTTCTTTTATTATTAGTGAGACCTTTCCTAACTACCCTAATTAAAATTGCAAATGCCCTGTGTCATATGACTCATGCACACATGCGTGCGCGCGCACACACACACACACACACACACACACACACACACACAAATTGCTCAATATCTTCTTGCTTTATTATTCTTCAGAGTACTTAACATATAACAATTCTGGCATTTATTACCCTCTAAAGTAACATATTGTTTATTTACTACCTGTATTCCTCCATGAAAATGTATGTTTTATGATGGTAGGGATGTTTGTTTGGTTGGTTGGTTTGCTGGTATATCCTCTGGGCCTAGTACAGTGTCTGGCACATAGTACGTGCCCAGTAAGTGTCAATTTAATACATAAATAACCAAGTCAGTATTCACTTTAGTGTATTTAGAAATGAAATTTTTATTCTCAGTATTTCTACCATTTACTAGGCCAAATATGGGTTTTTTAATTAATTAACTAATTAATTTTTAATGGAGGCATTGGTTAACAAAATCCAATGTTTCAGCTGTACACTTTAACAGTAAGGCATATATATACATATATATATATATTTACACTATATTTGCCTCCCACAGTTAGATTTCTTTCCATCACCACATATATGACTCCCTTTACTCCGTCTACCTCTCCCTTCCCCCTCTCCCTTACTCTCTGGTCATATATGGTTTTGAATGGCAAAAAAAATTTTTTTGGAATGATTTTCTCTATACATTTTTTTTCACTCATTTATGTGTCATGAATTTTTCCTATGTCTGAAGATTTGTTGGATGATGGAAGTATTAGACATTTGAGGTTGGTTCCATTGAACATAATTTTATTCTAAGGGATGATAACAGTAGTGATAGATGCAATTCCCTTATTTGAGTTAAAACTAACTACATTCTACCAAAATGGTAGTAAATGGACGGAGTTGTTTCCTTTCTTTCCTTAATTTTAATCTTTTAGTTCATGTGTGGAAAATGATGGTTGGTGGCTCTGATTTGCTTCACCCTCTGTTTTTGTTTTTGTTAGTCAATGAGCTAAAAATGTTTTTTACTTTTTTAAATGGTTACATTTTAAATGATTATATAAGATTCTACACAGTACCCTCAATTTTTTCCTCTTGACCTATAAAGCCTAAAGTGTCTTGCCCTTTAAGAAAAAAGTTTACCAAGCAGTTCTAGGTGTTTGATATAAAATAAGGATATTAAACTCACAAATAAGATAATAATATTAGTAGCTCCTATTAATCAAGAACTCACTATGTGTTTAGCATTGTGGTAGGCACTTTCTATATATTATTTCAAGTTCTTAATATTTGTGCAAATATGATATTTTAATCACTTTTACATGCGAATGAGTAAATGCTATAAAATTAAAAAACTTGGCCAAAATCCTAGCAATTTCCCCAAAAGATTAGCAGTCGACTTTGGTATAACAAACCCTCAAAAACCTATCTCTCCTCTCTTCAGCTTTGCTGCCAAACAACAACAAAAAATAGTAACAGCAATAGCAACAATAAAATAAGGCTATTTAAGGGGAAAGAATTAAAATTAAAAATTAAAATTTAGTAAATAAACCATCAACTCCTTAGAATTTAAAATTTCCTGATGGGCATTCTACTGCCTTAATTTTCAGGACAGTCTTATAATTTCTGGTCCGCTTCAGTAGTGTATGAAGCAAGATGGAGTGTGTCAGCTTGTAGCTAGGAAAAGAAAAAGCTTTTGCCAATATCCAAATATTTCATCTGGTGGTTGGTCATAACACTGTGCTGCCCACATGTTACCACAACTGGGGGTACAACCTGAGCTCTGAATGGTAGGCCATGAATAGAAACTGTGTTTACTAAAACAAAATCAAATGTTCCCCAGTAAAGCCAGTAAGAGCTGAATATCATACCATAAATATTTTATAATATATTGATCTTATGAATACTACTTGAAAACTGCTCTGAAATTTTTAGTATTTATGTTCTTGAGAGAAACTTCCTTGACAGAATAGACTGTATGTTTATTTCTTTTGTGGATAAAGACCAAATTAAGTAGTTCTCAGGTATGAATTAACACTGGAAAGTTTTATAGAAAAGCACGTCAATAAAACTTATTTGCTCTGTATAAAATGGGAAGCATATGGTAAGTGGCATGGTGTGCTTGAAAGAGAATTAAAGGGAGAATCAATGAGAAAAGTGTTCAGTCTATGCTTCCCACATTACCTTTGGTGAGTCATACAACTTTTAAAACAAGCTAGTCCTTAGAGGTCATCACCAATTACTTAATTTTTCCATGTGAAAAATTTTTTTTAAATATAAAAATAATGTTCTTTTTTGCAACACACACACATATACACACATACATATATATGTATATATACACAAACATGTACATATACATACCTATCTTTATATATCTATTTAATTTTTTATAACACACAGGCAAATTTTTTTCTTTTTTAAGTTTAGACAACCATTAACATAAATCTGTTTCTCAGAAAAGTGCAGTATATTCAGTTTTTAGTGTATTGTGTTTATAATTCCTGCTGTTTTTCCTGATTGAATGGCTTGCTTTTATTTAGTATTTGCTGAGGTGAATAGGCAGAGAGCTCAGAATATAACATTACATATGAGCCACTGTCTAATGATATATATAGATGGTGCTTATCTGGTATACAGTCAAAAACAAAGTGAAAAAAAGGAAAAAAAATTGAGATGATTTGAATGTAAGGGATATTGGTAAGATAGCAGTTCAAAATGCTGATAGGCAATTTCTGTACTATTTACATAATTAAATACTGCAGAATGATGAAAAATATGTCTTTACCTATTTATCTTTCTATTCCATGTTATATTTACACAAAGATGGCCAAGGGAACCACCAGCCTGTATACTCCTAGTGGATAGAATTCTTTTAAGTCCTAGTTTCTTTTAGGGCCATATAGCTATTGAATTTGTTGAATAGTAAAAATTAGTTGAATTAATATTAAATAAATAAAGTGAAATGAGTTGAATCCATACTGAATTAATATGCAAAAATGATAATGTTTTAAAGACCTCCTATCAGAGATGGTGGGAAGCTGGGACTTCCATGACAGAAAGAGAGAAGCTTAAGGAAAAATTCACTAATTCAGTCAAATAGCTCTTTAACTAATAGTCACATTATCAGCTTTAAACTGTATTTAACAAGTACCCATATCTAAAAGGTAGGCCAAAGGTACTTCATTTTAGAAATGACAGTTGGATATCTATTTACTTTTAGGATAGAAGCAAGTTAAAAATACACACCCTGATGTTCATAGCAGCATTATTACAGTGGCTAAGACATGGAAACAATTGAAGTGTCCTTCGATAGATGTTTGGATAAAGAAGATGTGGTACTTATATACAATGGAATATTACTCAGCCATAAGAAAAGACAAAATACTGCTGTTTGTGACAACATAGATAGATCTGGAGATAATCGATGAGAAAAGTCAGACAGAAAAATTTGAGAACCATATCATTTCACTCGTATGTGGGATATAAAATTAAAAGCAACAAACAGAGACTCAAGGACATGAACAGCAGATTAGTGGTTATCAGTGGAAAGTGGGGAGGAAGAGGGTAAGTAGGGGTAAAGGGGATCAAATTTTTGGTGACAGAAGAAATTTAACTTTGGAGGGTGAACACAAAGTGTAATATACATTTGATGTATTATTGAATTGTACACTTGAAGCCTATTTGATTTTTTAAACCACTGTTGCTCCAATAATTTTAATTAATAAAATATATATTTAATTAAATATATATATATATATATTTATACACACACACACACACACACACACACATAATTGTAAGTGTTATTAGAGTATCGGTATACATTAGAGTTGAAAATAACCACCGAGATAAATTGTTGGACATTTGTAACACCTAAAATTGTCAACTAAATCCAATGAACTATATCTTTTCCTCTTATGTAAAACCCGTGTTCTTATAGTTCATCTTTGAAGCTTGAAAATAAAAATCTTATATACTAAGTCCTAATTTTTGAGATATCTCAGTAGAGCCTTTTTTCCCCTATAAAATTCACTTGAATTCAGTTAATATTAGGATTCCTCTTCTTTTTTACCAGTATGCTATGTTTAGGATCTTGAGAAGTACTACTGAATGCACCAATAAAGTACTGCCTTTAGCCATAAAAGTTTCAGCAAAAATATGACAACTAACCCACTATATGCCATGCACTGTGCTCTGAAATTTACAGTGTTCTGCTAGACTGCTAACCCCAAGGCAACACTGAAAGTCGCTTTAGCCTCCTTTAAGATTAAAGAAAAAATTCTGTAGTGAATTTCATACTTTTTCCTTTAGGCCCATTGCAGGTTAGCAGCAAGGGCAGTTTTCACATTAGACTTTGTAGAGTGTAGGGGAGACTGTTTTTCTGTAGTGCATATCATTAAAACTTTGTTAACTGTGACTTCAACAACCTGTATAACTGTGTAAGCATGTAATAGTAGCTACCAAGGCACTGATTTTGCTTCTTTCTTACAAGCATAGTTGAAAAGAGGGGAACATTTTCTCTAGCTTCCAAATAGAATGGGGACCCTAACGTAACTTTGGTGACCATCTTATGTATTGAGATTTTCTCCTTCTTATACAATGAGAAAAAACAAGATCTAAAGACCTAGGGAAGATGGCAATTATTTTACATTAGCACAATCTCGAATCAGAGTGATTTGACTTCCACTCATCTGTTTCTGTGTCAATCACTATATCACATACAGAAACTGTTGTGATACATGAGATGCGTGGAAGAATATGGAAAGATTATCTTCCATGTTTTTAGACCCAAGATTGTTTGTGAAAAGACACTTGCTGTTTTGCTGATATGTAGATATAAGAGCCATTTACCTGAAAAACATTTTTTCCCTCACTGTTAGCAAATGAAATTTGCATTTTATAATATCTATTCTGTGGCTTTATTATTGGCATACATACATTATTTAGATATTGAGTGTTAAAAAGGTGAAAAACATAATATTACTCTCAATGTTACTATTAATATGATGAAACAGTAATGTAGATAATATAAAAATAATAAAAAGTATAACTATGTAATACATTAAAGTTTTGGTTGCTTTAAAATCTATCTTTCCAGTTGTGTGTTATTTAGGGTAACAATGGCATTGACATTGTTTTTTTTTTTTTTTTTTTTTTTCACTACATATAAACCAATAAATAGAAAGATATCCTGGAAGGGTATTCTGGGCCTCTAAGAAGTTATTCTGCAATTCAATAAATATATGATAGCACAGTCCACTGAGTGTATAGGCCACTCAAATATAATGTGAACCTTATTGCTTATTAAAGTATATTGCCATTTACTTTGACCCTTGACAAACTCTATTCTTCAAGGTTTTTTCTCTGCCTTTCTTTTCTCCTCCTGACAGGTAATGATTTCAAAAGATCTATTAGATATTATATGCATAATGAAAGTGCAACGCTTGCTGTCAGATACAATAGAGCGCAGGCAGTTTTTATTTGAGGCCTCAAAGTTATAGTGTCATAGGTACCTGGAAGGTCAGTGAGGACTGTGCCTATTTCCTATCTCCTTTCTTTGGAGATATTAGGAAAGTTATTTGGTAAATACATAATAGTTTTCTTTTTTATTTACCACCCCCCCCCCCCCCGGCCCCATATCCTGAAGGTTAGTTTATTCTTCCATAAACAGAAGGTCAATGATGTTCTCTATTTTAATGGTTCCCATTCTATTCATTGTTATGCACTTTGTAAGTCTGAAGTAATATGGAATAATAAAAATTGGCTCATTAATTTCTTCTTATAAATAGACATTATAATGTTAACACAAATTCTCAAAGAATAACAACCTTAAAACATCAGCCATAATTCTATCACTATTTTTACTTGCGTATATTGTCTTCTACAGGCATAATGTTTCTTCTTTACATAATCACAATCATAGTACAGATACTATATTATAAATGTCTTTTTGCCTTTAAAATTTTACGCTTAATTATGAGTGGTGGTCATAATTAATATTTTGATGGCTATGAATAATTTTACCATTTCGATGCACCAACCTCTATTTAATGTGTCCTCAAAAGTTGGACTAATTTTTCTTTTTTAGTATTACTGATAAAAATACAATAAATGTTTTCATGCATATTATGTGAAATTCTATTGAATTACTTTCTTAGGGTTAAATCCTAGAATCACAATGATTTAGAAAAGGAATGTACATTATAAGACTTTTGCTATAAATTCTCATAATAATTTCCAAATGGTTTGCACAAAATTATAATGCCATTAGTGTATAATCGACTTTGCCCATTTCAATCTCTCCTCAAGTTTTTATTCAGTTTTCTTAGGATCACATTTACTGTTTAAGTAATGCTTTTCAATTTATGATTTTGGAATTCTCATTATATATTAAAAAATTTGTCCTGGAAATTTATTTTTTAGAGATATCTCCATCAGGTAAAACTTCAAGAACCATGGCTAATAAATTGGTTATGTTTTATCATGCATTTTTTTCTTGAGGTCTATTATAAGGTAAGTTGAAAGAAAAGAATCATGGGCATTTTAAGAAATGATACAGAGTTTAGGGTGAAAAAAGTTTGGTAAATATGTAATTTAATATAATGTATTTTTATCTTGATTCTCAATTATTTATTATAGCTTTTACAAGTTAAAGCTTGGATAAAATCTTCCTCTTAAATTTTTTTCTAAAATGTTCTCCTTATGTATCTATTAGTTTGGAATTATACTTTTTTATTAGGTTAATTAGAAATTCAGATTTATTTATATTATTAAGCATCACATTTTTATTAAAGTAATATCTTAATTTTAATTAGTTTTATAAATAGTTATACAAAGACTGGTTAGAACGAATTAGTCCTATGTATATTTAATTTTGTTAAATTTATTAATTAGCCTGGCCATCACTTTTCATTTGGTCTTTTGTATTTTTATGGTATTTTGAGGCTCTATTGTAAGTCACAAATTATTGGCATTTTTTAGCACTATTTGTGAGTTTTCATTTGTTGTCTTTGTTAATTTTGCTTTTCGTGAGTAAATTTAAACCATAATCATTATATATATGCTGCTATTGGGCTGTCATCTCATTTGTTTTTAAAATTAGTGAAACTCCCTTTTCAAATGCTTTTGAATAATGCAAATTATTGTTGTCTTTTCATATTTTATAAGATTTGGAATGGAAATGTCATTTTAGCATTATTTGTGATAAACCCATGATTCAACAAATTTCTTCGTTTCCTTATCCCCAATAATCACGTATTGAATCACAATTACACCCCTCCTGTGTTCTTATTTTTTCAGTATTGAAGTATTAATAGCTTGAATATATGAAAGTTATATAGTGAAAATACAAATACAGTGAGTTCTGAAAAGTGTATATCTACATGTAACTAGCACTCTAATAAAGATATAGAACATTTTTATTTACTCCAGAAAGTATTTTTCATTCATTTTCCATTCAGTTTCTACCTCCAAGAGGCAAGTACTGTTCTGATTCCTATCAACATGAATATTTTTGCCTATTCTAGAACCTCATATAATTAGATTCATACTGTGTGGATTCTTGTGTGCTGGCTTTCCTTTGCTCAACAAACTGCTGTGAGATTTATCTATGTTGTGTGTATTAATAGTTTATTTTCACTTATTGCTATGTTGGATTCCATTATTCTTTCTTCTGTTAATAGATATTAGAGTTTTTACCAGTATGGGGATACCATGAATAAAGTTGCTATGAACATTTTTAAATACAGTTTTGCTTGGCCTATGTTTTTTTTACTTCTTGAGTAAAAATCTGTAAGTAAAATCGCTAGATTAGAGTGTAGATGTATGTTTAACTTTTCCTAAGTAGTTATACCATTTTACAGTTCTTATTGCAGTGTATGAGAGTTCCATTTGCTCTACATCATTATTGACACTTATAAGTGTGATATTTACATATCTGTTACAGATGCTAGTAAATTTTATATTCTTTATCAATTTTGATATCTTCTATTAAATCTAATAGGGAAAAGAGATCTCTGCTATTTTTTACTCATTAACTTATCTAAATTTCTTATTTTTTAGAACATTGAAAATTATAGTATAACACAGAAAAGTACAAAAGCGTAATTTTAAAGCTTAATTATAAAGTGAAACCCATGTAAACAATACTATATAAGCCACTTCTAGCTACATACACCTCAACCATTATGCTTTTTCTTCCTCCCTAAAGAAAACCACTACCCCAGCTTAGAACCCTGTTAGTTACGTTTGATTGACTTATAATTTAAATGTTATAAAAATAGTAGTCCTTTGTGTTTAACTTATTTCATCCAACAAAAGATTGGAGAGGATCATCCATTTTATTGCATGTAACCATAATTGACTAATTTAGTTTATTTACTGCATCCTTATTTATCTGTTCTGCAGCTTATGAACATTGAGTTGCTGCTATTATGAATAAAACTTCTGTGAACATTCTTAGATATGTCACTTGGTGCATGTACTTCAGTGGCGCGTATACTTAGGAACAGAATTGTTGAATAAGAAAGTCAGCGTGTATTCTGGTTAGCAGATAACAGAGTTTTGCAAAATGGTTTAAACAATACTCCAACAAAGTGTTTGTGAAATTCAGTTGTTTCACATCCTTTTCAGCACATGGCATTTGTAGTCCTTTTCATTTTAGCCATATTGGTGAAGGAATTTGCATGTCCTGATTACTAGTTTGGTTTCTTTTTCAAGATTTTAGGAGTCATCTTTTTTTTTTTTTTTGTCTGTTTAATTCTACTGCACATTTTTATTTTCCTATTTAGTTTTCAGTATTTTTTAAAACAATTTATAAGAGTTCTTTTATATTATTCTAAATGTGGTCACTCTTGTCTGTTATATGTATTGCACATATCTTCTCCCACTGAGTTTCTTACTTTTTCAGTGTCTTAATAGTGATTTTGGTCAGTTTATCAGTTCTTTCTCTTTTGATCAGTATTTCTGTATTCATTTTAAGAATTCCTTTCCTTACCTAAGGTCCCTGTACAGCCTTCTAAAAGCTTTATTGAAATAATTAGTTCTAGAGTTCACCAGGAATTGATGTATGTGTGAAACTTGAAGCTTTCTCTATATTGATATTTAATTCTTTCTCTATATTGATTCTTTCTCTAAATTGATACTTAATTGATTAAACACACCCACTTTCATTGAAACAATTGTTCTTTACCAATTTATTATAAGGCAAGTCTCCATGTTTGTGGGTCTATTTTTGGCCCTCTATCCTTTTACTTTGGTTTTATGGTTTAATTTTAAGCCAATACCACAATATATTAAGTACTATAGCTTTATATTAAGTTTGATACTGCCATATAAATTTCAGAATCACGTCATTAATTTATGCACTCCCACCCCACAAAAACAGAACAAAACAAAAAACTTGATATTTAAAAAAAATTTATAATGATTTCATTAAAATTATATCACAATTTGGGAAAATATATGTATTTACAATGTTGAAACTTATAATTCAATTGTATTTTTAAATTTTTTTTCTTATTTTTGATATTTAAAAAATGATTTTCATGTAGTATCTAGCAACTTTGTTCAAATTACTTATGGATTCCAAAATTTAGAAAATATTTGTAGACAATCATGATCTGAATATGATGAGAATTTTTTTTTTCAGTTCTCATGTATCTTACTTCTTTCCCTTGTTTTACTAAATTATATAGACGCTTCCATATACCATTCCATTTGATCGTAGCAGGCATCTTTGTCTTTTAACCAGTATCAGAGGGAAAATGCTCACTCTTTCATCATTAACTGTAACTGGGATGTTTTTATTCTCTACTCTGTAAAAAGTAGAGTTTCCATAGAGTCAATGTTATTTATTTCTTAAGTAATATTTGTAAGATTGAATCATTGAAGCTGAGGTTTTCTTTGTGAAAGGTTTTTGATTATAGATTCAAATTACTTAATATATATAAATTTTTCTGAGTTCTCGATTCCTGTATTAGCTTTGGTGTGTTTTCCTAGGAATTTGTACATTTTATCTACATTTTCAAGTTTAATGGCATAAATTCACTTATGATATAGTGTGACCATATTTTTGATATCTATTGAATCTGTAAATATATCTCTTTCGTAGTCAAAAAATCATTTTATCTGTAACCTCTCTCTGTACCTCATTTCTCTTGATCAAACTTTTATCGATTTTATTATTTTCTTTTTAAAAACTGATTTTTGTTGAGTATTTTTATTGGATAATTTTTATTATTCTGTTTCATTAAATTACTATTTTTCTTATGTGCTTTTTTATACTTTATTTGGGTTATGTTTGCTGAGTGTTCCTTTTAATTTTTTTACATGATTTCTAGATAACTGCTTTTGGCATTTTATTTCTAAGATATGAATTTAAAGGTACAAATTTCTCTCTACACAAAGCTTAGGCTGCATTCTCCCATTATTTATGTATTGTACTTTTATTATGTTCAATTCAAATATGTTCTCGTTTTTGTAGTGATTTCTTTCTTAATGTATGAGGTATTTATACATTTATTGTTTAATTTCCAAATACATGGGAGAGTTTCTGCTTGCTGCATATCTACTTTAATTCCACTTTTATCAGAAAATGTGATTTTAAGCCTTTGAAATTTCTTAGGATTAGTTTTTAAATCCTCTGTACTATTGTATGCTGAAAGCTGGTAAATGTTCCACCTGCATTTGAAAAGCATGTGTATGCTGAATTTGTTTAGTGCATTGTTTTAGATATTTAGATATTAGTTGTCAATTTTATTGATCTTATTCTTTAAAAAGTTTTTATCCTTCTGCTTTTTCTTTTTTTGTCTCTGTTTGTAGTTACTGAGAAAATTTGTTTAAAAAAACCTTAAGATTTGTCTGTTTTTACTTTTAATTCTGTCAATGTTTGCTTTATCATTTTTTGACAATGTTACTAGGTGTGTACAAATTTAGAATTTTTTATCTTTTTGATGAATTGGCCTCTTTGTTATTGTTAAACAACTCTTTACTTCTAGTAATACTTTTTGCTGCAGTCCATTTTTGCTTGATAGTAATAAAACTATATAAGCAAGAAACATTTTTGGTTTGTTTTACAAATAGTATTTATGTAGACTTAGCCACATTTTTAACATTTTTTATTCCTCTCATTTTTTCCACAACCTCTGACCTTATTTTTGAGATTATTTTTCTTCTGCCTGAGCAATATTTCCTTACTGTCTCTTTTGGCAAAGATCAGTTGGGAGCAAGCTTTTCGCTCAGTTAATATATTTTCTTATAATAATGAATGTTTCCAAAAATCAATTTTCAGTCTAAATGTTGCTTCCTCCAAGATAGTCAGTATTTTTTCTACCTAATTTTAAAATTTGACTTGTTCTTCATGTCTCTGCTCTGTTATGTACTGTTCCCAGGTGTTGTATTCTTAATATTTATCTGTTTCAAAATTTTCTCAGCCAGTATCTCCTCTAGATTGCTTCTTTCCTGTTATCTCATTTTTATTCTCTGTCTGGGATTCCAATTACAAATACGGTTGCCTTTATTTTTCTATTCTATGGATGGCAGTAAACATTTTCTGTAAGAGGCCAGAGAATATATATTTTAGGCTTTGTGGGCCACATATGGTACCTGTCACAAAAACAGGCTGCCGGTAGATTTGGCCTGTGGGCTATCATTTGCCAGTTTTCTAACCTCTACTGCATGCTGTTTTTTCTCACTGTCAATTGTTAATTTTCATTCTGATATCTCTCCATGTTTCACCATATATGTTTTGTTTACATTTACTTCTACTTCACTAAATCTTTATTTAGTTATGCTAATCTGAACATATACCATTTAGTAATTTTTGAATTTTAAGATTTTGTGTTTGTTTTCAGTATTATAATTTTTTATTTGGCTCTTTTTAAAAATATTATTCAGTTTTTATCTCCTAGAGGATATTAAGCATAGTTATTTTAAAGATTGTGACTGATAATATCATTATCAAGAGCCACAATAGGTTTGTTTCTACTATTTCTGTTTCTAGTTTTATTTATGTGGTATTTTTACATGCTTGGCAATCCGGGCTGAAGAGGACAGATATTGTTTATGGAAAAAAATCTGTGAATTAGGATAATGATATATTTCTATAGAGAGAATTGGTTTGTTTCTGAGGATGCTAAGGGCATTAACAATATAAATTCACTTCCTCCAAATTTAGAGATTGAAATCCAGAATTGTTTTTTTGTTTTTGCAAGGTCTACTTTTAATTCATTATATTCAAACCAAAATGTGTTGGGCTGTCAATAATGCTCCACATTTTCTCGGTATCCTGGAATTGCCCTTAGAAGAAAATAGCCCTAGAAGTATTGCTTCTCCCACTGATTTCCTATGATTCTTGACTCTTGGCTTCACAATTCTTGACTATAGTGTTAGACTGTTGAAGCCTTCACACAGAAAAAAAGTCTAATGCTTTCTTCCCCATTATTAGTAGCAGAAATCTCCTTTTTTAAAAAAAATTTGGTATATACTTTTTAATAAATCATTTATTAGAGCACTTTTAGTATCATAACAGAGGGTCCAGAGAATTCCCATATTCCCTTTGCTCCTACAAATTCACAGCCTCCCATACTATCAAATAAATACCAGGGAATGCTATTGCTGGATCATATGGTCAGTATATATAGCTTTGTAAGAAACTGCCAAACTATCTTCCAAAGTGGCTGTACCATTTTACATTCCCACCAGCAATGAATGAGAGTTTCTATTCCTCCATATCCTTGCCAGGATTTGATATTGTCAGTGTTTCAGATTTTGGCCATTCTCAGTCATGTGCAGTGGTATCTCATCATTCTTTTAATTTGTAATTCCTTAATGACATATAATATTGAACATTCTTTCATCTGCTAATTTTCTATCTGCCTATCTTTTTTTGGTGAGGTGTCTGTTCAGATTTTTTGCCCATTTTTAAAAATGGAGGAGTTTAATGTTTTTATTGCTGAATTTTAAGAGTTTTTTTTTTTTTTTTGTATACTTTGGATAATAGTCCTTTTATTAGATATGTATTTTGCAGATATTTTTTCTCAGTCTGTGCTTCTCTTCTCATTTTCTTCACAGAACTAAAGTATTTTTTGTTTGCTTGTTCTTGTTTTGATTTAATGAAGTCCATTTTATCAATTATTTCTTTCATAGATCATGCCTTTGGTGCTGTATTTAAAATGTCATTGGTATGCACAAGATCATCTAGGTGTTCTCCTATCTTGCATTCTAGCTAGGCATTTTACAGTTTACATTTTACATTTAAATCTTTGATTTATTTGGAGTTAATATTTGTGAAGCATATAAGACCTATGTCTAGAATTTATTTATTTATTTATTTTGCAAATGAATGTCCAGTTCTGATACCATTTATTGAAAAGATGATCTTTGTTCCATTGTATTATTTTTCTTCCTTTGTCAAAGATTAGATGACTTTATTTATGTGAGTTAATATCTGGGCTCTCTATTCTGTTCCACTGATCTATTTGTCTTGTCTTTTAACAATATTATACTGTCATGATTACCGTAGCTTTATAGTGAGTCTTGAAGTTGAATAACATTAGTTCTTCACCTTTGTTCTCCTTCAGTACTGTGTTGGCCTAGCTTTTAAAATGTATGTAATAAAAATGATTATCAAGGGTTCAAGCTCTTCATTTTTCAGGAATGTAATAATATATAATTTATCTTATTTAAACACTTAAAAATTAGGAGTAGAGGTTAAAACTTCTCAAAGACTATAGAATTAATATTCATAATTTATAAGAGTCAAGAAAACTTAGTAAGAGAGCTGAGATTTTTAACATAAATAATCCATTTCCAGATTTCATACTCTAAATTCATTTGTTCTTTTTTCTTTCTTTTCTCCCTCTTCTCCCTCCCTCCCTCCCTTTCTCCCTTCCTCCCTTCCTCCCTCCCCCTTTTTCTCCCTCTTTTCCTTCTTTCCTTCCTTTCATCCTTCCTTCCTTCCTCCCTCTCTCCCTCCTTCCCTCTCTCCCTCTCTTCCTTCTTTCCTTCCTTCCTTCCTTCCTTCCTTCCTTCCTTCCTTCCTTCCCCATTTAATTAGCTATAAGCTAGACATTATTACAGGCTCTGTGAAAAAAAACAAAAATTTCAGTTTAGAGAAGCTGTGAAAAAACACAAAAATTTCAGTTTAGCCTTTTTATAGATTATGGTCAAGTATATGTGGTGTGTGTTGTGGGGAGGAAGAGGGCAGGGGGAGAACCAATTGAAAAAAAAATAATAAGTCAGGAAACTATATAATATATTGGATGATGATAAGTCCCCTGGTGAAAAAATAAAGCAAATAATGATAAGAAATATAAGAATGACAATTGCAGTTTTACATATGGTTATTGGAGAATGCTTTTGCTAAAAAGATATCATTTTAGTAAAGATTTAAGGAGGCAAGTAGCTGATTAGTCATAGTTATAACTGAACAAAAGGGTTGAAAGTAGAATAAGAGTCAGTGAAAATGTCCTAAGATAGTGGCATACCTGGGTTGTTAGAGAAATAGGGAAAAATGTTAGCGTGGCTGGAACAAAATGAATGAAGATGAGCTAGAAATGAAATTACAAGAATATTAAGGTAGTAGACATTGCACAATATTTTTCAGGCTTAGATCTGCAAGATGGTTCTTAGCAGATTATTTTCATCTACTGAGAATTTTTCAAGCTTCTTATGAGCTTAAGTTCCACCTTCAGCAGTATTCCATAGTTTCTATTTACTCTCCCATAAAGTTTTTTTTTTTTTTTAAGAATCTACTACTTTTCTTAATACAATTTTGAAAAATCTTCTCACAGTACTGACTCAGCTTGACTCTGCTTGGTTATGCTGCAGTCTTTTCCTATGTAGTTTAAAAGAGTATATTAACATATGAATATGAGTTTGTAAATTTATTGAATGACTGGAATAACAAATATTGTTCAATCTTAAATACCAACATTTAAGCCTAATACTTCCATTTCTAATATAACAAAATCAATGGAGGAAACTCTTTTAAGTTTACCTGTATAAAACATTAAATTTAGAGACCAGACTAGAGATGAATTGTCAGGGGATAATATGCATAGGTATATTCCCAAGTGTACAGCTGCTAACTGAACATCTCTATTATAAATGGTGAGCAAAAATCTATGAAGGTAGACTTAAGCTTCTAATTAGAATGTGGGAAGTTGCAAGAAATGTTACTCTTGCCTGAACAAAGCCATCTAAATGACTACATAAATAATAGTGATTGTTGCTGTTTTGGTTTATTCCATCTGAGATGAGGATGAAAATAAATGGTAATGAACTAGATTCTAGAAAGTAAAGAACCCTATATTGCAGCAAGGACACCCATGATAACTTTTCATACTTGGTGGAGTAGTAGGAAGAAGAGAAATATGCTATAGCCTGGAGTAATGAGAAACTAGATGAAACTTTAAGAAACTTTTTAGCCTGAAGAACCCAGTCACAGCTTGAGTCTGAACCATCTGTTTATTCTTTCTCATGGGTTTTCATCTAGTTTAATAAAGTATTATGCTAAAAACTGGGAGGAGAAAGGGAAATCTAAGTGAAATTTCTCCTGGGCATTGAAGCCCTTCTGCAAAAACAAGGCAAGACCCTCCAAATGCTGAGACAAGGCATTTCAGTCCTTTGCAGAGAGTAAGGCATCTATCTTCCAAAGACTTGGAAAGTTGGGGAAAGCCTAGAGAGCAAAATCTCCTCATGACCCTCTGAAAAAGCTGATGGTTAGGCATAAAAGAAGTTTGGAAAGTTGGTGAATAAGCCAAAAAACAAAAGAGATTTCCAATTTCTGATGAAGGCAGTCTCTTACTTCCCTCAAATCATCTTAAGCCTATGGTGATTTGAATCAAAGTTTCAACAATGCTCAGACTCAGCTCAATTCAGATCACATTAACTCAGTACCCCAAATCTAGCAGGCTTTTTCTGGAGATAAACATTATTTACTTGAGTCTTTACTGCTCCTATTGTGTGATAAATGTTGAAAAGCTATAAGCTACTTAGGTACTGGGGATTTTGTAAGGGTAAGTCTATCAGTATACCGGCCTTTATATATTACAGTACTCCATCCTTTGTCTGATAAGTACAATGTTAATGAGATGGATGTGAGGCTGACTAGGATCAAGGAAGGATGTCTTCATCTGATTGAAAGAATTTTGGGTTTAATTATATTTGATTGGCATCCATTGTAGAATTTTTGAAGATGAAAAATATAACTGTACTAGTTAGCTATTGCTTCATAGAAAACAACACCAAAACTGAATAGCTTTAAAAACAAACAAACAAACAAACAAAACAAAACAAAGCAAAGCAAAGCAAAGCAAAGCAAAGCAAAGCAAAACAAAACAAAACAAAACAAAACAAAACAAAACAAAACAGGCTTTTTATTGAGCTCACAAGTCCAGGAGGCTCAGCATGGTGATTCTTCTGGACTGTCTGAGACTTCTCATTTATCCGTATCAGTTGTAGATTTAGCAAAGAGGCTCTTTTGTTGAGAGTTGAGTGAATTTTGCTTGGAATGACAGAGTGGGGAGTGGAGAATAGTTTGGATGTCTCTCTTCTCACCCATCAGTCTTGCATGTGCATATTTTATAGTGACTGGGCAGGGCTCTGAGAGACCTGAAAATTGCAAATCTGTCTAAGGCTAGAAAATGTCAGTTCTACTATTTTCTATTGGTTGAGACAAATCACAAACCAAGGCCAGATTGAATGGGAAATGGACTCTACTTCTTGACATGAACTGCTACAATGACATTGCAGTGGGTATGAAAAGTGATTTGGTGATGATAAGGACCTGTATATTTTAATAATCCAGGAAAAAGAAAAAGAGTTCCTGAAATAAGGAAGTGACACAGTTAAGTGGAAAAGATGACAAGCACCAGATATTTTAAAAAATTAACAAGCAGGATATTGTAACCAATTATTAGAGTTGAGGGGAACATGAAAATGTAAGTTTATTAACTTATAGTTCTAACTTAGGAGAGCTATATTTTTGGATTCCACACTGCACTTGGCATAACTTTGTTCATGTTTTTACATAATCTATACTAATAACTCTTTTAAAGGCTGCATAAAGTTTCAAAAACTCATTACCAACATTATTGTTCTATCCTTCTACCACTGCAAATTTAGGACGTAAACGTTATTACTCTTTGCGTGTGGAATGCCTATGGAGTACGTATACCTACAATATGTATTTGTTTTAATCTCTGCCATGTTGATTCCTTTTTAAAGTTGATATCAGAAATACATGACTACTATTAATGAAGTATGTTTAGAAGTATATTCCCTTGCTAAGCACCACTAGGCATTCTATAGAGATAATTTACACTTTTCGTATTTGTGTTAGACTTCAGCAGCACACGACTTTATGAATTTTTCTCAGAATCCAATGCTATTAATAAACAACCAAAAATAAAGCTTCTGCCCTCAAAATTTGAATGCTCTGTGTTACAGTGTAGTCTATGACAACCTGTTTACATTTTGATATATAGTTCAAGAAATTAAAGTGTATTGTCTAGAAAACTCCACTACTGTAGGGTATTATTTAGTTATATTTGAAGTAATCATTTACTCTATCTTTAGCTACATATATATTATAAAAAAGAGATAGATTGATTGACATTTTTAGCTTTTTATTTCTTATATTTCTGCCAGAATTTCTATATATTTACAGTCATCATTGGGTGAAATGTAAATTAGTTAGAAATTTGACTTTACATAAGAAATTTGACTTTACATAAGAAAGAAAACAACATAGAAATTTAGAATTTGGCTTTATCGATGATATGACAGTAAACAAAAGCACACTTTAGAAAGCGAAGAAATAACAATGCTACTACTTTCCAAATGTGACTGAGAGAACTGCCTGCGCCTGAATGTCTTTCAAAACTCATGATGTAATGTATGAAATTTTATGTCATCAATATATGAATAGGGCAATGCTTGTTCTGAAACAAAATCTTTTACTTTTAATCTTAGGAAACATCGAATATTAAAAATATTCAATATTGAATACTGAAGCTTGAAATAAGCATGTAATTTCAAACTGTTTTAAATTGAGACTTTGTCATTTTAATGCAACTATGACACTTTAATGACCCTATATCATTTCTCTTGCTCTTTTAAGAAGAATACTTGTACTAAAATTACTTTATTTAAATGAATAAAATAGTTTGAGTAATACAGCACACACATTTAAATGAGGGATTGGCGTTACTATGGATCAAATGTTTGTGGCCTTCTAAAATTCATATGTCAAAGCCCTCATACCCAAGATGACAGTATTTGAAGATAGAGCTTAGGAAATAATTAGGTTATGAGAGTGAAGCTCTCACAAATGGGATTAGCACCCTTAGGAGAATAGACATGAAAGAAATGGTCTCTCTCTAGCATGTGAGGCTACAGCAAAAATGTGACTATCTACAAAACAAGAAGAGGGTCTTTGCCACTAATTCTGCTGACACATGGCATTAGTGTAAATATCTTGATCTTGGACTTCCCACCCTTCAGAACTGTGAGGAATAAATGTTTGTGGTTAAACCACCCAGTCTGAGATATTTTGTTATAGCAGCACAAACTAACTAAGACAGACAGACATGTAATTAAAAGCACATTTCAAAGGATTTGCCTCTCGTTTCTTTTCTGAAATTCCCTTTAACAGAAGATTCATTAATTTCATGTCGCATGAAATGAACAAGTGATTAGAAAGAGCTAGTAGCAGTAAAAGAGCTAGTAGCAGTAAAAATTTTCTTTTACTTTGTTTTCATTTTTCAAAATTCTAACAAGCTTGGGTTGAATCAATGAGAATTGCCCATTGCTAAGGTCAGTGTGGCCTAATTAGTTTTGCTATGTTGCCACTGTAATTTCACTTGACATGATATTGAAAAGAGGCTCAGAAGGCAATCAATATCTAATAGCCATGATGAACATTGGTTACACCTACAGACAGTAATTAGCAACGATATGCATCACTTGATATGAAACAAAAACTGCGGTGCCTAGTCCCCTTGTAAAAATATCAATGTCTGTCCCTTCTCACTAAAAATGTCTAATTAATGAAAACCTTTCAATAAAAAAATCTATGTGCCTTATTGATTGTACACATCCTGAATTGATTGCAGTTTGGGTGATGATATGATCTAATAATTTTTCAAATTCTATGCTATTAAACTTTTTCTGGTTCTATATCACAGAAATCCATCTTATTTTGAAGAATTGAAAAAAGTTATTGTCAGGATAAAGTGAAATTTAACATCTTTTTAGTGATTGTATTTTTATCCAAGAGTCTAATTTAGAGAAATCTGTGGAACATTGAATTTTTTTGAGCATATATAGATAGCAGAAATAATTTAAATTTCCAAATTTGTTCTTAAATTTCACAAACACTTTATTGATTAATTCTCTTCATTAGGTTGATCTGCTGAAGTTTCATGATTTATAAATTTTAGTTTCTTGAGTACTTACTCTTAAAGATAAGAGAACAGGATTTATTCAAATTTTAAAATGTTTTCTATTTTTTTTCACAAACTCTTCTATTATGAAATTTTTAAAAAACTTTAAGTGATTCTTCTGTTGAAGTTTAAATGATTTATTTTGGTTCACTGCTCAGGATATCAAGAAAGTTTTTTCACTATTCTTTGTGATAATCTTTTGTGTACTTGACAACAGTCTTGTTTATGTTTTTATTTCTCCATAGAAGTGACAAAAATTTTCCATTCATGGATTTTTCTCAAGGCATCTATTCGTCTTTTCATTTATGCTAAGTTAGCTCATAAAACTGTAAAGTAGAAATTTTCACTTTGGATATGTCAAATATCTGCTGATTCATCATGGTGGGAAATAATAATTATGAAATAACTCCAGGTATGTTACCACGTGGAGATGTAAAAGCTTTCTCTGGCTTCATTAAACATGGTCACTTTGTGGTACTCTAACTGTAGGAAAACTTGAGTTCCACCATGTGCTGAGAATATGAAGATGGCAGGAGCCAATGGTTGATTGCTGTTCTCCAAAAGTTAACTGTGCTTAACCACTGGCCAAACATCGATTTCCTCTTCAAAATGCTGTAGAACATCTCTATTTTAGTCTCTAATATCACTTGGAAAAATTTAAGCACCATCTCTTAAATTATCTTCTGGATTGATTGCAGTATTTGATTACCTTATTTTCCCTCAGACTGTTTCTCCTTAGGGGAGAACTTTTTTCACAAAGTAGAGACAATTCATGTTAGTGCCAATTTTATTTTTTTGTAAATAACATTTGTTGGAGCACAGTTTATATATTGTTAAATACACTGGGTAAAAATTTTAAGCCCCCAAGTTTCCTTCATAATTTTTTGCAGTGAATCCTTTCAACCTTGACCAGGCCTCTAGCAACCACATATCATCTTTCTGTCACTTGGGATTCCTATATGTTGGTATGTGATTTGGTAGTTTACTCCTTTTTAATTCTTCATAGTTTCTATTTTCTGTCATAAAACACAATTTGTCTATTTTCAGATGTTAAAGAGATTTGGATTGTTTTCAATTTAGGACCATTTTAAATAAAGCTGTTATGAATAGTCATTTTTAAGTCTTTCTGGACACATTTTAATTTCTCTTGTGCAAATACTTAGGAGTGGAATTGACTATTCTAATAGGTAAATGTTGAGCTTTAAAATAATCTGTCACTATTTTCCAAAGTTATCATACATATTTTATAGTCTCATCATAGATAAATGAGAATTCTAGCTGCTCTTCACCAATACTGGATACTGACATTATATCTAATTGTAGTCACTCTAAAAATATATAATGATATGCCACTTTGGTTTTAATTTGCATTTCCATGGGAATTAATGATGGTGAGTAATTTTTAAGTGTTTCTTGGCCTTTAATATATCTGCTTTTTAAAAATGCTTGAATTATTTACTCATTTTAAAATAGTCTTCTTTTTGTGTTTTAGCAGTTCATTTTATATATTTTCTCTCTATATTCTATATATGTGTAATATTTATAATACATATATAATTTCTTGTAATCTCTTCTATTTACTTTATTCAGAAAATATTTAAAAAACAGAAAGTTTTAATTTTGGTGAAGTCCAATTTATAATTTTTCCAATGACTTGTGGTTATTTTGGTTCTGGCTAGGAAATCTTGGCCTCTGCATTGTCACATGTATTTTCTTCTGTCTAGGATCCATTTTAAGTTAATTTTTTTTTTTGCATGGAAAAATAATGATGATGACTTATTTTCAAATACTTATCTAGGTTTTCCAGGCCTATTTCTCTATTGAAATTTTGTTCTATTTTTTTCCCCAGAATTATTTTGGCTATTCCAGGTCCCTGGCATTTCCATATTTATTTGGCATTAGCTCGTCAAATTCTATAAAATGATTGCAGCTTTGATTGGCATTACCTCAAATCTATAGAAAAATTTTGGGAGAAAAATAACATATTAACAATATTGAATCTTCTAATTCAAATATGTGGTATATCTTCCATTTATTTAGATTATCTTTCATTTTCCTTGTAACTATTTTATAGTTTTTAGTGTATACTTACATATTTTTTAAATTCATCTTCAAAAATTCGTACATTTATATTTTAGATTATAAAAAAATATTATGTTCCATTTTTTTTACCAGTGTATACAAGTGCAACTGAATTTTAAATATGAATGTGTATGGTGTCATTTTTAAAATAAATATGACTAAATAAGCAGACAGGGCACTTACAACTTTTCTCATGGAGATAGAAAGCCCAACTGCACCTGCCATTTATGCCATAACACCTGTAGACTGAAACAATTCACATGGTCATAGTCAAAGTCAAGGGCAAATCTGCAAAGTCATATCAGTGTAAGTATAGAAAGGGGTGAAAAATTTAAAAGTATGTTTCTATTGAGTGGCTTTGTGACCTAAGAAATATGTCAGTGTCTTTAAATATTCAATTCCTATTATTTGGAATGCTTTTGAGAGCTTGGAGAAACATGGCAGATTGAGAGATGTCCTTAGATCTCTCTCCTTGAAACAACAATAAGCTGAATCTCTAAAATGCAACAAAAATCACCCAAACTGCACACCAGCTTGTCTGAGCATGGGATTTGTGCCTAAGAACTACTATAGGTCAGAACCTCAGGTGTCGGATGGTGAACTGGGAAAATAAAGAAGCTGCATCTCGCAGCCACCAGAGCTCCCTGTAAGAGGAGGGGGAGGGGAGAAGGTGTGGCGAGTTCCCTGATAGCCCTGCTTGGGAGTGCTGTGAGCTCCATGTGGCCAGTGGCAGGGTCCAGTCATCAAGGCAGAGAGCAGAGAAGAAGGACGGCAGAGAAACAATAGTTGATTTTTACCAGTTGTGGTTGCAAAACCGAGGCCCAGCTGCAGCCCCCAACCTCCAACCCAGAGGGCCCCCCATTTCCTCTAAGACTGAACACCACAGAGCCCAGGGGAATCTGAGCAAATGCTTTTGAAACTGTCACTAACACTGACAGGGACTGAGACTGGGAGTAGTGAGCGTGATTAAACATCTATGAGAAAAAAAAGACATTATTAAGACTTTATATAAAGCAGAGATCCAAGAGGCTTAGACGCCACCTACTGGAAACCAAAAGAAAAGTGCCTCCTTTGCAATAGACTAAAGAGAGACCTTTATGTAATAAATCATCTTTCTGGAAAAAAAGCAGAATATACGGCTATTAATGCCCAAGTGGAGAAATTGTTCCTTAAACACCATAAACAACCAAGATGACAAGACATCTCAGAAAGAAAGAGATAAATCTCCAGAAAATAAGCTTACAGACATAGAAATATATACCTTAAATGAGAGAGAATTCAGGATGATACTTCTGAAAAAACTCAATGAGTTCCGCAATGAGTCATATCAACAGATTCAGGAGCTGAAAAACAACTAGATGAGCAGAACGAGTTCTTTAGCAAAGAGATTTAAACTCTCAAAAAGAAAAGAATATATCTTCTGGAAATAAAAGCAAACAAACAAACAAAACACCACAAGAGTTGAAAAATGAAATAGCAAGCTAGAGAAATAGAGTGAACCAAATGGAGGAAAGGATCAGTGATATTAAAGACAGAAATCTAGAAATAAGTCAGAAGGAAGAAGAGAGAAACCAAAGAATGAAAAATAATGAAAGAGAAATTCAAGAACTAGCTTATACCATCAGGAGAGTAAACATAAGAATAATAGTCATTATCGAAGGCGAAGAAAAGGAGCAGGGATTAGAAAGCATTTTCAGACAAATAGTTGGCGAGAATTCCTCAAGTCTAAGGAATGAGCTGGAGCTCGGAATTCAAGAGGTCAACAGAACATCCAATTATCTCAACCCGAAAAGGCTTTCACCAAGACATATTGTATTAAAATTATGAAAAATCTACAAAGACAGAATTATCTGGGTAGCTAGGGAAAAGAAGAATTATCTGGGTAGCTAGGGAAAAAAAGAGAGTAACCTATAAAGAAAAACCCATTAGATTATCTTCGGACTTCTCAGCACAAACCTTACAAGTCAGAAAAGAATGCAATCAAATATTCAAAATATTAAGTTAAAGGAACTACCAGCCAAGAATAATGTGTCCAGCTAAGTTCTCTTTTAGATATGAAGGAGAATTAAAGACTTTTGCAGACATACAAAAAAATGAAGGAATTCTCTACTACAAGGCCTGCACTATAGGAAATATTGAAAGGGGTCAGCTCATCTAAAACAAATTCAATTCTTTCATTCACCATTATATATCTGCAAGGTAGAATCTATAACTTTAATTTTATAAATGATAAAACTGAGATTCACAAAGGTAATTTTCTTAAAACTGCACAACTAATAAATATTACAGTTCTATATATCAAAATAATTTGAAAACATGATTGTGGCCTACAGTAATCTATATCTAAATTTCTTTGAAAGATTTTATCACATGTGTGAATTTCAGTGATCTTATTTCAATATTTCGTACTTTTTAACTTTAGTTCTCTTTATTAAAAAATTAATATAAATGAAATTATACTTAGGTGGCACAATATGTTGGAAAAAAGATGCTTCTCTTCTAAGCAAAATTCAAGACTAGAAAATATGAAAAGATAAAAGAATAGAAGCTTGAATTTAGGAAATGTCTCAATAGTTAAAATTTGGAAAGCGTTTAATCTCTAGAATAGTCAAAAGTTTATTAAAAAGTGTATAAACAATTTAATTAACAATAATTTTCCAATGACAAATAAATTACTTTATTGAAATTCTGATTTAGATATTACTCTGAATAACTTACTTGCTTCTGGCACCCTTAAATCATGGAGGTGTGTTGGGATTGTTTACATAAACTAAAGTTATTATTTTATCAATATAGTCATCCTGATTTTTATGGTCCTTTTAAGAGCTTCTCTTTATTAGCCATCTGCCTCACCATGCGTATAACATTCTACAATTTCAGTCTAACTAGAACTTAAGTATACTTTCCAGAATCTTGAAGAGCAGCAAATCATTCAGAAACCTCCCAGGTATTACATTTTTTTTTTCTCCTGCTAGTAGAATTTTATCTTTCTCAACAGTGGAATCTGTAAGAATGAAGTGATATTCCTAAATGGGCGCTGGATTTGTCTTAATTGTAAGAGAACCAACCGCGGTTTTGATTTCCTTGCATTTCACACAGTTTACTTACTCAGTCTTCCTGGAAATGTAAGCAAGTATAGAACTGAGTTCTTGTGCTCTCTAAGGGACAAGGATAGCATGAGTGACTTCTTTCTCCCTCCATTCAAGATCTGGCATTAGATAGAATAGATTCTATAGGAAGGAAGCACCCCTCCAAGTAAGTAACCCATATTTGTTGCTCCATCCTCCATAAAGGTAGTAATTAACAAGAATTTACTTTTTTAAACAGTTTCTTTACATACTTGTAGTTTTCATTTAAAACTCACGATACCCCTGAAGTAGATATGTTTTATGCCCATTTTGTAGTTAGTAAATTTATCTGAAAACTTAGTAAATATATCGAGCAGAGAGCAAAGAAAGGATTTTATTCTGGGTAATCTAACTTCTGGCCCCATGCACTCAACTTTTATCCTTTGTTGTTATGACAGATATATTTACTAGGTGGTATGAGAGTCTGTAGGAAGAAATTCTAACCCAACAAGATGGAGCCTGGAGGAAACAGCTGGAGGAAGTTCTTGTGGAAAAGATGATGTGCTGGGGCAGAATGGTGTAATGGTGTAGTGGTTAGGTTTAACATCTCTGGAGGAAGGCTGCCTATCTTCTATCCTGGATTCCCCAAAACTAACAATGGACCTTGGGCACATTTCTATCCTGGCTCCCCAGTAAGGTTTTGTTTGTCTGTTAAAAGGAGATGATGAATTTGGCTTAAACTAAAGATTCGTAGTTGAGAATTCATCTAAGATGAAAAAGACTGGTTTACTTATATGTTGGGAAAAAAGAAAGCAAAAATTGGGGTATCAACTGTGATGGCTTTTTTCTGGGGGTACGTGCAATGTGGTTTTTGACTATGGAAAGAAATAAATGTGATCATTAAAATGTGTTTATTCTTTTATAAATGATACACATTCTGACTGAAGACTGTGCTATTGAAAAAGCTAACAATTATGTAGATGTAGGAGAAAACTAACCACTGAAAATTTACGAAGAAGGAACACACATTTTAGAATCAGGTCACATAGCATTTTAATTTCATCATTCCTTACCAACAGTGTGACCTTCAGTAAGTTACTCATCAACTCTGAGTTCTACTTTCTATTGTAAATATACAATAAAAGAACTATTAATTATGTGAAATGTTTACACAAATAGAAATATAAAACATATTTACATTTTGAAAAAAATAACCAAATACTGGAATGTATTCCTTAACCTTTTAGAAAAAACATGTATGTCTCTTCCTCTACTTTGCAGCTCCCTCCTTTCAATTCTTCTCCAAGGAAGTAAATAATGCATTTTTGTGTTAATTTCTGTTTTTCTTTATAGTTTTATTCTGCATATATGAATCCCTTAATAATACAGTATAGTTTGCTCTGCTTCAGTGAAGATCATGTTGACCTCTTGTTCTGCAACTTCTTTTGCTTAATATGTATTTAGGATTGACCTGTGTTGAATATATAACTTTAGTTCATTTATTCTCTGTATTGTACAGTGTTCAATGGCATGAATATATCACTATTTATTATTTATGTATTCTATTGTCAATGACAATTCCGCCCTCCCACACCACAGGGTGTGAGTGTCTCTTAGGAAAGAAGCTGCTCTGGGCATTCCTACATGTATCTCTTTGAGATGTAGATATATACCAAGGAGTAGATTTGCTGAATGATACGGTGTGTGCATCTATAACTTCATTAGTTAATTAATGCCTGATTCTTTCGAAAATAATTGTACCAATTTATATTTCTACTGGCAGTAGAAGTTCCCATTTCGTTTATTTCACCGTTTTTATTGCCAGTCATTATTTTTTACCAATCTGCTAAGTTTATAATTTTATTACATTATGTTTTTGATTTGCATTTTCCTAATTATTAAAGTGGTTGACTATCTTATCACATGCCTATTGGGTATATGAGCCATTCTTTTGTGAAAATCCTATTCAAGTCTCCTAGCAACTGTTATTTTAATTGTTTTGGGTACTAGATCTTAATTGGTTATATGTGTTGCAAATATCTTAGCTCAGTATGTGGCATGTTATTTCATTTATTTCCAGTATCTACTGAGGTTTAGAAATTCTTAATTTTAATATAGTAAAATTTATCAATGTGTTCCTTTATGTTAGTATTTTGTGTGCCTTATTTAAAAAAATCTTTTCTACTCCAAAGCTAAGAAGATATTTTCTATATTGTTTTCTAATTTTTTTAATAGTTCTTCAATCCACCATTAAGTAATTTCTGTGTATAGGATGAGGTCAAGGTATGTGATGACCATGAAAATGTACCACTCCAATATCCTGCCTTGGGGAGTATAATTAAGGAACAACATTCTGAATCTATGGTGTTAGTATTGAGGACACACTTCCTAATGAATTAGTGTAGTAGGGATACTAAGGCACATTCCTGTGAGATAGCAAATACCTTTTACTCATGATTTGGGCTTAAGGGTGCCCCACTGGCATGACCAAACTTTAAAAAAAATTAAACTGCAGTCATGGACTCTCTTTACCAAGCTTTGCCGTTCTTCGCTCCCAGCACAGCACAGTCTGGTGTCTCTACCTCTTTCATCCCTTTTACCTTTTTCACTACGATGTATTTCTCCAGATAAATCTTTCACATGGTGAAACCTTGTGTTTGCTTCTTGGAAAATCTATTTTTATTTTATTTTAATTTTTTTCATATAAATAACCAATTGTCCCTACATTTAAGCTTCAGTTTTCTTATCTGTAAAATGGAATTTTTAATATCTACCTAATATGTTTGCTCTGAAGTTCAGAGAGCTAAAGCATTTATCATACTGCTACAAAATGCTAGCCATTATTAATTTATTTCCTTTCCTCATGATATACTTTTCAGGATATAGGTGAATTGTAGTTTGACTGTCATGAACTAAGTCTACTCCTGGGAAGCTGTACCGTAGATTATCTCTGTGCTTTTGAGCAAGCCACTTGACATTTCTGAGTCTATCCTTCACCACTCAAAAAGCTAAAAAAGATAATCTATAACTAGTTGATTAGTTTGTTTTAGCTAATTAGTTACTGTATTTGACATTTTTATACTTTGTAACTAATCAAATTTATTAATATAGATAAAATATTTTTAAGACTGTAAAGTTTTATATATGTGTAAGAGATAATTATTAGTAATTTGAAACTAATACTTACAAGTCAGTAATATACAAAATATCATGTATTTTGCTTACATCTTTTCCTCATATTCTCTGGCTCTAGAATGCCAGATTTAAATAAATTATATACAGTTGAATTTTTCTCAGTGATAGGTAGAGCTGGGTAGGTAGATACATAGATACCTAGAGATATTAGTGTAATAAATATTTCTTAATTTCATAATGGAAGCTTTTCTTCAATAAGCCTATACAATACAGCTACACATTTATGAATTATATATACTTTTATCTTTCTTGATTCTGGTCTGATAGTTTCTTTGTTCTGATAGCATACCATATAATATCTGATAGTTGCAAACTTTGAAAAATGACATTAAGTACTCACACTGAATATAACCATGTATCCAATATTTAGCCATTGCCTAGACTAGAAATAAGAAATATGGAAGAAGTCTTTATTTTCTAACAATTATAGAAATTGCCTCAACCTTCAGAGATATAATCCAAGTCTTATTTATGATTTAGTTTTAACTTCTTCATTATATTTAATGTTATCATGTTTATCTTTGATATTTATATGTATTTCAATATCTTTGTATATTGATTCAATTTCTGCAAATATTACATCTTACAAAGATCTCCATTTAAATATAAAGGCAAAGATTCTCAATATCTGATTACTGTATTCAGTTCAGCAGTCGCCTATTTCAAGAAATATTTGACACAAGATTCCAGTGTAACTAAGAGTATAGTGAGCTCCCAAATGATCAGTACAACAGAATTCTACCAATTTATGATTGCATATGCATATATATGTTATTGATTTGAAGGTAACTCTGAATTTGGATTTATATAGGCTTAATGAGTGATGACCAAATAGGCTATTCAATTCAATAATAATTTTTAGAACTCAGCATTGCTATGGTGATGATATTCCTTAAAATTTTAAGCCTCAATTCCTCTTCAGTAAAACAAATATTTAACAGAACATAAATTGGTGTGAAAGCACTTGGTTTCCTGTATGAAATTTAAAAATTTTTAGTGCGATATTTGCCTCTGAGAAGAAAATTTGTAAGAAAGATAAGGAAATCATAAAAACTATGTAATTTCAAAATATACACAAAACATTATAATTACCTGGTAAAACTGAAGGTACTGGTCAGTGTTCTCAGAGTGTGTTCTCTAAAAGCCTAGATATATGTTATTAGATATATTCCAAGGAGGATTCCTAGATACTCCTCAGATAAAGGGTTCTGCATCTAAATAAGTTAGGCAATTGTTTGCTTCAGCAAGTTAATCAGTTTTTTTTTTTATTCCAGTTTTTCAAAACTTTATGGTAATTGTGAATCTTCAACAAGTAGCTCAAATTTGCAGTCGTTTTTAAACTTGTTTCACTGTGGAACAAGCATTTTTCTCAAAGAAAGATTTTTATGGTAAATGCATTAGCAAATGTTAATATAGTCATTAAATAAAATTTAAATATGGAAAAGGGAGAAGTGACTCTTAGGAAGAAAGTGGGCACAATTTTGAAGAATTAATAAATAAGTAATGGGTTAGGATTGGGGATGGGAGAAGGAAGAGAATATTCTAGGGAACAGTTTAGGAAGCATTTATGGGATTGATGGGGTCATTAAAGCATGAGAAAAAATTTCTTATTGGGAAAAAGTGGGCAATATATTTGCATCAAGTTCTTGATAAGTAGAAGCTGGAATTTCATCTTTAATTTTCTCTTTCTTATTTAAATCTAATCCATCTGGAATGGAATTTCATGCATAATGTGAGGTAAGGATTAGATTCCATCCATTTACCATAAGGATAAGCAATTCTGTTAATACCATATATTGAAATAATCATTTATTTGCCACTTTTGTGTAATAGTTGTTGAATCATAAACCATGCTTTCAATTATATATTTCTGTGCTATTTCATTCCATGAGACTGTTCATCCCTATGTCAATAACTCACAATCTTAATTTCTAAATCTGTTAGGGAAAATCCATCCACTTTGATCTTCTTCAGGAATATCTTGGAATACTTTCTATTTTTCTCTTATTAGTTCTACAAAAACATAACAAATAAATAAAAATTGAATTTTGTTTGAAATTACATTGAATCTATTGATTAATTTTACAGATTTGACATTATTATGTTATTGAACATCCCAACTCATTAACATGGATGATTGCATGGATTGTAACTTGTAATACTATTTAGGTCTTCTTTAATATATTTCAATAAAATTTTATATATTCTTCATACAAATCTTACATATGATTTATTTTAATATATTTAATATTTTATTGCTACTTAAGATATTATATTTTAAATATAATATTTTAAAAGTCCCCTGTTAGTGTATAGAGTCAAATGATTTTGTAGGCTAATTTGCTATTCAGCAAATTTATAATAATCTCCTATTAATTAAAATAATCTGTTCTTTGTTTTGGATTTTCCTGATAGACAAACATATCACCTGTTAAAAATCATAATGTAGTTGTTTCTTTTCAATCCAGTTCTTAGAGTAATGGTTATGATCATTGTTTCACCTATAAATATGAAGTTTGCTTTTATTGGGTTAAAGATGTGCCTTTCTGTTCTTAGTTTTCTAAGAGATTTTTTAAGGGACTGATTTTTTTCAAAGAAGTTTTGTGTATAATTTAGAAGATTATATGATTTTTCCTTTTTAAGTTTATTTAAAGTTACATTAAATTACTTTCTAAAGTTAAGAACAATGTGTTCTAGAATAAATTCAATCTGTCATGATACATGTATTTTTATAACTTTTTTATTTTACTAGAGTTTAAGATTTTTGTATTTGTGATTGTAAGTTGGGCTGGTTTTTAATTTCCATTTCTCATACAATTGCTCTCAATTTTATTATTGATGCTTCTTAAAATCAGTTAAGAATTACTACTGTTTTCCCCCATAACCTGTAAGAATTTGTGTATGATTGGAAGCATACAGGAATTCACCAATAAAGTATTTTAGGCTTATAGTTTTTCATTATGAGTACACTGACCAATTACTTACATGGTCATTCAAGTCTCTAAATCTCTCTGTTACATTTTCCTGTTTCTTGTTATAACTTTTTCAGAATGTTTCCAGTTCAACAAAGTTTGCAAATATATTGGCGAAAAAAATTGCTCATGATATCTTTTTGTTATCTCTTTAATGCCTTCAGAATTTGTAGGTTTGTCCCTCACTTCATTACTAATCTTGTGTATTTATATCTTTTTTATTGTTGTTTCTTAATCAAGGTTGCTTGTGTTTTGTCAAAATTGTCATTCTCAGGGCTAATTTTTGACTTTGATCATCTTGTTTTCTATCAGCAGCCTTTCATAAATTTTGGTATGTTATATTATCTAGTTACATATTTTTTGTTGTTATTTCAGCTTGTTGGCATCTAGTTCTAACTATCTGTAGTGAGATATCTTCTTTAACTAACCTATTATTTCAGGATATATTTTAAAATTACTAATTATATTGAACTCTTTGTTATCTTCTTGTTATTTGTTTTTAAATTAATCACTTTGCTATCAGAGAATATTTTCTGTATGATTTCAAATCCCTGAAATGTTAAATTTGTTTAGTGTGTGAAAATATAGTAAATTTTTACTTAAGTGTTTGATTTGTATTTGATATGTATTTTTCTCTTATTGGGTCTAGTTTCATGTTCATTATATTAAGATTTTTATTTTTCAAACTATTAAAACTTTATAATAAGTTTTGTCATTCTAATTTATCAATTACAGTCTCCTGTTATATTAGTGTACTGTAAATTTTTTTTTTTACCATTTTGTATATTTTCCTTTATATATGTCAGTGTGTGCTATTGAGTACATGAAAGTTTAACCTTATAAAACCTTCCTAAAAAATTGAATCTTTCATCATTTTAAGTTGAATCTCTGCCATAGTGCTTTCACTTTTATGATTATTTTCTCTGAGAATAATATAGCTACATATATTTGCTATTATTTCGTATTTGCTTGGAACATTTTTTTTTCTTTTTGCATTTTTATGTGGGCTCTGCTGATTTTCAGAGTTGTTTCTCTGTCCAAATCTCTCTTCTCTAGTACTCTGTCTTGAGAACTCTATAGCCTTTTGTCTTCATGAACTCAAAATGACTTTTAAGTTGGGAAGTTTGCAAGAGTCCTCCTGACTTTCCTCTTTGTGCATCACGGCTAGAAATTTTTTCAAGGAAGCAAATGGAGGCAAGTGTAGAGCTCACCTTGTTTGTTTCTCATCTTTCAGGTATCAATGTCCTTTATTACTTCACATCCAGTGCCTGGCTAACAGTTTTTTCATGCGTGTCTTCAAGCTTTTGGTTGAGGGTAAACCTAGTCTGTGTTATTCCATTCTAGTCAGAAGCCAAATCTTTGTGCCTCTAACTTTCTATTTTATGGTTTTCATACTTAAAAATATTTGGTCCATTTTCAAACTTTCCTAGTAATTTATTTTTTCTCTTATTCTTTTGTTTGCCATCCTCTCTTATTTTATATATATGTTAAACATATTGTTTTTATATTCTGGCTATAAATGTTCTCTTTTTATTTTCTGTGTACCTGTTTATTGTGTCTTTTATACTTGTGTTTTGACAGTTTTATTAAAAACCACATTTCTTTGAACATAATCTGTAATTTTGGATATTTGATATTTGAGAAGAGATTCAGTTACTTCAGGAAGAATTTTTAAAGTAAGTTTTGTAGGAAGTGTTTTACCAATATTTTGTTCATGACACACCACATATGTCCTTGACCTAAGTTCACCTGAAGCTGACTATAGATAAAGACAGTTCCCACCAGCTAGATGCTTCTCAACTAAAGCAACTGAGTCACTCTTGTTTTCTTGCTGTCGGCTTTCTATAGGACCATACTGGTTGGCTGGGCCTCTGGCAGGCAAAACTCAGCAATGTGAAGAAGTTAATATCTCAGAAAAAATTTTAAACAATAGGGGTAGGAGTCAATGAATTAATTCTACAGCATTTCTGCCCTCAGCTGAATTAATTCTACAGCATTTCTGCCCTCAGCTGATATTGAGGCATGTTCCAAAGGCTTTCTTAGATAGCAAGTGTGATTGAACCCCTGTTACTCCCAACTATTTCCTAATGGCTCTTTTATTGACTTTCTCTTTTTTCTGCTTTGTTTTTCTCATTTCATCATTTGTTTTTACTGAGATCATCTCCAAATGAAACTGTTTTTTTTTTTTTTTTTTACTTAATGCATCTAAGTTTTTTTTTTACTTAAGTCTTTATTTTTGCATTTGGTGGTATATTAGCATCTTTACACACACACACACACACACACACACACACACACACACACACAGATCCTTAGGATACATATCTAAATATATGTCCATATTGACATGTCTGTCTATTTGTCCATCTATCTGTTTGTTGAGACTAATTATATGGAATTGGCTTATGCAATTATGGAGGCTGAGAGTCATGAGTAAACTGGAGACCCAGAAGAGCCAGTGATATAGTTCTAGTTTGAGTCTGAAGTATTGAAAACCAGAACTGATGGTATAAGTTCAAGTCTAAGTACAGAAAACCAATATCCCAGATTGAAAAAGTCAGACAGAAAGAGCAAATTTTTCCTTGGACAAATTTTTGTTTATTCAGGCCTCCAACAGATTGGATGAGACCCTCATACATTGAAGAGAGCAATCTGCTTCACTCAGACTACTGATTCAAGTGTAAATCTCATCAAGAGACACCCTCACAGACATACCTAGAATAAAATTTCACCAAAAATTTTGGTCACCCTAAATCCCAGTCAAGTTAACATATAAAATTAACTATCAGAAGTGGGAACCTACTGTATGACTTTTCCCTCCTTAGGATGGTAGAAAGAGTCTTATTCCACCTTTACAAAATGGAGTAGACTATAGATTTCCTTTATTTAATAGAAGTCTCCTCTATTACACTGCTCAGTTTGAATGAACCTGGGCCTAAAGTCCTATAAAGACCTGAAAAATGAAGATCGAATTTACGAAGTTTAGCTATGATCTCGACAAGGAATAACTTTAGGACATAGCTTTTTTCTGGGTTTCATTATTGTCTTAGATTTTTTTTTTGTATTTTGAATAAACTTTTGTACATGTCAACTTAGAGGTTTATTTAAGAAAATATATGTGTGTGTATCTTTGCAATATTTGCATATATGTATTATATATATAATATATACACATATATGTTATGTACATGTATAATTAAGTAGAGGGTTCGTAATGTACCTAGTGTGGCATATTGATGGACATGACTAATAATAGCATTTTCACATTAAATTGAATGATGGTCTTCTTTAAAATTATTTTTGTATGCACCAGCTCCAATTTTTATTTAAATTCACCTAAAATATGCTCTATTGAATTTTTAAACATGAAATTGTAGACAACTGCATATTCTCTCTAGAACTAATAGTAATGTTTCTCAAAGATTTACATATATATGATCTTTATGGTAGATATCCTGTAGAGATTGTATTAGTCCTTAGTTCCTTTTGTTACTTTATCATGCAGAAAAGTCCCATTTGAAATTTATTGGGATAGTGAGTTGAAATTCACCATGCAACAATTTTTAAGAAACTAGAAATGTGCAAAATTGGCCAATTTTCATATTTAAATATATGCTAATGTGCAATGTATTTCGACTATATTCATTTTGTTGGACATATTTTATACCTTAGGATTCATTTTATGAAATGTAAAATGCATGCAAATGTATGCCTCATCAAAATACTGGTCAGATTTTTGGTTTTGATTTTATCTGTTGCTTTAGATGCCAGTTTTCTCTAATGTATATAAGATATCAGTAATGTGACCTATGATTATATGAAAATTTATTACAATTTAACCTGGCTCAAAAATGAAAACCTACCCTGCTCAATAATAAAATATTTAGTTGTTTTATGACTTATAATGGCACCATGGGGTTTCATTAATTTATTTATTCAGCAAATATGTATTGATCACCAATTATGTTCAAGGGACACGGGATCTAATTGTGACACGTTAAACAGAACTAGCGTCTACTTCTAGAGAGTTGACAGTTCAGTAATTGAGACTTGTAGCTCAATATGATGCAGAATAAAGCTCATGTGATGGTCAGACACCAGATCAAACAAAATCTTTAGACCATGTTAAATATTTCAGATTTATCTAAAGTCAATGGTAAGCAAGCTGTTTTAGGGTTTTAACCTAGAAAATTACATGATAAAATTTTTGCTTCTAAAATTTACTTTGGTTGCTTTGTGGAGAATGGATCATTAAGAGACACAACAGTGGAAAGATGGGCACCAGTTAGAAATGCAGAAAAAACATAGACTCAGTAGGCTCATGAAAATACCATCTTACCATTCTTTCATTTTACAGTAACAGTTTATTCCTGTTGCTACATTGTTAAATTTTAACAATATCCCTAACACCTACAATATTCTTCAAGTTATGACATCATATATAAAAATATTATTTACATACAACTTCTGTGAAGCAGAGAAAGTTGATGGCAATTACAAAGGCTGTCTTTTGGAGTGCCACTATGGGGAAAGTGAGAAAATGACACAGGAAACCAGGGTAAATGAAAAGTCAGTACCTAGGAAGAAAGTCAATGGCAAAGGAAAAGTTCAGATAGCATGGTGAAAACAGACTAACCGTCCCCCGCCCCCATTTTTCCCTAAGTATTCAAATATTCAAAAATAATAGTGACATCTCATTTCTTTTTTGTCAATTCAGTAAAATATGGTTTAAAAACAAATACTCTTATTGTTTTATTGTTTTGTTTTCTCTCCTCCCTAATCAAGCTAATGCTGAGGTAAAAGTCCTTAATTCTATTAACATACTATTAAAAATACTGCCATTTCAAATATCTAAGGTGATATGAAAACAAGATTTGGGGGAACATGAAAATGGGAAGCTCATAGACTTTAAATCCTTGATTTGTGCCAGTTGTAAGCTCTACTACTTCTCAGTAATCTTTTTATTTGACTTTAAAGTAATCAAACCAACTGACTTTTATACTTGTCAAGGCTCATTAGTCTTTTAAATATTTGCATTTTCAATTATAGTGGTTTTTTTTCTGTTATTTAAAAAATTATAAAACTAAACATATTATATAATCCAGCAATTGCTCTCCTTGATACTTACCTAAAGGAGCTGAAAACGTATATATGCACAAAAACCTGCACATGGATTTTTACAGCAGCTTTCTTCTTAATTGCCAAAACTTGGGAGCAACCAAGATGTCCTTCGGTAGGTGAATGGATAAATTGTGGCACATCCAGACAATGGAATATTATTCAGTGCTGAAAAGAAATGAGTTATTAAGCCATGAAAAAATTTAAATGAATATTATTTAGTGAAAGAAGCCAATGTGAAATAGCTACATACTCTATAATTCCAACTACAGTGTATGATATTCTGGAAAAGGCAAAACTATGGAGATAATATAAAGATCTGTAGTTGCCTGGGTTTGAGGTGGAGGAAAGATGAATAGATGGAGCACAGAGGATGTTTAGGACAGTGAAAATAGTATGATACCATAATGGTAGATACATATCATTATACATTCATGAACTGTAATGCAAACTATAAACATTGGGGGATTATGATGTGTTAGTGTAAGTTCATCAGTTGTAACAAGTGTACTACTCTAATGGAAATGTGATAAATAGGATGCTGTGTTTGTGTAGGGACAGGATACATATGGGAAATCTCTGTACCTTTTGCTCAATTTTGCTGTGACTCTTAAACTACTCTAAAAAATTAAGTCAATAAAAATATGTGGACAAATGAATTTTGCTCTGGAAAATTTATTAATTTATTCTAAAAAGAAGATAATTTTAAATTCTTCTGATGGTCTTTAATATATTATTATAATTTCTGATATGTAAGTAGCTTTTAAAACTATTATATAAAATGATACCTTCTGATTTGAAATTCAAGGACTTTCACAGGCAGCCCCTCTTGTGAAGGGTTCTGCTCTTTGGGCCACATTTTAGCCTTTCAGTTTTAGAGATTTATTTACTAATTCAATAGTTATTTATTATGACCCTACTATGTGTCAGAGACTATTCAAGGTTTTGGATACATCAGTGAACAAAGCAGATAAAATCCCTTGACCTCATAGAGAGATATGATAAAAGTGAGTTTTGTTTGTTTTTATTTCTTATTAAAATTTGAGATCTTTATAAATAGTGTCACCACATAATTTATTTTGTAATCCAAGACCCTTTAGATAGTACAAAGTAATATTATTAATTACTCTTAGGCAATGGGCAAAAACAGGGGTGGATGGTAATCCTACTGTAAACGATATTAGTTCATAGTATTGGAAGGAAGAATGTTCAAAGATTCTGTCTAAACCAGTTATGAAAATGTATGTACCAAAAACGAGCAAAGATATAAAACCAAAAAAAAAAAAAAAGTTTGTCTGAGTATTCCTGTATCTTTCTGAGGAACGTAGTACATGCACCATTTATATTTTATTTTTAATGCAAGGAAACATTTTATAAAGGGTGCTTCAGTTCAAACGACCACTAAAAATTGACTTAGGCATGGCTTGGGGCTATACTCCCTGAGTTTCTTGTTTAGAAATAGAAGACTATTGTCCAGAAACACTCTGTTGCTTAATATCCCCAAATTGCCTTTACTCCCCTAACCCCCGAAAAGTGTTAGGGAATTTTTTAAAAATTGATTTTTATGATTAAAGTCTACCAACTCTCAAAAGTGTCTTCAATAAATTGTCAAAAATCTTTCCTGCAGTTACTGTAGGATATATTGGGTTTTCCCCACCACAATTACTTTATTTGAGAGTTTTAGGTTTCAAAGAGAGCAAGCAGGAAAAAGATAAGAAAATGGGTATTATTCAGATTTCCTCTAATACATGATTGTATTTTATTTAGGCAGAATGGACTTGTAATAATTTGGAATGTGTTTTGTTGTTATTGTTGTTTTATGTTTGTTGGATGGGGGGGTGGGTTGTTTATTTAATTGGAAAGGAAAATTCATCTTGTTTTAATTGAAAAACCTAATTAAATTCCTTGGGAATCATAATTTACAGTGCTTATTGTGTTTTTTATTGCCATATTTTAGCCCTTGTATTTCTTTTTGTGATCTGGTGATTTATTAATAAAAATTGATCTGGAAGAGAGAAACTGGAAAAATCACACAGCACTAGATTTACTAGTTAAATTTTTAATTCACTGCTGATGTTCAAAATACCAGTAAGTTATCTCTCTGACACTCAGGGAGTGTCATTTGAGTGATGCTCTTTATTAGTTTAGTTTACTATATTTCACGAGTTTAGGTTCTCTCCCTCCTCACTGATTTATTTAAAGTCATAGGATCATAATTAATAGAAGCAGCAAAATGAGCCTTCAGCAAATTAATTATAATTATGTATGCCATGCATATGAATAATAACCTGGTTGATAAATTTGTAATGGTGGAAATTATTGTGTAGATTAAAATGATAAAGGCAGTTTTAGTAGGGAATTGGGAAGAAGAGATAACTTAAAGATTCTCACAAGCTGTCCTTCAGTCTAATTTGGCTCCCAGCTGTGATTCAAGTTTTGATATGAAGCTATTTATTTTGAGTGCAATTGTCATAAACACTCAGTCAGAGATGTTATGTGGTGCCATTGTGCAATATTTGATCAGTGAACTGTTCCAAAATACAATATTGTGCCTTTGGAATTATTCACTTTACCAGGCTTTGCCAAGAACATTAAACTAGACTTTAAAAAATCTTTTATGTATGAAGCACTGTTTGTAATAAAGTAACCAGACATATTTTATACACTAAATTGATTATTATAAGATAGTAGCATAAGTGCATGGCTTGAAATTCTTAGTATTCTTAACAGCAATCTTTAGTTTATGGTTGAGTTAATCATTTAATTCATTTTTATGACAAAGTTCGCATAAAGTTATGGTAAGAAAATAATTCTAGGGAGTTGATTATCTTTTGTCCTCCTCTTGATATATATATATATATATATATATATATATATATATATATATATATTGTAAAGATAGTCATGAGCATGTATATTGAGTACCTTAAACAACCTTTTTACATCCTCTCCACATTGAGTTTCAAGACTGGCCGCATGACTCATGCGGATGCTTAAATTCCAGTGGAGGCTTGCGTTGAGAATTCCTATCTGAGCGAATAGGAGAAAGTCAGTGCTAGAGAAATAAGCAATAGCAGAATCCACTAATGAAAACATCTAATTCTAGGTAGAGTTTTAAAATGAATGCTAAATTCAGAGAGTTCAAAGTGAGAGTCATAAAGGTCACAGAGACAAGAATCAAGAGTTAGGAAGGTGCTATCAAGTAATATTAGGGAGAAGTGAGTGTATGTGTATGTTTGTGTGAGTGTGTCAAGATTGGGTGTTGTGTGGTCATGGGGAGTAAATTCCTTATTAATCACCTACAAACCAGTTTCATGATTGTGTTTCTCAAATTTGACTGCATGTTAGAATCATGTGAGGAGCTCTTAAAAAATACTAATTCTGGAGTCCCATGCATAACCAATTTTATCATGATCTCTGGTCATGAGCACCGCTATGAATATTTCTTTAAAAGGAGATATTTTTATTTTGAGGCCAAATGAGGGAAATCCTGCTCTATGATGATATGCAATCAGAGAGCTTTGGAGTAAGAATCCTGCCTCTTTATTGTTTTGCTATTATAATTTATATTGACATGAGCCAAAAAAAGTGAAGTGTTGATAATCAATATCTAGGTGGATCATGCTTAAAATAAACAATATGCTGCTAATATAAGTAAATACTCCTAGAAACTGACATGTTTTACTTGTGCATCATTTATTTTTCTCCTCTACTTGGTAGACCACATGGTAGACCATACAGCTTATGGAAGGAAACAATTAAGTTATTCGAGTAGTGTTAAAGGCAGTGTGTTCATGTTTTCATTTGCAGTTAACTAATTTGAAAAAGCTATAGCAATCCCAAACCAAAATGGTTGCATGCACATATAGGTATGTCCTGAGTGAGTTTTCCCATATGATATCTATTATAGTCCTGCATGTAAATTAATTTGCATCTTCTCCTCATTTTTATATTTATTAGTGTAGAAGTTTTAGAGGAAAAGGCATAGGTTTTATAAAATGTATGAATTAAAGCTACAGACAAACCTAGTGTACAAATATAAGTGACTATATAATTAGCTTAATATTTATGTCTCTCAAGTACTTTTTTTAAATCTGCAAAGTATGGGTTATGAACTCTACTGATAATATTGTAATGATTAAGTTATGTACTATATGTAATTCATTTAACACAGTGCTTCGCAGAATAGGTGATTAAAAAATGTCAGTGTTCTTCCTTCACTCCCGTATACTTTTCATTTCAAAGAAGATTTTAAGATATTTTATGATGAAAATCTACCTACAATAAGATAGACAAATACAAATTCAAATAAAATTTATGAGGCAACTATACTAGTTGTAAGAATTCAATTATGTGAGTTAGTATTACATACAACTCTGAGCTTCCTGGCATCCAGGACAAAAATAGAAAACAAACTTTGATTTTATTAATAGTAAGAGAATAAAAATCGCTTTTACAGAAAACATCTTCCCTCTGATATGATATTCTAAAAGGATGTCATTCAAGGTCTTTTTTACAGGGAACATTGAATAATGCAAATGGATAATGCCTTCAAATATGATTTTATAGCTGATGCAGAAGCCATCTGCATATGGCTGTTCCTTGCATCAACCCTCAATAAAACCCAAGGGCATGACTTTTAAAGGTATCAACCTGATCATTATTACATTTTTATGGATGACTTAAACATCCTTCTCCATTGTTGTACAAGAAGAAAGTCAAACTATTCTGGTTTAGGGTATAACTCAAAAATTCCTTAATTTAGAATAGAATTTATTCCACGCTTATACTTTTTCTAGCACTCTTCTGTGTATGTTTGTATACTTTATCTCTCATATAGTTCAGAAAATTAAAATAGAGCATGTTGTTATAGTTTAGTTCAGCTAAAATATATTTGTGTTCCATAGTTCATTACTGTTACTGTATAACAGAAACAGTAATGACCTTGGTTCACAAAAGCAACCAATTATACAATATACTACATTACAGTATCAGGGCAGTGTAAAACATCTGGATATTCTGAAGTAACAACACAATAATTCATATGTCCCATGACTTTAATTTTGGTAAAACTGAAAGAAAAATAGGTAAACCACTCAAATTATTAGTAAATTATGAATTACAAATTTCTTGAGTTATAGAATTCTTTAAGAATTTCTATCATTTCTCTGAGGCTACATAACTAGTTAGTGGCAGATTTAAGAATCCAATATTTTTCCCTCCTGTTTATTATTTCAAAAGGCTTCCATTTGTTGGATTTGTATCATATAGGTAATGTTTCTGAATAACCATACCTAAATATTACTTTCAGATCTGAGGACTTGATTTCTTTTAAATTGTAGGAAATGAAATCAGATTGTGCATTAGATTTTTTTTCAAAGATGCTAAAGTTCAAAGTATATATAACTGAATAACACAAATACTGGATAGCACACATTTAAATACGTCTGTCATTGTACTCATACACACAGTTGCAATCCCTGCTCTGTTGAGAGAACAGCTACAGGAGTTGTTGTCACCTTTCCTACTACAATCATCCACTGGAAACAGTGTTCTATCTCTCATTGTTTGAACATTTTCAAAGCTCAGTAATAAGTTCCGATACTCATTGTCTTTACTGAGAAAGAAAATTGAGAACAGCCCCTTGTCCCATCTCAGGCATGAGCAGATGTGTTCCTAGTAGTCCAAGACTGAATTCAAAAAGCTATATTTCATATTTGAAACTTTGAGCAATGCTACATACTCCTTCTGTGAGCTGGGGCAAAAATCACCTTCTTAAGCATCAGTTGCCCATCTGTAAAATGGAACAATATAACCTATCTCATAAGGCTGTTGCCAAGATAATACGTGTACCAAAGTGTTTGGTATAGTGAATTAAATGTCTCACAGACATCAATAAGTGTGAACCATTATTATTGTAGATGAAAATTATAAATATTTTAGTTCTATATTATTAGAATTGTAAAGGAGATAAATGAATGTTTTTTTTTTTTTTGAAGATGTTAATCGACTAGCCAGGTAAATTAACTTCAAAATGAATCAGAGAATTTTAGAATAAAAAGAGATTTTGGAATAATCTAGGCTCATGGATCCTAAGAATTAAAAGTTATCTTAAAATTGTTCTAGTATAACTTCCATTTGCAATTTTAATATTCAACAAAATATCCTGACAAAGTGATTAAACTATCCAAATGCACCAAGACTTCTACAAGTAGGGAAACCACTCTCTATATCATTTTCATACTTGAAATTCTAGACAGATTAAAATACTATTAAAACATGCTTTCTTATATTGAAACTGATATTTAACAACCCTAATCACTAGCAGTTGACATTATATGTTTATTTTCATTAAAAATATCTTTTTCTGAATATTCATGAAAAATATATACATTTTAGAAAAATGTATTTCAGTTTCTGAAAAGCCATCATTAATATTTTGTCATGTTTCATTACATTTTTTTCATGAACTTTTTATCATCTAGATACTAATCATAAAATTATTTTTTTAGTTCACATGAATTGTATTAAGGATTTTGTTATGTGTAAAATTATATGATTTTAATGACCACATAATTTTTCATTCTATGAATTTGTTCTATAGCTGTACAGCAAATTTTTTATTTTCGTTATCATAAACTCATTAAGCATATATTTTGTGTGAATATCTATTGTACAAATTATAATTTTAGAATAGTCTCTAAGATTTGTAATTAGCAGATCCACATTGTGATTATTTTTATGACTCTTGATTTATATATTTACAAATTGCTTTCAACAAAGGTTGTAGCAATCTGGTCAGTGTATGTGAATGATTGTACCATCTTGACACACTTACCTTTTATTTATTTTTGTAGAGAAATAATAATTGCTTAAGGCAGAACATTTAATTCCAAATCACAATTTTCCTTAAAAATTAACTTGTGCCTTTTATTTTTGAAAAAATTTTAAAAAATAATTAGGTGGCAGTAATAGCCAAGTTTGCTGCACTTTTTTAGCAGTCGAAGAACTAAAAATGCCAAGAGGTTAAATAAAGCTGCTTTGGTACAGTATCAGGATTAAAATTTAGACCTGCTCATTCCCCAGACATTGCAACTAAAGAAAAATGTTCTGAATTTCAGTTTGACCTATGAACAAATATTTGTATCCAAATGCAATCAATACATTTTATCTAGACTGCATGAAGTAAAAAAGTTTAAATGGATTAACCTTATTTCAACAAAAAGAACATGATGAAGAGTATGAAAAAATTGCTTTATGAAAATGTATAGATTGCTTAACTATTAACAGAGCAGTTTAAATATGCATAAAATATTGGACTGATGGGGATAATTAGGAAGAAGTGATTATTTTGTATAGACAAGGGAAAACAAATAAATAATAATGGCCTCAAGAATCTGTAGCCTAAGGGTGATGCATGTAAATTCAACTAACATTTATTAAGTTTCTGTTATTTCATAAGATAATTTGCAAAGTATCATAAATACATTGTTATAGAAATATATATTATAATAGTACCTACATAAATATATTACAAAAGTTATTTTTAGATTTATACAGTGACTTTTAATTTGTAATAAAGTTGGTATTCACCATATTATATATGGATTCTCACTTAATTCTCCAAATAGTTCTCCTATTATGTATCTCCTGTTATGCAGATGAAACTCAGGGTGGATAGATGGTTATACAAGCATAATATTTTTTCAATTAGAGATTCAAAGATGAAGAAAATCTTTTACTTCATTGTAAAATTGATCTCATTTTTTTTTTTTTACTTTAGGAAATGCTTCTTGGCTCCAATGGCTTAGCATACAGTGTTATTATACCTTACTCGAAATGTCATTTTACTTAAAATCTTCTAAATATGATGCTTGCCATCCATTTAGATATGTTAAAGTATCAGAGTGAAAGTTTGTTTTATAATACAATCGTCACAAATGTATTTAGCACCTACTCTTAGCATGGCACTCCAGTAATTGTTAAGAAAATGACAAATGATATTCAAAATATAAATCCTACTCAAATAACTGATCAGCATATATGGTAGATAAGGATATTGAACTCATTAATAGGAATTTGGAGCTTTAAGCTTAGCTTTGATTAAAACTAGTTAAATGACTCTAGATAAGATACTGTACCTCTATGAGCCTTTATATATAATTTTAATATGTAGTTACCATTCTATACTATATATAGCATATCTATTTTTACTATATTATCTATATTATATTAGGTAGTTAAATGTTATACAATGCTTATTTATGTAGTTATATAGTTATAATTATAATATGTAATTTTATATATTTATAAATTATATGTAATAATATATATTATCTCATTAAATAAATAACAGTCATATATGTTATATGCAGTATATATACATTATAAATTACAGAGTGTGATATATACATATTTTGTAGTAGTTACAGCTATATTTTTTATATATAATTACTATCTGTAGAATGGCTAATGTAGTAATAAAAATAAATATTATATATTTTATTAACTTCTTTTATGGAATAGATAGTAAGAATTTCAGAACCAGTGTTAGGGAGAGGAGAGAGCATGAATTTCAATACCAGGCAGTATCAGGTTGATTTTTAAATCATTACCTAACTAATACATCCAACAAACATATACTGGTCACCAATTATGCATAGGTACTGGATCTGTAAGATTTAGTTCCTTAGTTTAAGAAATTAATCATCCAGCAGAGTGGTTGATACCACCACGTGTATCACTGTATTTCACTCTAATAATAATATTAAAATATAGCAAATGCCTCTGAGACATCCAGGTGAACTTTCAGAGAAGAATATGAGTCTACAGCTCAGGGTGGGGTGAGCAGGCTAAATTATGAAGATTTAAACTTTATGAATATATCAGAGGTAAGTTGGAGCATGGGAATGGCCAGGAAATTTAGAAGAAAAAACACCACTAAGAGGTGTGGTGGGGAAACAATTGCAAAGAAAATCTGGTTTACCAGAAAAAAGCAGGAAGAAATGTACTGAAAGTAGAATGTGTGTGTTCATTGAACTCTAGGGAGAAAGCAGTTTCATTGGTGATCCAACCATCTAATGCAGAAGCTAGGTCAAGACGGTCTAAAAATTTGCACTGAATTTGACTGAAAGTTAGTCATAGTTTAATTTTAAAAACACAGCTTAAATCTAGACTATCCCAATTCTACAATTTATAGGTCATGAGACCTTGAGCAAGTTAATTAAAACCTTAATTCTTGCCATCTTCCATCACCCCCTCATCTCTAAGATTGTGTGTGTGTGTGTGTGTGTGTGTGTGTGTGTGTGTGTGAGAGAGAGAGAGAGAGAGAGAGAGAGAGAGATTGGTGCTGTTAAGTTGGTGTTAATCTTCCCTCTTACATTTGCGAATTGATATATTCTTTTTAATTCCAAAATTTTAGATTTTAGATCTATAATTTTTTAGATCGGGCCTGAGAAGACCTACTACTGACCTATGCTAGGAGTATTCTTCGTATGGATATAAGGACTTATCATTGCCAATAAGCAGTGGATGGTGGAAATCATTTTTGGATTTCTTTTTATTCTCTTTTTCTTTAGCATTGGGATCACTTACAAGGCTTTTATCATCCTGACTTTTGTCTTTGACCCCAGATGCTTCAATTTGGCTTACTCTTAGCTGACATGCAATAATTAGATAATTTTGAGATTCATCTGGTATATCGAGGCTAAAACAGTGATTACTCCAAGTGTTATCACTGGTGTTAAGGTATTGAGCAAAGCTCAGTTCTATGCAGAAAAGTGTTTAGTTTCCTGAGTGAGTGTTGACAACTTGGGAGTGAGAAATTATATGTGATCTCAATGACTATAAGTAAACACGATCCCTTGGTACAGCTCTCTGTCTTTGTTGTTGGTTGTGATGAGAAGATAGTAGGAATGATGGGTACTAGAACTGGAAAAGAACCAAGAAATAAACAAACAAACAAAAAAGAAGGGATTTTGGTGACATATAAGTTCTGTTTACAGTGTATCCCATTGGTCTAAATGAGAGATGCTTATGTTCATCTCATATGATGGTCCAGGCAAACTGATATGAGAAATATGAATAAAAATTTCCAACCTACTGTAATGAAACTGGTCCTAAATGTCTATGAGATCCCATATAGCTATGGTTGTTTAAAAAGGCTATCTTTGCATTGTAATAAAAATGAATCACCTGTATGACCCATTGTGTATGATGAGAAGGGTGGCAAACGTGAACAGCTAATAGAGATCAGAGCATCTTTTGCCAAAAATTATAATTATAAATAATGTGATGTGTCTGTGTGTCTTTCAAAATATAAAGAAGTTTTTATAAATCTTTCCTCCCCAGATTTCCCTGGGGAGGAAACAGAATCACAATTTTTCAATCCTGCATTTGATTTTTTCCCCCTGCAATATAGATATACCCTGAATGATTTACTAGGTGTTTTTCTCCTCTATTTCCAAGACTGTCTGACAGGTGAAGAAGGGACAGTCTGTCAAAGCATAACATTTGAGGGGTCAGATTGAGACAGAACAGAATTCATTCTTCTGACAAAGTTATAACAAGACAAAATGAATTTTTGGTTGCCCCTTGCAGGTATCTCTATAATGCAATATATGAGACACTTTAGAAGAGGTGTGGAAGAAGAAATCAGAGATATGGATAGGAAAATCGTTCTCTAAGGATAACCGCTGATTTTGAAATTTATAAAGGGATGAAACATAAAGCTTGTCTTTAAAGAAAATAATTAGTATTCATACCATTTCTTGTCTCTGCTGACAAATATATATGAGACAGCAAAAGGGAGCATAATTATAGCATATGGATAAAAAATAGACAAAAGAAAGTGAGGATAGGAGTAGTCAAGTGGGAGCAACATATAAACCATAAGATTCAGAGCTTGAGCTAGATCTCAGATTCCACTGAAGCATTCTGGAAGTCATTGCAAAGACAGGTGCATAATCACTTATAAAATTTATATAATTCATTACATAAAATCAAACTAATCATTTGAAAGAAGCACACTCTTTTCTAATATTGATATAAATATTTCTTTCATAGTTGAGTCTACATTAAAGTGACACAGGTCATGTTACGAACAACTTCCTTAGTGTAAATATCGTACAGCAGTGCCTTTTTTCACAATAGTCCATAAAATGTCTCACAGAGGCCAATTGCATGATACCAGATTGTAATGCAGTATATGCAGCACTGGCTTTGGATTTGGAGTGAAAAAGGCTCAGTCATGTGTTTTTCTTGGGAAAAGTACTTTGATCTCTTTGAGTCAGTTTCTCATCTGCTAAAATAAGAGAAAAAATAATTATATCTCCTATACATAGTATAGCTAATTCCCAGCATGTAGAATGTACCGAATAAAGATCAGTTTTTTCCCCCATGAATTTCTCTATAAAATTCTACTACACTATAGTATTGCAATAGTATTGTCATATATCACCAAAAATGATTTTTTTGTGATCCATTGATCTTACTAGGGTTACAAGATTATTAGTGTATATGGACTGCATTTTTCACTGAATATCTTCTCCTTCTGTATTTCTAGCACTCAGTCATGCTGAACTCTAGGACTAAGGGACCTTCTGAGACCTTCTTATTTTATTTTATGCAAAGAGCTTGGCAACCATGGAAACAGTCCTGACTGCTCATTTTGCACATTTCTTCCCCAGTGTGTTAATCAGCCACAGTAAGAAGATAGCATCAAATACCCAATGTGTGCTCACTCTAAAAAGAAAACTACTCTAGCTTCTTCTGACTACCTTTACAGAAATCTTAAAGAGAGAAAACTGAAAAAACATGTGATATATATTTTTATATTGATTCAACATTTCTTAGACAAAGAGAAGGTACTGAAATTTAGAAAAGCTATTTGGAGACTGGCACAAATTTCAGCTGAAGTGGTGGGTGTTTTGTTTATTTCATCTAAAAGTGCTATTTGGTGAGATTTCACATAGTGGGATCCAGCATTACTTTTCATTCCTTGGCAGGTGAATAAAACAATGGACTGTGTATAATAATACAGAAAGAGAAGATATTAGTATTAAGTACCACTGAGTATTTTTACCAATTGAATATGGTTCATAGTGGAAAATAAGAACCAAAAAAAAGGGTTGCAAGTAGCTAAAGGGAAAGAAAGAAAAAGCCCTTAAAATAATAGATTGTTCTCCTTTAGTGTAACCATATCCTATGTTTTGTGATAATAATTTCCTTTTCTTTATAAATACATATGCATTTTAAACACATAGTGATTTTGCCTGAGATTAAACCTTATTTGAATGGAATTATACTGTGTATTGTTTTGTGCCTGTTTCTTTTGCTTAACATTATGTTTTTGAAATTTGTTTTGTGTCAAAGCAGTTTTTTTTTCTTTTCACTGTTGTATATTATTCTATATATGACTATATTACAATATATCTATTAATTTTAATGATGACTATTTGAGTAATTTCCAGGTTGGAACTATTATGAACAATGTGCAACAATCACTAATTCCTTGAGAGGGTGTACATCAAGGAGTTGAATTCCTGGGACATAAGATATGCATGTCTTCAAATTAATTAGCTAAATTGAAATTGTATTCCAAAGTGATTTACCAATTTATACTTAACTTTATAAATGTATGAAAATTCTCATGACTTCATATACTCACTAATAGTTCTGCTGTGGAACTTAACATTATTTGGAGAAAGGGGGGGTTCCACTTTGGACCCACTCAACTGGAGTCTCCAAGAAGTGGGTTGTATAAATACTTTAAAAGCTACCAAGGTATACTAATCACCAGTCTATGCAGATAAAATCTAAAAATCACAATTTTTAAATTATAATGGAGGGGCATGATGGAAAACAATATATGTATATTTTTAAGCTTCATTTGTTTAGTGTTTTTGAAGTATATTAAGAAGCATTCATTATATACATTTAAAGAGAATCAAAATTAATTTCATTTTTCCTAAAGGAGAGAAGTGTATAGACCCTTTGTAGAAACAAATTATTTAAATATTTTACAATCAAAGGGTTAAATGTAAAATATTATTATTCAATTTGTAATAAAATCTGGGGGAAAATCAAGATTATTTCTGTTTTGCTTAATTTTATAATGCAATAAATAAGGTAACAATAAATAAAGTTGGAAATGAGTGAAATTTAAATCTATAAATTGTATTATATATTTACTGGCTATATATTGTTTCTTAGTTTCAGGAATAAGGCAAATATAATGAAGGAAAAAAATTTCTTATATGTCTGGCTAAATTCATGCCTTGGCTCAGGCACTCCCAGATACAAATCCCGTATTGATTAGCTAAACTTTGCCTGTAGCAGAACATGGCTGACTGCTGCTGCTCTGCCTTTATTCACAGCATCTGCTGGCATCCTGCACAACAAATCTAACTATTTTCCTTTTGTTATTTTGTTTTCTGTAAGGTCAGCAAAATCATCCTGTTGTCACAATCTCTATTAAAACTCCAGGATACAAAACAGAGAAATAGACTTCTTTGAACATGAGGGCTATGCTGTTTGGGGTACCACCACTTCTTTCATTGACTGGTTGATTTACTATATTGTAAGGGAAAGTGCTGTACAGGCAACTGCAATTTGAAAGGAAGTCTTTTATCCATCTGCAAAACCCAAGTACACTTATGCACCTTAACACAGCAATCCTGAGCTCAGTAAATTCAAGAAGAAATTTTGTCAGACACACAGCTTTTCACATGGGGCTTTCTGAAACAGAACAAGACTCTCTGCCACCTGCCTTTGTGGATGCATACCCTTCATGACCATTCTAGTCTAAGACCCATAAAAAGACTTTAATTAGCCAGTTTTTCATGTATGAGAATTCTTTATAACCAATACTATATGTATATGTATATGTATATGTATATGTATATGTATATGTATATGAACAGGTTGTTTTATAACAAATTTTATAAGATAAGAACTATGCAAGAATTACATTGATATCAGATAGCTTAAAAAAATAAATTCTGTTCATTTACTGAGGTCAATTCTGTCTCGTAGTTTTGCAACTTCTAGGCCTATCAAGCAGCTCAGAGGCCACTAAATGATGAATCTCTAAATACCATGTTTAATTGAATATTAAAAAGGAAAATATATAAATTTTTTAGCCTAGAGAACAGCTGCTTTCAAACCAATATTGATTCAATATTCAAAATCTATATTTTTTAGGGCCTACCATCCTGCAGAGAGTAAACATCTAGAGTTGCCCTTAAGCTGAGGACGAGGATCAAAGGTTAGGAATTATGAAAAAAAAAATCTTGACTCAACGTAAAAAGAAATAGCTAAGATGAAATGGAAAGAATACTGGACAGTGAAGGTTATCAGCTAGATGGTATTTCTTAAGGTATTTGAACTCTCCAAGCTTTTTTTTTTTTCATTATTTTGCCTTAAAATGCTTTTTGGAGAACTAACTTCTTTGGTGCTTTTTAAATGTCTATAATTAATATAAATTATTATTATATAATAATAAACTATTATATGAAGAATATGATTAATTTTATATAATATAATGTAATATAAAATAAACTATTATATACTAAATAATTGATGTTATATAATAAATATAAATGTTTATATAGTATATATTATATATAAAATATATAATAAATTAAGTTATATATTATAGTAATAGTAATTATATTTTATAATATCTTATTTATATAAACCAATTTTATATACATACACATGGCTCAGAAACTCCAGAATCAAAAAAGCAATATGTCACTGGAAATGCAAGCAGAGACTTGATTCATATCTGTCAAAGATTTTATTATGCTGTCGCTGACTATAATAATTCAATAGTTGTAGAAAACTATGAGTTTAGAGTAATAGAATGAGATGTATGTATAATGAAGTGGTTTAATCTAAACTCTCAGTTCAGGAGATTGGTAAAAATCAGCAGGTTTTGCTATGTCATAATTGTGGACCTTGGGCATAATACTTTACATCTCTAAGCCTCAATTGCTTCATCTGTAAAATGGGGAACCATTAACACAGTGTCATAATGATTGAAAAGAAAATGAGTTTTGATCACTCAGGATTAATAATTATTCAAAATTGTTAGAAAACTGATGGAATTGCCAGGAATGTTAAAGGAGCAATCTTGAATGCCACATAATCAGAAACAATGAAGCAAGGCCCAGTCTAGTCGGATAAAAGCAAAACATTGCACGAGTGTTGTCACATAATAACAATTTATGTGTGTAGACTGGGTGCTAGTAGTTCCATTGTAGTGAAACTACGCATACTTGATCGCGCGCACGCGCGCACATTTTTTTCGTTCATAGTAGTTGTCAAATATTTTCAACATGCAGTACTTTTTAATTCCCAAAGTAGTTTCAAGATAGATATTATTATTTGTATTTGAACAATAAGGAAACAGAGCCTCAGATAGAAAAGGCATTTCATGCAAGATTTCTCATGTAGTAAGGGAGGTAAGATTCCAATTGTATCAATAATATGATATTAAGTGGAAATATAGCTCATCATAGATTTTACAATTGAGTATGAATATATCTTTCACTCATTTCATTACTCAATATTTTTCATAGTATATATTAAGCATTTTGAAAAGTGGAAGAATTAGAACCATATATAAGTATTTCTCCATCTTCTAATAATGTAGGAAAGAGGCATGAGAACTACACAAACTGACTAAACACTAAACCAAGTTGCATTCAGACCCTGCTACGTGCTGCTAGATTTGGGAACCTGGCTAATCAGCACACAGCCAGACCAGGGGAACCTACAAGAAGATTCCTGCTGAGATTACTAACTGCTACTTCCCTATGCCTTTAACACTGCACATTCACACCCTGAAGGGAAAACACACATAAATCCAATTCTTCAAACACTCAGGGTCTCATTCTCTGACTTTGAGAGGAGAGCATGTCTCTGTGGAGTGTTATTCTTTCTCTAATAAACTTTCCTTTTGTCTCTAACTCTGGCTCATGCTTGAATTCTTTCCTACAATGAGTCAAGGACTATCTCTCTCTTGGTGTAGGACTTGAATCCCCACTTGGGGAATTCACCCTGTTCTGCATCATCAAGACTAGTGGGAGAATTAAATTTAAATTCTGACTTATTCTCATCTCTTCAGGGGAACCCTTTCAAAAGAAGATTCTCTGCAATGTATCCTCCTTTTTTGGAATCATGTAACTCACTAACTTTATATATATATATATATATGGTTATTATATATATATGTGTGTGTATATATGTATATATATATATATAATAGCTTATTTTATATATATAATAACGTATTTTATATATATACATACATACACACACAGATTACTTGCTTAATTAAAGTACACCAAGTTGCATGATTAAAGTATCTTCTTTATACCTGTTTTTGATAGATAAATGACAATACAGGATCATGATTATTATAAAAGTCATAGAGGCAAAGGAAACATAGTATCTGTTCTGGTGGTTCCAGGAAACCACCCAGAAGAGAAGATACTTGAGCTGAATTCTGAATGATAAATAGGAGTTGCCCAAGTGAAAATGGGTGAGAAAGAAGAATTTACTAGGTTTCTTCCTAGTGGGAGAGATTAGAGAAAGTTCTTGACACCAAATGAAAAAAAGAAATTAATGAGAGGGAGGAGTATGTGAAAGGAAGTCCATAAGTCAGAGACTTATTTTCCTACCCTTAGAATTTACCAGACTGCTGATCCTTTAGAAAGCCATCTTGGAGATGGAGGGCATGGAGATTAATGGCATTAGGTGTTTCTGCCTGCCCAGGTAGAAGTAATGCCTTAGATAAACAGAGATAGGAGAGAGTGCTTTCTTATTGTCCGGGGTATTAATTTCACGCATTCTAAATAAAAAGTTATATTTTGTTTGGAGAAAAGTGCTTAATACATAGTAATTTTTATTCAGCCTCTGTAATTTAGTTTTGGTTGCCACTCCATAATAACAACATAGATAAACTTCTTAAAGCAAATAAGAAAATATAGTCACTCCTGTTTTTTAACTTTTTTTTTTTATTAGAAATGAAATACGCAAATGATGCATTGCTATATCCAACCGTTAACATGCTAAAGAAAGAAACTGAGTGTAATCTGGATAAAAGGAGGTGGAGATAAATCAAGATGCTATTACTTAGTTTGCTTTCTGGAAATCGTTGCATTCATGAAGACAAAAAAGAATTCTTCTTTATAAGGCATTAGATTTTTTTTTTCCTTTTCTGTTCCAGAGTTCAAATTTAAATTTGCATTACAAAGTCTGTAATTGGAAGTCTAACTTGCAAATATGAATTGTGCTTTCCACTTTAATTTCCATGAAAACTAAAAATCAATCTGTGAAAATAAAGTCTGTGGAGATTTCTTAAAATATATACATAATAATTTAGGCTTATAAAACTTTTGTGTATAGTTTTTAAGCTACTCATAAAAGGAAAATAAAATATTTAAAACTGATTTTTCATAAATTGATAGGCACATTCCTCATTGACTCATGGACTATTCTAACTAGAAGGAACATTAAAGATTATGGAACTCCAATCTTTTAGTTGACAGAAGCGGATTTGGGGCCCAGCAAGGTGAAGTAAGCTTGAGGGAGTAGGGTTAAAGTGAGGAATTTGGGGTAAAACTCAGGACTCTGGTACATAATAACCTCATAGACTACAGCCACTAATGTAGTTTGAAGTAAGGTGCCTATGCAAATTGCTTTGCTAAGTGATACATAAGAGCCTAGACCTTTTGTCCAATGATCTTTTCTTTATAATCACTTTAGCTCATTTCTGTATAAAATAATAATTATTCCTTTCTTATAAGGTTGTTGTGAGAATTAAATGTAGGTAAAGAACTCATCCTTGAGCATAGCAGATGGTAAGATATCAGCATATACATCTGTCATTTAAAAAATGATATACTTCTGTGCTGGTCTTCATCATTATTATGTAGATTAAATTAATTGATATAATGTTTTATAGTTAACTTATATAGTTAAACTATTATAAGTATATGTGTATGTATATTATCTAATGTTTATATATTCCTTTATGATCCACTTTTGCTTCCTAGTTCAAAAAAATATTTAAATAAATGCACCAATTACAAAATTAGTTAATCCCTAACCAAGGGACAGAATTACAGAACAACAGTATGAAGGAAAACAGTATCTGAGAGGTTGCAATCAAGTTTTTCAGTGGTTTTGAGGAACATGGAGTAGATGATTAGATAGGCAAAATGGCAAGTCTCAAGGGACTTCCTACTTCTCTTGTACTGTCAGAATAAATGATGAAATGGCATTGCTGAGGATATTTAACAACACACAATATATTGATGTTTAAGTGGAATTTCCCAAGTATTTTCCTTTTCATTTTTCTCAATAAATTGCTGTGATGATTTTATTCATTTTTGTTTACTGTCTGTTCACCAAAGACTTACAAAAAATCCTTGAAATAAACATAATCCTCTAAATCACCATGCAAAGTATGTGAAGTTACAATTATTTCATTAAAATTATAATTAAATTAAAAAGAAAATCAACAAACTTAAATATACTGTGACTACTGATGGGAAAAGCGACTGTAGTTATTAAGCCCTTAATGCTGTATTGAGAAAAGGGAGAGAGGAGATAATGTGAAGCAGACAAAAAGAGATTTGAATCAAAAAGTATGTCATAACTAAACAAAACAACAAAATCTTCTTTGCCTAGCAGTCATGGTTTGCATTTGGATAATGTTTGCAATATTTTCAAAGCATTTTTTTCATCTGCAATTTCATTTAATATATACTGCTATGGACCTCTGCCTTCATTATCATCATCTTTTGTAGCTAAGGAGTTTAAAAGTCAAGTATAAAGTTGTTTGGGAGATTGCTAGAAAAATCAGAACTAGCATTCAGTTTTCTGAACTCAGTACTTTTTTTTTCTTTAAAATTTGCAGTATATAATCACTACATGCATAAATTTAGCATATAGTTGGGTCTAGAGATACTAGCTTCTCATCCAAGTCCAGAGTTATACTGAAAATTCGGAGAGAGAGAGAGAGAGAGAGAGAGAGAGAGATCGGTAGAAAATAACAAATTAGAAAATTATGGCCCATTACAATGTGGCCCTAGAGAAAATGGCTAAGAGAATGAAGAACGATGGCTTTGTATGAAGAAAGAGCCATCTTTTCTTCCATGTAGAGATAACCTAGAATCAGTAATCAAGGCTTTCATAGTGGTTTTCAGTTAGTACTCAACCCTTGGCTGAGTTTTTGTGTAATGCACTGCCACATTCAATGGGCTCATTCAATTCTACTTTGTCTTTCTTGTCCTTTCTACCCACTGACCCGCCCCCCTCTTCTTTTTATTAATTCCCAATTAGACTTCAGGGAATGGAAAACAAACATACAACTCCTAGGCTAGCACAAGAGTAAAGCGATCACAGAGAAATAAGTGTCTGAATTTCCTGAAACTAAAAAATTTCAGTAAATTAAATATTAAGAACTCCATTATCCTAAATTAAAATTATGTTTTTGTGATCTTTAGCAAATAAGGCCCACCAGTAGACTACAATTTGCTTCTGGTTATTTTTCAAGGTTAGACCCACCAGTCAACAGGGAAGACCACATGTCATATGATATGGTAGGCAAAGTAAAGCCTGATTATTCCTAAATATTTCACCAGAGCTTCTTTCCCAAGGTATCAAATTAAATTCACCCTTTTTTTAAAAGGAAGATGTCCTATCTGGGAAGCCATATGACTTTCTGTTGATAAATTGTGATTCAGAAAATGCAGTGTTTGTGGCATAAAGATTAGACGAGGGCATATACAGGCATCACTCAAGTCTATTTGACTTTGATCTACTTAAGACCCTTGTTTCATGAAGAAATCAAATAAAATCAGAACTACATTGTAAAATTAATAACATTAATTTTAAATTATAATTATTAATTTATCCAAGCCTAGTAGTTGAGATTGAATAATCATTAATATTCTGGGATAAAAAAAATAAAAGAAAAATTACACTGATACTTATAAAAAATGATAAGGAAGACTATTCAAGACTATTGTAAAAGGGAAGAGATTGAACTCAACTCCATGAAACAAAAGTCTGGAGAGTTTTGAAGTACTGTGTGAGCTATTGGAAAAACACTGGAGAACTTTAGGGAGTAAATTGATTGATGAGATTAAGCCATCAGAATTTTCGAATCAGAGTTTATCAAAGTTAATCTCCTACGCTCCCACAGAGACAGGGACACTGTCTTGATGGTTATATTGCTTGATGATTATATTCAAAGGGATAGCTGGCTCCCAGGTCCTTGAGAAATACATCCGTGGATTGTAGAAGTCTTAGACCTCAAAGGGCAGAGAAAGAAATTATAATTGCAAGTTTTCTAAAGTAGTTATTGTAAGAAAATGGAGGTAAGTCAGGAAGAAACCTGTATAAAGTTCTGCCAAGCTGAGGGGGCATTAAGTTCCTTTTAATCTTCTCATGACAGAGTTCTAGATAATAAACAAAACTCTTGGAAACAGAATTGCCTTCAAGATTGTGGTAGGCAACCAGAGTATTATGAAATTTAAAGTGAAGATCAGCAAACTATGGACACAGGACAAATATGTCCCACCAGTTTTTTTTTTTTTTTTGCCCCAAATACTTTAGTTTGTATCTCCAAAGAAAAAGAACATGCTTCTATAATCATAATAGCATGATCCTACCAAAAAATTTAACATCAATATGATAATATTATAATAATATTATTTCTTACGCAATTTGTATTCAGATATTCCCCAATTATTCACAAATTATCCTTTAGAAGTGTTTTATTTGAATTCATTCATCAAAAATTCAATCAAGGATCATATATTGCTTTTAGTTATCATGTTTCTTTAGTCTTCTTTAATTTGGAGCAATCCTTGTGCCCAACACACCTTTCTTTGAAGAATCCAAGTCAGTTGTTTTTCAGAATATTCTGCAACTTTGATTTGTCTTATTGTTTCCTTATTAATAGATCTGGGTAAAACCTACCACTTCTTTTTTTTTTTTTTTTTTTGGTAAATAGAGTTCTACAAGACTCAGCTATCCTCATTAATTTATGTATTGTCTATTGCTGTTTTCATACTACAGAGACAGAATTGAGTAGTTTCAATAGAGACTGTATGACCCACAAAGCCTAAAATATTTATTATTTATAACTTTTCAGAAATTTTTTTGGCCCCTGATTTAAAGATTTCATCTTTGACAGTATAGTTTGAATTTTTGAGTTATCCATATTAAGCTATATGGCCTTGGGAAAGGTGCTTAACCCCTCTGAGCTTCACTTTAGTTTTACCTATCTTATCTAATAGGGTTACATGAAAATTAAATGTGAAAATGCATCTAGCACCTGCTAATTTTAAGTGTCTAGTTGAATTTGTTAGCAAGGATTAATCCCCAGTAGAGAGAGGAAATGCTCAAAGGAGAAACAGAAATTTATGTAAGGCATGAGATGATGCTCAAAAAGGCCCATGCTTTGTTAACAGGAAAATTTTACAGGATATTTAAGAGGTCATCCTGCATGGGGGTGTGGTGTATGTGCAACATTTTCATTGCAAACATTCCTCTTGTTAAGATTTTGTTCACTCTCACAAATTCCTAAGAGACATGAACTCCCAAAAAAGGTTAGGTCTTTCTCCAGCACCAGAGTGTGAATCTTGACTGTTTTAAGCTCATCAAGGTTGTTTCATTCTTCTAGCTATAAACCAACATGTGGATGTGGAAAAAATAAATAAAACTGAGTTACCGATTATTGTTATTCAACAATAAATTAACTAAATCTGCAAAATCTCTATTTTAAGATTTTTTTAATCTGATGATAAAAATTTCTCATTATTGCTATGTAATTTATAATACTTCTAGCTTTAGCCTCTAGAAGCAGGAAATATTGCAGTTTTTCTAATACACAGACTATCAAAGAACAACAAAAACAATATAATCTGTTTCAAAAGATCACTTTGCATTTTACTCCTCTGTCATTAATTTTCCAGATGGAAAATGCCAATTTTTTTTCTTAACTTTTTTCCTTAACCTTTTCTTCATATTTCTCCATTATAGTTATCCTATAATCCATCTATAGTTTCTTAACTTTCTTTTTCTGTTTAATTGGTGATGTCATTTTTAGATACAGCATAAATAAAGCACACAGATCTTAAAATGTTTACCTTAGTGAAATTTTACAAAGTGAACACATCCATGTAAGCAGCTCCCAGATTAAAATATCAAAATTTCTAGCAATCTTTTAATCTCTCCATCATTGCTTCAAGCTTTCACTCCAGAAATAAGCAATGTTCTGATTTCTATAATTATAGATTAGTTTTTTCTCTTCTTGGCTTGATATATGTGGAATTAAATAGTAAGTACTTGCTCTTTTGTATCTAGCTTTTGTAAAATATTTATGCTATTGTATTTACCAGTAGCACATTAGCTTACTTTGCTTTATAACATTTGATTGCATTGATATTTATTTATCTATTTCAATGTTTATAGGCATTTGAGTTATTTCCAGTTGAAGGCTATTATGAATAATGCTGCCAACTATACTGTTGTAGATGCTTTTACAGAATTTACACATTTCTGTTATTATATACTTAGGAGTAGAATTTCAGGGTTGTAGAGTATTGGTGTATTCAACTTTAGTAAATATTGCTGATGTTTTAAAAATAGTTGTACCAATTTACACTCTCATCACCAGTGTCTGTAAAAAGTATATAAAAGCAGTTTATGAGAATTCCAGTTACTCCATATCCTCAGCTACTCTTGGTACTGCCAGTATATTAATTTTAATTCTGGTTGTTATATAATAGTATCTCATTATGATTTTAATTTTCATTTATCTAACAACTAATCATGTTAAGTGCCTTTCACAAACTTATTAGATGTCAGAATACTTTCTTAGTGAAATATTCGATCAAGTATTTCACCTATTTTCTTAAACATTAGCTTTTCTGTTTTTGTTATTGATTCGTAGGAACTCTTTATATATTTTGGTATTAGTTCTTAATTATATGCATTTTCTAAATATCTATTTTGTGTTTTGCCTTTTCTCAATGTTATTTTTTTTAATGAACTGAGGTTCTTAATTTCGATAAAATTAAAATCATGAATTGCTTTCTTTATGGTTAGATGGTTCTGTCTTATTAAATATTCTTTGACCACCATATGTCTGGAAGATATTCTTCTATTTTATTTTCTAGAAGCTTTATTATTTTACCTTTAACAATTAGGTCTTCAGTCTTACTAGAATTTATTTTTAAATACATGTGAGGTAGGGGTTTTCATTCACTTTTTAAATCCAGATTATATGTTTAAGGTAATAAATTTAATAGCAGTAAACTTTGCATCTATTTTACATCTTGATATTGTCAAATACGCATATTATTTTCAATTGTGGTACTGATCCTGTTCAATTAAGTAATTATTTTTTTCTGTGGGGAGATGACGCTATTTCTGTGATTAAGTTTAGTTGAAATACTTTCTTTGGTTATTTCTTGAATAATTCAGAAAACTTTAAACATATTTTAGACATTTCTGTCTAAATTTTTCTTTCAAAACTCTCCTTGGCCCATCTATTCATCTTTGTCTTTGCTTTACAGAGGTCTTTATTTTAGCAGATGAGAGAGGTTTTTCATAGTATAGATAATATGGATTTTGAGAATAATTATCTTTTGAGAGTTTTCTAATGAAGAGCAGAAATGGCTACATCCAAATCCTTCTTCTCAGCTGCTGATAAGATTAATATACTGATTAACACCTTTCCAAGTTGGATTGGAGGTAAAAGTAATTCCATTTGGCAAAGCTTCATCTCGTTTGCTGACATCTTCATTAACCTCACTGATAAGGAAACCATTTCACAATACAAATTTCTCAAGGCTGAAGATTTTATCTTCACAGAGTCACCTAACAATACTAATTTGAAGTATGAAACATGCAGGTTCAATTGCCTCAATATTCACTGTGCCCTGTCCTTTTATATTTCCTGTTTAAAAGCTGAAAAAAAGAAACCAATTACTTCTCACTCACTAGTAAAGGTTGATTTTCAAAAGGACATTTTACGTTTTCAGAAAGAAGGTGCAGAGATGTAGCTTAAAGTGAATGAAAGTGTCATCATAGTAGGGGAAAGAGAAATTAATGAAAATCTGTGAAAGAAAAAAATATAATTCTGTTAAGCACAAGAAAAAGATTTTAAAGTTTTTCAAAAGTTTGTATTTTAACCATTCGCCCTTTCTTTTGCACATTAAATTTTTGATTAAATAAAAAATACCATTTTTTAATAATAAGTAAATAAATTCAATAAGAAAATTTTTATAATCAGTTAAGTAAGAAAATTTTTAATTGAGTAACTTTGGCTTTTGTGAACTACACGACATTTCTTCAGCTATATAGTAACGTTTCAGTGCCCATTGTCTGTTCTTCAAAAGCAATTTTTAATAGGACTTCTAGAAATCTTCAGTCATAGTCAGTGGTGTGCAGGTAAATATTTAACAACTGACTCTCCAGAGAGAGAAAAAAGCACCATAATTTCATGTTTGCCAATTTTCATGGTGGTAATACTCTCCCATGACCTCTTTGGACTACAAACATTATATCACTGAATGCAGAGTTGGGAGAAATTAAGCAGTAACACACTACTACACAGTGTTATGATATATGGATACAATTGATCTTCGTGACCTTAAATCCTAGATCATAGTAAGATTGAGTAAAATAATTATGAAGTGATGATCTTTCAGTTTATATTGCTTTTGTTTTTAATACTGTTTTATTTATATAATTTTTAGTAAACAGTTGAGTTTAAAAGTAGCTTGTGAGAGTCTTTAAAATTTAACAATCAGTTCTGAGGAAAAAGTGTGGTTCAGTTGTAATACACTACTGGTTCATATTTGTGGACAAAAGGAACATGAGCAATAATTTTTCAGTAATAGCTCAAAAGCTTCTTTTAAATCTTATGTTTGGGAAACCCAGGTTGACTGTCATCTAAATTTTTACCCATCCAGCATTCCTGAGATTAAAAGGCTTGATTTTTGTCTTATGGTAGGAAACTTTTGTATTCTAGGAGGATTATTGTCCTGAATCTTCAGAGTCTAAAGCATGTGGAAACTCAAAGATAGGATCTCAAGATGCCTCATCACTGCAACTCTAGTCCTCAGAAAGTTCAGATGCAGGCACCCAGACTATAGCACTCTTATAGAATTTAGGATGTTGAGCAGAGAAATATTAGAAAATATGACTGCAAATGAGTCCATACATTATTTAAAATTTGATGAAAAATGAAAGACTATGTCTACGGCTTCAGGTTTTATAATAGGATAGTTGGTTCATTAGCACTCATTTAAAATGACATCGGTTGATTTATATACCGTGCCTTTGAACAAAACATGCAGATAGTTTTGCTTCAAAGGGTATAGTTTGAAGGAAAGATTTCTAAACTTCAGCGTGCATCAGACTCACCTAGGGCAGCGGTCCCCAACCTTTTTGGCACCAGTGAACAGTTCTATGAGACTCTCATGCCTGATGGTCTGAGGTGGAGCCGGAGCAGTGGTGCTAGCGCTGGGGAGCGGCTGCAAAAACAGATGAAGCTACTTTTACTCGTCTGCCGCTCACCTCCTGCTCTGCAGCTTAGTTCCTAACAGACCACAGACTGGTACTGGTCCCTGGCCCAGGGCTTGAGGATCCCTGACCTAGAGGGCTTGGTGAGACTGATTCCAGGACCCAACTTCCAGAGATTATGATTCAGTGCGTGTCCTGTAGGACCTAAGAATTTACATTTCTAACAAGTACCCTGATGATACTGATGTTTCAGATCCTGGGGATCACACCTTGAAAATCATTGGTTTTAAGAGTCTTCAGTTTCATTCCATTACCATGAAAAAAATCAACCCCATGTTAAAAAAGAATTTGACATTCATTTATGTATAGCTTTAGATATGCACTACAATTCCCAAGTCTTTGGATATCTGTCCCAAGTGCATAATGGAGACACTAACTTGCCAGTCTTGGGCATAATTCATTTTTCTGTTTGTTTTGTTTTGTTTTTAGAGAGAAAAATTGTTTCTATTTGTGTGATTATACTACTTCTTTTTTCTTATTTTTACTTCCCTTTTTCCTTCTTTCCTTCCCATTTTCTTCCTGATTTCTTTATCTTCCTGCCTTTCCTTTCTCTCATTTCCCCTCAACTATTCTTCCTTCCCCTCCTCTTTTCTCTCTCACCTCTCTTTCCTCCTCCCCTTCTTACTTCCTCAAGCCTCCTTTTATTCCCTTTCCACAATTATTTTCATAAATGACGGTGCCTTCCCCAATAGCTATTAAGATGTAGTCCATATTTATAAGTGGAAAACCTATTTGTCGGAGTATTCTATAAATATTTTTATTTATAAAGATGTAGAAACGTGACTTCACATAAGCAAAATTACAAATGTATATTTAGTAAAGCATACTATAATATTTAATTTTATAATAGCCTATGAAAGGTGAGGGTAAGTGTTCAGGTGGTTTTCAAGTTATTTAAAATTCTTTCAGATATTATTAATTTTAGCTTTGTTTTATAGTTAAAATATTTTAGTGGTACCAGTCTTAAAAATATTACACACACACACACACACACACACACACACACACACAGATGCACATAGACATTTACTATAGAAATATATGATAGGGACAATCTCTGAATATAACACTGCCTAAGAGCAAGACCCAAGTGTTATTAGACATGCCATGAAAAAGACAAAAAGAAAGTGGAAATTGAGTATTCAAAAGTGTTTTTTCTTTTATTTTAAAGAATAAATTTGTGATCACAAGGGAAAACAAAACAAAACTGTTAACTGTTCTTTTTATTGAAGAATTGGTCAGATTATGAGATTTGGATCCATAGACCCATGGGGGTGGGGGAGGACCAGATAGGAAATAAACATAAATAAATATAGACTAAATTGACATTTGTTTCCCAGAAGGTACAGAAAGATAGCAACTAAACTACTGATTTTATCTCCCTGGCTTCAGTAGTTGACTTAGAAGCAAATAAGGAATTGGCCCTGAGGAACAACTGAGCCACTGACTCTAGGGAAGATGCATCCATTTTGAGCAGTGAGGTGATAGCACATATATTTTAGGCCTGGGTAAGCTGAATACTAAAGAAACATGTGGATGCTAAAGTCTTTATTTGCTAGTTCACAAGGGAATTCACATATCCATTCTACTCACATAATTTCTGAATTGTCAGATGTAGAGTTTTCGCTGTGTATTAAAAATTATGTTGATAATTTTTTATTATTTTAGTCATGTCTAGAAGTGCTGAGAATTACAGGTCCAGAAATATACCACATTAGTGATTGCTGTAGAAAATTCATGACAAAAGAAGGAAAGGGTTTATGATATATTCTTGGCTGGGCTTATAAAAGATGGTAAAAATTTTATATACAACCCTTAGAGATTATCATTCTGAAAATATTATATTTTAACACATACATTTTGTTAGATTATTATGCTACATCACTATAATATTCTTGTAACCTATTTTTTTAGCTATTAATTTAGAAAAATCACTGGTTTAATATTACTGCCACCAAACATTCTTGAGCATTTATGCAACATAGCATAGACAATATTATGCTTCAGCACATTTCTAAAGCTCTGTATTAGTTCTTAGAACTGTTGTAACAAAAAAATAGCACAAACAGGGTAGTTTGAAGCATCAAAAATTTGTTTTATCACAGATATGGAGAATAGAAGTCTGAAATCAAGGTGTTGGCAGCGTTGGTTCTTTTCGGAGGCTCTCAGGAAGAATCTATTCCATACATTTTTTCCTACTTTCTGGTGACTTTCAGCAATCCTTGGCATGCCTTGGCTTGTAGATGCAGTACTTCGGTCTCTGTCTCCATCTTTTACATGGTATTCTCTGCAGTATGTGTCTTTGTGTTTTCACAATGCCTTCTTATATAGAGAGCAGTTGTTGGATTTCAAATAGTATGACCTCTTCTTAGTTAATTTCATTTGTTCATATCTTATTTCCAAATAAGGTCACATTTCGAGGTTCCAAGTAGATATGAATTTTCAGGGGACACTGTTCAACCTAGTACAAAAACTTAACAAAATGCTATTAAAGATTAACAAATAAAAATGTGCGTGTATATATATATATATATATATATATATATATATATATATGTGTGTGTGTGTGTGTATATATATATATATGAATATATATAGCAAATGTTTTATTTGAAAAGTATATATATATGTGCTAAATTTTTTTCTGACATGGATTTGTTGAAATATTCATAAATATTTGCACACTGTCAAGAAGTCTAAATTGTACTCTGCTACTACTATTCTAGAAGCCAGATCTTACACTGCTAAATCTTGTATTTCTTAGTTAATACTTTAATTATTAGTTTTTCTTTAACGACCAGAGCTTTTTTTCAATTGTACAGGGTTTTAATTATTTTCTTCATTCTACTTTTCCTCTTTCACCATACTAGAATATTTGACCTTTTCTGTGACATTTTGCTGCAAATAGTGTCCTTCAAAGAATCTCTGCCACTATTAGTTTACTCGTTACTGTCCTCCTATCCCAGATTCACATTATCTAAGTCCCTCACACAGACACTATAGAGCAAGATGTTTGCTTGATTTTTTGTGTGTTAACTACAGTATTTAAATAGTTTAACATATTAAACAACTAAGACAAAGTTCTGGGACTATATATATGTAGTCTTTTTCAAATAGCATAAGAGGAGTTCCAGTCAAGATGGCAAGCTAGGTAAAAGCAGAGTTCACTTCCACCCATGACTATGTTAAAATTACAACCAAATTATAAAACAGTTAATGTGGAGAACCACCTGAAGTCTAGCTGATCATAACACATACATCTGAGGATATAAAGAAAACACCACTTCAAGTTCAGTTGGAAGGGCAGATACAAGAAGCAGGCTGGTTCTGCACCTGCACGTGGTAATTGAACAGTGGGAGGGACAGTACGGCTGCAGAGGCTCATCAGAAGGAATATCGATGCAAAAATGTTCAACAAAGTATTAGCAAACTGAATTCAGCAATACATTAAAAATATTATCCACCATAATCAAGTTGGATTTATTCCTGGGATGCAAGGTTGGTTTAATATTCACAAATCAATTAATGTGATACACCACATTAATGAATCGAAACATAAAAAGCATATGATTATATAAACAGATGCAAAAAAAAAAAGCATTTGACAAAATCCAGCATCTATTTACAATAAAAACTCTCAGCAAAGTGGGAATAGAGGGAACATGCGCCTCAATGTAATAAAAGCCATATGCAACAAACCTATAGCTAACATTATACTCAATAGGGAAAAGAGTAAAAGCATTTTCCTTAAGATCAGAAACAAGATAAAGATGCCCACTTTCACCGCCGGGTTCAACATGGTATTGGAAGTCCTAGCTATAGCAATCAGACAAGAAAGATGAACAACAGTTATCCAAATTGGAAATGAAAAAGTAAAACTATCATTATTCACAAATGACATGATACTATATATACAGAACCCTAAAGATTCCACCAAAAAACTGTTAGAACTGATAAATAAATTCAGTAAAGTAGCAGGATGTAAAATTAATATTCAGAAGTTAGTTGCATTTTTATACATCAATGAAGAAAGTGTAATTAAGAAAACAACTCCATTTATAATTGCATCAAAACACTAAAATACCTAGGATACAAATTAACCAAGGAGGTAAAAGACCTGCTCACATAAAATTATGTCATTGGAAAGAGAAATTAAAGATACAAATGAATGGAAACACATACCGTGCTCATGGGTAGGAAGAATCAACACTGTTAAAATGACCATATTACCCAAAGCGATCTATAGATTCAATGCAATCTTTATCAAATACCAATGGTATTTTCAGAGTACTAGATCAAATAATCTGAAAATTTATGTGGAACTATAAAAGATCCCAAATAATCACAGCAATCTTGAGAAAGAAGACCAAAGTTGGAGGTATCACACTACCTGATATCAAACTGTACTACAAGGGTATAGTAATGAAAACAGCATGACAATGGCATAAAACCAGACATATAGATCAATGGAACAGAATAGAGAATCCAGAAAGAAACCTAGCACTCATATGGCCATTTAATCTATGACAATGGAGGCAAGAATATACAATGGGTTAAAGATACTCTCTTCAACAAATGGTGTTGGGAAAACTGGACAAATACATGCAAAAAATGAAACTGGACCACTTTCTTACACCATATACAAGAATAAACTCAAAATGTATAAAAAACTTAAATGTAAGACTCAAAACCATAAAGCTTCAAGAAGAAAACATAGGCAGTAAACTAGGCAGTAAACTCTCTGTTATTGCTCTAAGGAATTTTGTTTCTGATATATCTCCTTGGGAAAGGGACACAAAAGAAAAAATAAACAAACAGGAATATATCAAACTAAAAAATTTGCACAACAAAGGAAATCATCAACAAAATGAAAAGACAACCTACTGAATAGGAGAAAAATATTTGCCTATGATACATCTGATAGGGGGTTAATAAGCAAAATATATAAGGAACTCATGCAACTCAACAACAACAACAACAAAACCATCTAATTTAAAAAATGAGCAGAAAACTTGAATAGGTATTTCTCCAAAGACAGCATACAGATGGCCAATAGACATATGTAAAAATGCTCAAGGTCACTAATCATCAAAGAAATGCAAATTAAAACCATAATGCAAATTAAAACCACAATGAGATGTCACCTCACACCTGTCATATTGGCTATCATCAATAAAAAAATTTTTTGGCAAGAATGTGGAGAAAAGGGAACACTCATGCATTGTTTGTGGGATTGCAAATTAGTGCAACCACTCTGGAAAACATTTTGGAGGTTCCTCAAAAATTAAAAATAGAACTACCCTTTGACCTAGCAATTGCACTTCTTTTACAAACACTAGTTTGCAAAGATCTGTGCACCCCTATGTTCATGGCAGTGCTATTAGCAATAGCCAAGATATGGAAGCAACCTAAGTGCAAATCAACAGTTGATTGGATAAAGAAGTTATGCTACATATATACAATGGAATATTATTCATCCATTAAAAAAAATGAAATCCTACCATTTGCCTAGACTGTATTATGCTAAGTGAAATAAGTCAGACAGAGAAAGATGAATACCATATGATTTTACTTATATGTGGAATCTAAGGAACAAAATAAACAAACTAAATGAAAACAGATTCACAGATACAGAGAAAAAAACTGGTGACTGCCAAAGGAAAGAGGGCTTGGGCAGCTAGGTAATAAAACGTGAAAAGATGGAGAAGCATACATTAGTAGTTACAAAACAATCATGGGAATTTAGAGTATAGCACAGGAGATATAGTCAATATTTTTGTAATGGTTGCGTGTAGTGCTGGATGGTGACAGAGTAATCGGGGGATCACTTTTTGGATTGTATAAATGTCTAACTTTTTAAAGTTTTAAGTAAAAATAAAAATAAAATAAATAGCAGAAAAATATGAAATCTAAAGTTACTTCCACAGTGATAGGAGCAGGTATTTCTGCATGAGTAATATCAAGTTTCTCCCAAATTATTCCTTTGATGTCTTGCATTCTATAGGATGCTGTGTACTTCTCATTGAATTCCAGAATGTTTGAAGTTTTGAAATTGCCATGCAAACATAATTATACTCTAATTTTTTTAATTATTATTAATTATTATAAAAATTTTCCTTGTATATGTAAAATTTAGTACAATGTTTAATATATCTTAAAAATCATTTTCAAGGTAATAATAGTAAGAATTAAAATTTTTAGATATTATTTCTAGCTGCAGTATCTTTACAAAAGTCAGTAGCAAGTTACTTCATACCTAAATGATGTGTATGTATGAATAAGAAGGAAATGAAGAGAGAGTGGGGGAAAATGACTTTGTATGTGTGTGTGATTTTGATTAATGGAGGAGTAAGAAGATGCTTTTTATTCAGTGAGTATTTACTTAGTAGGACAATAGGATGTAAAAAAAGGGAAATATGTATTTTCCATCAGAAAATATTTTTAATTTAATTTTTATGGGGAATATACCTTTCATTTGTCTGTTTTAAGGTCGTGGTAAAAAAAAAAAGGCTAAAGTTTAGGTTAATAGATCTGTCTCGTAATAAAAGAAAAATGATTTCAGATGTTTGTTTTATAGGTAGAATGACATTGCCATCTAAAACAACTGTCCCCAATCCCTGAGCCATGGACCAGTATGGTTATGGCCTGTTAAGAACCGTGCCACACAGGAAGAGGTAAGCTAGTAAAGCTTCATCTGTATTTGTGGCAGCTTCCCAGCTCTAGCATCACCGCCTCAGCTGCACCTCAGATCATCAGGCATTAGATTCTCACAGGAGCGTCATTCCCTAGTGCCAAAAAAGCTGGAGACCGCTGATCTAAACATCTAGGAAATATCAGTCAACTGTAGAAACTTTCATTAATAAAATTAAAAAAAAAAAACTTTTAATGAGTTCTAAAAGTAAATATGCTGTTGTAACCTTAATTTGAAGATTATGACCCAATAAGATTCCTCAATTTTAGCTGTATTTGGAATCCCTCTTTCTATTATATTACTTCTCCTTTGATTTTAGTTTTTAGTGTTTATGTAACATATTTTAGGGTTAAAAGAATAGTTTAAAATGTACTCCATCTCCTTAATTTGTGGATTGAGAGCTTTAAGCTTGCAATCAGTGTTCTTGTTGCAAGTCACAGATCTTCAGTGCCTCAGCCAAAATTAGAATATAAGTTTCCTGACCACTAGTCCAGTGGACTTTCCATTGACCCATACCACCACACCAAACTGCAGCTGTTGATATATTACCAGCTTTATTGGGTCTCTATTAGCACGTCCTTCTTAGATTTTTCAAGCTACTGTGGCTCATTTTTTTTTCTGTATGCACAAGTGGATGCATTGACTATACACAACCATTTTAATTTTAAGTTTTTTTATAAAATAAACTTTTTAAAGTATATACCATCATATGAAACATAACTAAAAAAGAGCATTGTAACATTTTACTGAGGAATAATTTGTGATATTTCATAGACAAGCTTTTGAAGAACATGTTCATCAAGTTTTTAATAAGTGATTATAATGTGGTTTTTTTGCTCTTGAAAGTTCTTATTTAAAATAAAAATAATCACATATTTCCTGTTTTTTTCCTTTCCTTCATAAAGACTGGAATTTGCTAGTTTATTACTGCTCTTGAGAATATATGAACAAAGCAATATGCATATAATGATCTACCTTAACCCCTTTTCTCTCTTTTTCTGGTTCTTCATTTGACTTTTAGCTGTTTCTGTCACCTGTGTTTACTTTCACTTGTGTGATATCTTTATTCTTAATTTTCAAATAAGTTTATTTCTATGATAAAATACTAAATTTATCAAAACTTATTTTTATTAGAATTTTTTATTCATCTTTAGTTAATAAGTAATTATCTTAAAATGCTGAAATTATTGATTGAGTTTTTATTCTTCAAAACATAGAATCCTTAGAGATTTTTGAAGAAGACTGTAACATAAACATATTTTTGGCTTTTTCTTCCTCACCTGTTCGGAATTAATAAGAAGAAGTAAAACGTATGATGATAAGCTTACATCAGCATTGAGAGTTAGTAAAGGATGTTAAATACATGTCAATAATTGTAAGGAGTAATAGGTACTCAAGGGAAACCAGACCAGAAAATCTTGAAGTTTAGAGGAGCTCTAAATTAGAGGGGTAAGGATTGAATATGAAGGAAGTTCCTAAGAAAGTAGAGAATGCACCTCTTAATGGCTGATGTTCAGTGGAATTGGTTAGTAGAGTTATTGGGGGGGGGATCCTATGTTTTCTTTGAGTGATGATTGTATGTAAATGAATTTTCATTTTTGAGTTTTATTGTGTTTTCTACATATTTTAACAATAAACATAGAATTTTATAATTATAAAAATGTATAGCAATTATATAAAAATGATAGTGAGCATTCTTTGGTTTTATTGATTATTTAAAATTCTGTGAGATGCATTAAGTTGAAATTTACTCAATAAAAATTATGTATATTATCTGAAGTTTCTTGTATTTGCTAGGTCAAGAATAATAATAATAAAATTATTTTCTTGTCCTAGCCATTCTCCTATTGCTGTTGATCCCAGCTCTGGAAGGTGTAAAAGGTATATTAATTGTGTCTTTGTCAATCTGGTGGGTAAGACAAAAGTATCAATTTGTTGAAATTTCGAGGTAAACTTCTAACACTTTAATGAAAAAAGAGCTCAGAGAGACATAAACATGGAATCACTAAGTGCGTGATTGACTAGTGCATAAATTCTAAATCTGAGTCTTATTTTATTTAAACTTAATATTATCCCTGTAGAGGTAAATTTTTTATCCCTTTGTGGAAAATGTAATATAAATTTTTCCTACTTTATTATATTCATACAGAGGGTCTTCTTATGTTAGAATAATACATCCTGGACTATAGTATGAGTTATTGCCAGCAGTACCAAACTGTGGCTGAGGAAATAAATTGATCACCTAAAATCTGAAAAGATGTAGTACATAAGGAAATGAAAAGGATAGAAATGAGAAAAATTTTCTGGATAAAAAAAATTCATGAACCAAAAGATTAGTGCTCCCACCACAAGTTTAATATTAAAAAACAAACAAACAAATAAAAAAAATAACAACCCACTCTCATCCAAATAAGAAATGTGAATTTCTATTAAAAAAAGTCTTTAATTTTGTTTTCAGTTACTTTCTAGCCACATCTTATTTCAAGCAAATTAATTGAATAATGAGATTAGTCAAACACTTATCTCTCTATCCATTTATTCAAATTCATTATTTTAAATATTTGTTGAATGACTATTATGTCCTAAAACTATAGTAAATGCTGGTAATAAAGCAGTAAAGAAGCATGATTCTTGCCCTCATGAAGCTTCTTATCTAGTTGCGGAAAGTTTGAGGTTTCGGAGATTGACATAGGATTTCAGAAATTGTATCAGTGACAACCCCTATTTTTTATAGCTAGGAAGAAGACTTAATGTGATTTAATGGCTTATATGTTTTTAACTTAAGGGATTTTAGTTTTTAGAATTCTCATAAATTTTCATCTTTATCCATCTCCTTTCTTTTGTTTCTCCTTTCCTCATCCATCTTGCACTGGGTGGGCACCTCCTACACTGGTCTTTACTGAATTCCTAGGGCCTTCACAGGTAGACCTGTCTTGTAGCAACAGTGTTCCACTTTCTCTTCCCAGTTACACTCAAATTCTCAAAGCTAATTATTGGATAGAAAGTATCCAATAACATTGATTTATATTTAAAGTACTAATTACTGACAATTTACTTAATATAATTAAATTATAACTCAATATAGTTCACATTTATTGAGTGCTTAGTAAGTTTTAGGGGCTGCTATCAAACAGAAAAGATTCATGGAGTTTTTATACTTTGCTTAGTGTAGTAGTGTCCACAGTCTACATGCTCAAGAAATGTTGATTAAATGTTAATACCTTCCCATAAGTATCTGTATTTTATAAAAGGCAGTCTACTAGAGTAAAGATAGAATGACATTTGCAATCAAAGACTAGTTTGAATCTCATTTTTTCTACGTTCTAGTGACCTTTGCTAAGTCATTTAACTTCTATAAATCACAACCTCTGAATATTTAAAATGAGACTAAGAGTATCTCACTTCCAATGTTACAAGTAATCTAGTGTTAGCATTATAACTAATGTAGGCAAAGCACCTTGAACATTGCATATAGTAAGCACTCATTAATTAAATAAAATTTAGTTAAACAAAGGAATAAATGCTTAATAGGAGAATCTTGGTCAGTGTCAAATTTATGAGAAACATTGATTAACTCATGCATTTCTCAATATGGAATAGAAGAACTTTGGTACATGCCCTACTGCCTGTGGACATGGTATAGATTGAGGTGGAACATATAAAAATCTTGAAATATAAATCTTGAAGTATTAAAACAAATGAGGCATTTGTTTTAATAAAACTCACTATATGTAGTTTTGGCTTCCTGAGACAGAAAAAATAAGGAAAAGTTTAGTAAAATCTTAATTCTTAAGATGATAAATAGGAGGGAGGGTATTATATTTCAAGTGAGGTCAGAATTCATCAAATATACTCTACAGTATTTGTCATGAGAATGTTCAGTGGTGACATTATGTACACAGGCATAATGGGTGAGTTAAGCAGGTTCAAAAAATTATTAATACTCTCCTCCTCTTCCTAGGAAAGTATTATTTTAGTATCTGTGAAACTTTAGTCTACAGATCTGTTTGTTTTTAGTAAAGAAAAAGTTTTTAGAAAGTTCTGAGTGTAATTCATAGACTTAAAGAATACCTATAATTTCAAAGCCAAATGTCCAGGAGCCCAGGAACCAGGGAGGATTTAGTGATCCAAGTAGTGGCAACTAAAAAGTTAACCTCTTTGAGGTGTCATCCTCAAATCCATCAGTTCAGAGATGGCTGGTTGGCACACCTTGACTAACAAACCCATCGAACTTATATCAGATGTGGAATGAGAACTTTTTCAAAGAAAATTTAAGAATTCTTAAGTATTTATATATGTATTAAAACTTTTTATGAGTCAACTTCCTGATATAAATATATACTTACTTTTAATTGAAATATGTGACTTTAATATTCCTACAACTAATATATGGTTATGGCACAAAACAGTTTTCTGTTAGGGTACTCCAAAAAGCAGATACTTGATTGGATTAGACATGAAAAAAGTTAATAAGGCAAAACAGCTGTGAAGGATAAAAGAGGAGAGAGCAGTAGAAGGTAGGGAAGCCTTCAGTATACTCTGCAGGGCTGGTACCTATGAAAGCAGAATAATTGAGGAAGAAGGTTCTGATTTTGGAGTAATTTTAAGAAAATTTTAGCCAGGCTGATGATAAATCATCTAGCCAGAACTGTAAAAGAAATACTAAATGATTACCTATTAGAGAAAATGGCACTAGAACCACTGTGGTGCTCGGTCATTGGCTCCGAGCAACCTGAGGAAAACATCACCTCTGTATGAATCTTGTTGTGCATCCAGAGGTTGGCATCTAGGGCTGTCATTTGTGCTTGCTGTACCAGCAGATTTGAGCAACACACTTCCGTGCTTGCCACAATGATAGAGCTCAGTTTCCTAGTCACTCCTAGTTTTTTTTTTTTCTCTTTGCCATTTTTTCCCTCCAAATAAAGGCTCACTGTATAAAGGAGTTTTGTTCCTTCACATAGCTTAAAGATCTTTCCATAGCCATTCACTAGAGATGATACTTCATTCTATTTACTTGTGAATAACCCCATTGCATGAAGTGTATAAATGTATCACACCTACTTTGATGAGTTTTTAGATTCTTTTTAACCTTTTGCTATTTTGAACAATGCCATATAGATTTTACTCTATTTGTGGTTTTTGTCCCTATGTGGATATACCTTAGAAATAGAATTACCAGGTCACAGGTAATTTTTTTAATTAAACATTTTCTTTAGAGATAATTGTAGATTCCCATATAGTTGTAAGAAATAATATAGAGATTTACTCAGTTTCTACAAATAGTAACACCTTGCAAAACTATAGTAAAATATAGCAATTAGAAAATTGACATTGATAAAATCCAGCTATCTTATTCAAAGTTCTCCAGTTATACTCATTTGTGTGTCTGTGTAGGTGTATGTGTGTGTTTGTGTCTGTGGTGCATATAGTTTTATGAAATTTTATTGCACATGTAGGTTCGTGTATTCACCGACAGTCAAAATACTGAAAACTTCTTTTACCACAAGTAATCTTTGTGCTGCCCTTTTATATTCACACTTGCTTCCCTTTTCTTATCCTATCCTAACACCTGGCAGTTACCAATCTGTTCTCCATTTCTATAATTTTATCATTTCATGAATGCTATATAATTGGAATCAAAGAGTATATAAGCTCTTGGGATTTACTTTTCATCTGCGAAATTCCCTTGACATTCATCAGAGTTGTATGTTATCAACAGTTGATTTTTTAGAATCTCTCTCTGAGTAGTAATATCGCATGACATAGATGTACCAGTTTGTTTAACTATTCAACCGTTGAAAGGCATTTCGATTGTTTATAGTATTTGGCTATTATAATAAAGCCTCTATGAACATTTATATATAGGACTTTATGTGAATATACATACTCATTTTTCTAGGATAAATGTCTGTGCGTACAATTACTAGGTTGTGTAGCAATTGCATGTGTACTTTTATAAGAAACTCCAACTGTTTTTCAAGACTGGCTGTAGCATTTTACAGTCTATACATCTTTGACCACATTTGGTATTTAAGTCAAAGCCCATTATTTTGCCTATGGATGGATGCCCAGTTGATCCAGGACTATTTGTTGATATGTTCATCTATCCTCTGTTGGATTGCTTTACAACTTTGTCAAAAATTAATTGGGGACATTTGTTTCTTTTTTTTCTAGGTTCTTTATTCTGTTCCTTTTACCTAAGTATCTGTCCTTCTGCCAGAATCAAATTTTCTCAATTACTATAGATATATAAACCTTATTATTGGTTCATAAGGCATTCTTATTTTAAAATTTTAAAAGTTTTACTAAACAATCCTATTTAAGACTATACTTATCTAAAATTCCACAAGCAATATATCAAGGTGCCTTCTTCTCTACATTCTCAATAACAATAAATGTTGTTAAGCTTTTTTATGATTACTGTACATAAAATGTAATCTAAATTTTTAGCTTTAATTTGCATTGCCCTTTTTATGAGATTGGATATATTTTTATAAAGTCATTTACATTTATTTTCTTAGAACTATTTGTTTATATATTTTCCCCATTTTCCCGTAGAAATTTATTTTGACCTTTCATTATTTAAAGATGTTTTTATATTAATAACACAGTATTAGTATGTTTTATATAAGTTAGACACACACACACACACACACACATATATAAATATATACACATACACAAATTTGAGATTTATCTTTTCACTTTACTTATAAGGCATCTTTCAAAGCAAAATGTTTAGATTTTCATAAAGTTAAATTTATTGAACTTTTATTTGTGACTTCTTGTGTTATTATTTATTTAGCCTCTCTGTATCTCAGTCTAATATAGAAATAATAATAATATCTATAGCATACGGTTATAATAAGAATGAAATTAGTTAATGTATGTAAAGCTTTTATAACAGTGTTGACACATAGAAAGACTGCTATTTTTATTATTTTAAAATACAGAGCTGCGTAATAATTGTTAAGAAACCAAGGAAAGGAATTCCCAATAATTTCACCAATTAAAGAGTAAAGGTATAGATCTTTGGATATAACCAGTTCATATATTGAGAAAGAATAAAAAAGTAGCACACTCTGGTAGGCAGAATTCTATGATGATTCCAGAAAGACCCATTATCTTATACAATTCTCTCTCCTTGAATGTGGCAGGACCTACGGATATGAAAGCTATCGATCCATGATTGGGTTATTATGTCATCTGGAGAAGGTGAAGGGATTCTGCAGCTTTCATGAGTGTCCTAATTTACTTGACTTTGTGTTAATCAAAAGGGAGAGTGTCTTTAGTAGACCTGACTTAAGCAGCCATGTTCTATAAAAGAAGGTCCAGAAGTCAGAAATTCCCTCTCATACTGTCCTTGAAGAAGCAAGCAGGCATGAGTTCTGTAGCTGTAAGAACATTAATTTTCTAATAACCATGTGACCTCGGAAGTAGACCTTGAGCTTCAGATGAGATTGCAGTCATCCTTACCATTATTATCACCATTATCATTACTACAGTCTCAGAGACCTGAACAGAGAACCACACAAAACCGTGCTTACATTCCTGACCCTTGAAAACCAAGACAATAAAATTGGAATTGTTTGAAACCACTAAATTTGTGGTAATGTTTTAAGCAGTAATAGAAAATGAACATGCTCACCAAAAGCCAAACATAAAATGTCTCAAGATGCTATGTAAAATCACTGACATAAATAGATAATTAAATGGATACAGGTCAGATCAAGGGATATTGGCTTAAAAAGACAATAGCAATGACTTGATCCAGGAGTTACAGCTTACTCAAAGGTAGATTGATGCAGCATATATCAATTAAAGAACAAAACCAATCCCTGTCTAATCAATGATCTGTCCATAAACGGATTAATCAAAGTTATATTGTTTCCCTCAAGAATTGGGAGACAAATTATAGTCCTGGAGATGTTTCATGGTGAGAGAAAAATATTGCAGAGAAATATATACACATAAAAGAAAATGTAGATTTATGCCATTTATGTTAGAGATTATAAATTAGACAAAGATTATACAGTATTTCTATGATTATAAATTTTATTTTTCTCAACTTGTTTTCTAGAACCTACAGTAGTCTGAAGAATAATGCCTTCAAGTTTTAAGATTTCAGTGTTTAACATAGGTTTCTTGACACCAATTTCTTATATCTTTGAATTCATGTCTATTTCTAGTTATTATTTAACCTGGTCAAAAAATGAAACAAGAAGATAAGATGAAAAAGAAGAAAGGAATGTAGAAAAACTTCTCTTTTACTTTTCAAAAAGCATTTTTACTTTATTACCTTGCACAGAGTTCACGACTATTCTGTTGAAATGACTATTGTTATGCCTTTTTGGAAATTGTATGAGGATAGTTAATTAAAAATTAATGAGCAAGGGTATGCTCTTTTTACCAAGAACTAAAATATTTTTATCTTCAAAATTTCTTCTCCAGACCACATTTATTTATAGAGGTTTCACTATGGTTCAAAGTAGGTCCTATACTTAGTTGAACTTTTAAAGAAGCTAATTAAGGATAAATGGACTATCTATGGACAATTTGGTTATATTTATGATTTGTTTTTGAAGAACTACTAGAAAAAATTTATTTTTATAATTTCTTGTATTTTTCTTTTTAAGTATATTTTATTTATATGAGCTGAGAACAAAAACACTTAATTATTCTATATTGTGTATGATACAATACATGGGTCAATAAGTTCAACTAATGAAGTTTGGAAGAGAAAGAGAAAATGTATTTTTTGTTTTTTAATTTGGAAGGTAGATATGTAGCCAAAAAATGCATACTAAATTCAGGGAAAAAATTTTTAATCATCACTTCTTTGCTTTTTAATTTAATCCCAACTGCTTACTTGATTTCAATAAGGGAAAGAGAAGAAATGAGAAGTAGCAAACCTTTTTAACAAAATCAGAAAACTTTGAATAATGATTCCATTTTCATTTTAGATGTAAAAGTTAACAAATATTATTTCAAGAATCACATAAAAACCTTTCAATGTTATGATTTTATTTTATAAATAAAATTTTATCAACTTTAATTGATTAATTATTTAGCTATCTCCTTAGAAATATGAAGTGAATAGATAGAAAACAATTTAATCATGAGAAATAAGAGATAAGTGAAGGTATAACTGTTAATATGAGGCCAATTGTTATATAATATAGTGTGAAGAATTTTGAAAGATAACAAATTATAATTATAACTTAACTATTGCTTATCTGACTAAAAGGTTTTAAAATGACTAAAGTACAAAACAGTTTCCTTCTGCTCTCAGTGGCAATCTTAGTTACTGCAAAGCATTAAAGATAAAGGAATTGATGTTTTACTAAATTGTAGGACATCACCATGATACAATGTAGACTGGAGATATTAGAAATTAGGTGAGTACTGGACAATGAGACCAGACATTGAGGGCTCCCCACTCATAAAAACAAGACAACAGTACAATAAAGTAACAGATATTAGGAAGAAATGTTTAAAAGATGGTAGAGATATACTTAGTCTATATTTATCTTTTCTTAGTTATGGAAAAAGACTTCAGGACCATCCTTCTTCCTGATTCATTTTATATTTTTATTATTTTATTATTCATTTATTTCTCTGCTAAAATGTTAATTCATTGAAAGCAATGGCTGTGTCTGCTCATCCTTTAATAGGTGCTACTGTACTGAAAGTAGTTACTAAATTTTTCTTCTGGGCTATGAGTTATTCTAGACTTCTTTAAAAGGCAAACCTTCAAATATACAAATTAAATCATGACTTGAAAGAAACAAAATGTAATTTGCAGCTTGACAGTATGTAACTTGTTAGTGCATTGAGAGGTAATATGGTGTAGTGATGTAGGTTAAACTTTCTGTATTTGAATCCCAATTATATTCCTTTAAACAACTTAATCTGTGCATGCCTCTGTTTCTTCATGTACAACCTGATGATTAAAAATGTAAGTTAATGGGTTAAGCACATTATCAAATTTTACACAGTGGAAAATTGCTTGTGTTAAGTTGTTCTGTCACAGTCTAAATTAATACAATCATGTTTTGGGAGATTTCATGAATAAAACATAGTAAATGAGTAACTGACATGTAAGTATTACTTACATAATACTTCCACACCAAAATTTGGCAATCAGAATACCAATCAGAATACTTTTGTGAACGATATGAAAGAATAAAATTTAAATTATAGCTGTGTTCATTGTGGACTTATATATATAAAAAACTGACACAACTACAGTGTTATGTATCTCTAACCATCAACCATGCTAGAAAATTGCTAGTAATAATCCAATAGCGCAACAGGATCTGGCCTTGACACTAAAGACTATGAGAACAGTTTTGCTAATAGAATCTTAAGGACATTTGAGTTTGTGTTGTTTAAATGTCTTAACATAGAACTGGTCAAAATGCATCTATTTTTCTCAGGCGTCAATATCTCAAAATCAGTAAAGCTTTATGCAGTTAGCAATTTTATTGACATTATTTGCACATCTGAAGCTTCAGTGGAATCTCTTGTTCTTATCAGTGGGATTCTTTGTTCTTTTGTTCCTTTCTTCCCTTCATCAGGTGAAATGGGATATGTTGTGCTATGTTATCAAAGCTTGTCCTCATAAAATGTATATACAACTTGATGAGTCAACTGATATTGATGATCTATTAAGTTACTAATATGTGTGAAGTAAGTAAAAAAGAAAATGATCACAAAGCAGTTATTGTGCTTTGAAAAAATATGATTAATATAAAAGGAATTAATATGTTCAATCATATCACAGACTTCATTAGGGAGCTTAGATAATCAAGGCTAGTTTTGGCTGGCTACAAAAAGCAACTGGGATTTTTGTGTCTATTGAGAAGAAAGTATCACGATCATACAATACATGTTGGACCTTCATGCACTTGCTACTTAGACTTTGCCAAAGAATTTAAAGTATAGACTTTCTATAGTCCTATGCTCAATAAATAACACCATAGGTATACTTTGAACTTTTGTCTTCTTGGAGGTTTTATCAGAGAAACAGATAATCAACCGAATGATCCTTTGGTAAATGTGAGGAAGCTCTACTGGGGTGAGATAGCTACTAACATTTTTTGATAAGAGTAAAATTTATATTTTAGTTTAAGACCTACCCCAAAACAGAAAGCTTATTTTTTTGCCAGAAAATATGATAAATGTTTTTTAATAAGTGAGGTCAATAAATATATGCAAGTGAAAAGAACACATTAAGATACAAAGCAAAAATTTGTGCTTATTTTTTAAAAAAAACTACCTAAAAAACATTTAAAACATTTAAAAAACTTTCTGAAAAATATATTTAACTAAATTTTATTTTCCTGAAGGAGCACTTGTTTTAAAAAATGAAAGATCGATTATAGTAATTGAGATATTACAGTATTGGATCTATTTCATTTTAATTTAGTCAGTGATGGTGATTTGTTATGTTACCAATCTATCCCTAAATCTGAATAAAGTTTAAGTTAATGGAACTTGGATATTTGATTTGTTCAGTTCGCTCTATTTTTTTTAACATTCAAATTTTTTTATTTCATTTAGTTTCAAGTATACAGTACATTGGTTAGACATCTATATAGTTCATAAAATGATCTCCCCAATTACACCCTCCCTCTCCTGACCCTCCACCTAGCCAACATATTAATGCTAACTGAATTCCCTATGCCATGCTCCCCATCCCCCATGACCATCCATCAGCTACTAATTTGTACTTCTTTAGCCCTTCGCCCCATTCTCCTAGTCCGCCGCAAACCCTCCTTCCTTCCGTTAAACACCAAATTGTCCACTATATTTGTGAGTCTGTTTTTGATTAGTTTGTTCTTTTCATTCCTTAGATTCTGCTTATAAATGTAATCATATAGTGTTTATCTTTCTCTGTCTAACTTAAATACGTTCTAGGTCCATCAAAGCAATATTTTTTTCCAGTTAGCTCTATTTTTATACCTAGCAAAGTAACTACATACATGAGAAATTGGAGTGTTCTATTTTAGATTATAGGTGTGCAAATTTCTGTCCCCGGTGGTATTCCAAAATATATCATGCTCCATCCAACTGTCTAGAATGTCAAAAGTTCAGTATTTCTGTCTCCTAAGATGTCAAATCTAATTGCTTCCTCACATTCAAAGGGTGAGTACCATTTGCTGCTGAAACTCAGACTGTTTAGAGACCTTCAGCTCACCCAAGACTTTGCCATTTTTGCCACCACTATTATCTCACTCTTACTAAAACACAGCAGTATTATTTCTGTTCGGGGGCTAATATTGGTTGCAACAACTTTACTGTAAGAGTTGCAACACAGATGTGTTTCCTTGAGAGACAGACAAAATACCAGAGGTTCCGAGAGCTCATCCCACTGCCACAAGATCACGTCTTAGGACTGGTGGTAGGACTGAGCTATTTGTTTCGATCTTGCCCATTTTAGGGAGCGAAGATTTCTTTTTCAGATTACCCTGGATCCTTCAGGTTCTGAGAAGGAACATTTGCCCTAAATTCATTATTCTTTTGTCCACCACCTTACCTGCCAAATTGTCCTGGGTTCCTTACACAGAACCACATCAGACTCAGACACATGAACACTTTGTCAAGAAGAAAGAATGTTTTTTGATAGACTGCAGCTGAGCGTGATTCAGAGTCTTAAATCTCATAAACTCAAAAAGATCCTCTTTCACCACTAAACTTGATGCAGGAACAACTAATAATTGTTTCACTTTTTACCTCAATGGCAATTTCTCATGCTTTACTTTTTCTTGTCCCTGTGTCGGAGTCATCTACTTCAACCTGATGGATATTAACAATTTAGAATCTTTGGAATGAGTGATTGCGTTCCTCATTTCTTTCTTCTCAAACGAGCTCTGGGCTTCTTAGACCAGTGTCCTGCATTTCAGAAAAATTTAAGAAATACCAATCAATATTTTTTCAAAAGAGAAAAAAATTCTTCCTTATTGGATAACATACAATTTGTATTTGACATAGGAGAATTGTCACTATTATACATCTATACAAAGACTAGTGACTGCCTAAAGAGGAGTGATAAAATATGTGTAGCAATTCCCAAAGTTGTTCTTCATTTCTTGAATAATATTGAACAATGTAATAGTAGGAAAGCCACAGAACCAGTTACTTTAAAAAATGTTTAAGGTACACATATTTTTATGCATTATTTTATCATTATCTCAAAACTAAAATATATTCTAATTGTTTATCCTTTAATATTTATAATTTTTCAAGTTAAAAACAGCGTCGATGTGTTTTAAAAGAGGTGCGAGGAACAATTTTAAAAGAAATTACAGGAAAGGTTAAGACTCACTGGTCTGGCACAAATTAGGCTATCAGGGCCATATTTACTAAATGAATTAGAAAATTTAAAAAAATTTATTGAATGAATGAATGCATGAATAAATAGAATTTACAGATTAAGGAAACCTTAAAAACATTATTTAAAAAAAATTTTGTCTATGAGTTTGGTAAGAGGACATCATACTCATATATATAGATAATGCTACAACTATTCAAACAATGGTCCTAGAAGCACAGTCAATAACTGACAAAAACAAGCAACTAAGCAATTTGTAAGGTTTAAGATATATATTTTATGATAGAGGTGGTCACCATGACCTACTCTGCTCTACATTCTCTGCCTTAATAAAGAACTTAAGTATTATTATCCTTAAGATAATACTATTTCCACTCAGGCAGTATTGACTCCGACTCATGCATGCTCTTTCAAGAACTCAGTCCTTATATTTAATTGAGATTTTTTCTGTAAAGCAGAAGTGCCTTTGTCAAACCATAATGGTTGATAAAGATGATGTTCTTTTGTATCTGAAAGGGGAAATGGATTGTATATATAATAAAGATAGAGTGTCCTGACTTAGGTAAGAAAAATTCCTTCTGGCAGAAAATAAAGACCTGTACAGACCAAAAAAAAAAAAACAAAAAAACAAAAAACAAAAAAAAAAAATACGTTGAAACAGGGACCGAAAGATTAGATGCTATTCGGAAACTTCAGTCTGCTTCACATGTATTCCTTTTATCTTTATTCCAACTAAGAATCAGCAATACCTAAAAATTATATGCTAAGAAATTTTGCCTAAAAGAATGAAGAACAAAAGTAATGCATGTTGGAATACTTGAGGATATCTGCCACTAAATAAATGGCATTTACACATATCTGAAATTTATTTTAATATCTAATTAACTGTATGCTACCAGGATTTCAAACCACTGCCCTTTGTATTTCTGTTAATTTTACATGAAGTTTTAAGAGACATCTCAGATTATATACTAAATTTAATCTGTGAATCAAAATAAAATATAGTATGTAAAAAAATGTCTTTTTATACAAGCTGAAATATCTACTGGTTGCCTTTTATTTTAGCAGTAGCTTAGCATCGTGCTTACCTTTTAATTAGAGTGTGTGATATTTGCTTAATTCTCTATCTACTAGCTTTATTAAAAATGTGAATATTTGCTAACAAAAGAAAGAAAATATCCTCATTTCAGGTACAAGTCAATGCCTAAAAGATTTTAAAAAATGATATCCCTGTCACTGTATTGTGAGCTCAAAATAAGAATATAGTTTTAGTTTGGTAAACTCTGATTGACTTACCTTTTATTATACATGGTCTTTCTCCTTAAAAAGCTACGTTGTTTGATAGCATTCTCACCAATTATAGCACTCCTTTGTACTAAGGCATTGTTTCCAGAAGGCCCCCATTAAAATGCAAATATGCCATCTGGCAAGACTTTTACCTCATTAGCTCACACCATCGCAGCAGTGCATATTATGTATCATATTAGAAATGGAAGAGACCCTGAGCTGATGAACTCTGACTAAGGTTAGGCTGTTGGAAAAATCCCAAGTAGAGTGTGCTTTGGGATAAAACTTAAGGGCAATAGAGCAGAAAGAAGAGAGTAAGATACATGGTGAGAGGAAGACAATATTTCCAAGTTTGGCATTTTATCCAGGTCCTAGCTGTGATGGAGTCACAGAGACCCAGAATGCCAGAGCTGGAAAGAAATTTGAAAGCATGTGATCAAACACTTTTTTCTTACAGATGAGTGTTCTGAGTTTTCACATAGCTAAATGATTCCTCTAAGTGTCTTCAGCTAATTTCTCATCATTAGCTCTTGAAGCCCAGAGGACCAGCAATTGCCTTAGCAGTGGACCCAGCCTTTTTGGCACCAGAGACCAGTGCTCCTGTGAGAATCTAATGCCTGATGATGATCTGAGGTGGAGCTGAGGCATCACTGCCTCAGTGCTGGGGAGCAACTGCAAATACAGATGAAGCTTTGCTGTCTCAACCACCATTCACCATTGTTGTGCGACCCGGTTCTTAACAGGCCGTGGACAAGTACCTGTTGGGGACCCCTGACTAATGCCTTAGCATTTTTCAGTATGTAAAGCTGCATAATTATTCATGTAATTTCATCTGCATACTTGGTGGGTTTTACTTTCTTCAACTACTTTGAAATCCCTAGAATTTTTTCTTTTGTATCTTCCCACAGCAGTCTATAGAGTTAGGCTTGTCCCTGCTCCAATCACTGATGCCAAAGGTCAACCTCCCAGAAGAAGTAGAGTTTAAGAATTCAGAGGAATTAAGCTCCTGCGCTACCTTGTTCAAGAGGCTGTGTGTTAAAGCATTTAGCAAAATTTCTCCTGGGTTTTATAATCTCAAACTCAAGTCCTGACATACATGGAGAAAAGGCTTGTGTCCTGTCCTGAAAACTATTTAACAACCGACTCCCTCCTCCCCCATTTCTGACTGCTATGTTTGTTACTTAGTTGTCAAAATAGAGGAATGAGTGCTGTGCCCAATTCCTAAGATTACTTTCCGGAGTAGGAGTGGGAGAGGCTTTATTTCTGCAGGTCTATAGTAAATATTTTTTACTAATCTTTGAGCAGAAACAATATATTAATAACTGAAGAAATGATTGTGTTTGGATTTTGAAATAGCAACAGATGGAATTTCTCAGGAAATACCTACTAAACCTCTGAGATGCTGACATGCTTTAATTTAAAAAATATCTGATTTCCCTCAAAAGCCCTAATTTCCAACCTTCTATTTCATTTCCCATACTCATTTTAAACATAAACATTTTTAAACTATAAAATTGACACACTCAACCTGTGAAAGATATAGAAACTAAGAGAAATATTAAGAAAACTATAATAGCCTCTTCCACTACAATTTCATTATCTAGAAATAAACTCTGTAAACCTCATATTACTGTGCAAGATTATTAGCTGTGAATTTAGGGTTTCACCATCACTTCTGAAGTTCCCTCCGAGAACCTGAGAACACTTCCTGAAATTTTTTTCTCTCTGTGAATCCGAGTTAGAGTTTCCTAAGTGAGAGACGGGATTTGAAGAGCTGAGGAAAACCTCTAGAGGCTGTTATTCTTTGGAAGAAATGGCAGAGAGGCTTAGAAACACTCATGAGATTAGACATGGCTCTCTCAGTGGGCACTGAAGAACTATTCATTCAGCTGTTGTTGACTGAATAATTGGTTAGAACTTCTCTGAGATTACTGAGAATTATAATAGCTCTTTTTGGAAAAGCTAAATCCAAAATGAAACCCTTCACTCCTGGAATACATAGAGCTTTCTATTTCTTGACTGAACCCTGACCATATATTTTTCTTTATTTTAAAAATTGCTTTAGATATATATGTATTTTTAAAATTCTCATTTCATTTCTTAATATTATATTAAATGCACTCTACCATTAAGCAACTTAATGTTTATATAACATTTTATTTAATCATTTTGGCATCTTAATCATTTTCTAATATATAATACTTAAGATTATTCTATTTTCAACAGTATCAAAACTGAAATTCACAAAAGCAAGAATAATTTTTGTCTGTATATCTGATTATTTCCTTAATAGATATCCAGAAATAAATTTACTGTGTCAAAGAATAAAATGACTCTTTAAGGCATTTGATATATATTGTTGGTTTTTTGCTCAGGAAGATTGTACTGATTAAATTCTCATTAGCAATATTTGACTGCTTTCATTATTCTACTACATTATTGATATTAAATAACATACCCATTCTTGTTAGACCATGTATTCTGATATATGTTTTGGAAAACATAGCCAGCTACCACTCACACTTTGTACAAAGTAGATGCTCAATAGAAGTCAGTTGACAAAATGATAGAACATTCAGCAGAGTCTTTGCAGAAGTAAGATTGGATTTTAAAACTGATATAACAGTTAGTTTGCACCCAGGAGTTCCAAAAGGCAACCAAAAATATTTTTCTCAGATGGAGAAAAATATGAAAGCTCCCATGGAATATTTCTGTTTGGTAGCAAACTGCTGAGTGACTCACTAATTATCAAGGCAATTGGCAAGAGTTTCAAGAAGAGCAGCCTGTTCTTTGGGGCTTTATAATGAGGATACAGCATGGAGTGCCAGATGCAGCTGGTAGCCAGGGAAGCATTAATGGCATGCAATCTTCCTGAAAGTTGTAAGATATAAATGTAGTATAAGTATCACCTATAGATTTTAAGTGTAATATTCAGCTTTTGAATTCTTTGAGTAATAGTGCAATTCTTTGAATAATAGACCTCAAGACTTTGCACAGTAGTTTGGCGCTCTGAAGAAGAAAACCATATGATTGTTCCTGCAGCTCTAGTCCATTGCCTGAGAGTAGAAAAGATCAGCAGACTGAAAATATTCAACATTTATTGTGGTGATTCAAAAATGCTTAAAGTCAAAGTAGAAATGGAGAGCAGCTATAAGTCAAGAAAAAAAAAAAGACCTTCTAAAGGTCTCAAGTACAAGCTTGCAAGTGTGCCAGAATTCTTCTAAAAAATGAAATAAACAACAACAAAAAAAAATCAGCAAGTGACAGGATAAAGGGAGTCAAAAATGTAGCTACAGAAAGAAATCTATGGGAGGTGAATACACAGTGTAAGTATATATATGCCTTACTGTTAAAATGTACATCTGAAACTTACTGGATTTTGTTAACCAATGTCACCATAAATAAAAGTAAATAAAAATTTTTTTTAAAAAAGAAAAAATCAGCAAGCAAATTTGCTTGGCATTCAATAATAAGGACCATATACTCTGAGCTTTGAGCAAGTTGAATGCAGAATCACAAATAGTGGCAGGACATACAACTAGAAGCTGTGATTTCTGGGTTGTAGAATTTCTATCACTTATTTTAAATATTTTTACACACAAAAAACTTATGACTTCACTTAGGTATTGCAAACATAAAATATTATATATAAAAATAATAGAGTAAATTTTAATTAAAGATACATCAAGTAAAGCTATATTCTGGTAACTTTGAGCCTAATACCCATTACTTCTTCCTACTTCTCTCTTGAAGTTGATCTACATTTTATTCTATATCAAAACTTTTTGAATTTATCAGAGCCAACCTCTTGGTCTAACGCTCACATTTTCCTGCACAGAGCAGGCTATAAATTGTAATTCATAGCCTTCCTCAATCACCTGATAGAGGAGGGCCTGTGACATAGAATGGAAACAAAAGGCGCTATCTTTTTCTTTTTCTTTTTTTTTAACACAATTTCTGCTTTCTCTTCATGAACAGAAAGTGAGATAATATGGATAAGAATCATCTAAATATTTCTCTCAGTCCAGTTTCTTTCCTGGCTTATTTTTTGAAGAGAGAAAAAGACTTCACATTGTTTTACTATCCTCAACTGCTCTGTTTACCTTTGATTTAATTTTAGTTTTGAACTCTGTTGTTTTCTATAAAATGACTTAAAATTCCTTAACTGACTAATCATTTTTTTCCTAATACCGTCTGATTTTTAGATTACTTTCTAAGAAAAGTTTGAAGTTTATCTCAGCAGAATTAACCCTTAACATTCTTTCTTTACATTATTATATACTATTTGGAATAATTCATTGAAAATCAAATTAAAAGTTTATACAGAAATACACCATCACCCTGAACAAGCTACATAAAATTTCAGAGCCCATTACAAATTGAAAATGTAGAATTCCTTACTAAATATTTAAGACAGCGTGTAGCAACAGCAGCACACTATTAAGGCAAGCATGAGCCCTTGTAAGTGTGGGGTCTTGTGGGTCTATTCAGTTTGCATACCAGGAAGCTGGCCCTGCCATTACCTATAAAAGAACTATTAGAATGGAAAATAAAGTTAAAAGCCTTCAAATGTAAAGGAGGCCATAGGTAAATTTCAGGTAAAATTGGAGCCAAGTTTGATTTTCTGTTGCATTCAGGTAAATGGTCTGTGTTCAATAGATAATAAGCCAGAAATCTCAGCGTGTTCTGCAGTTTGCCATTACACATTATTCATCACTGTAAAACAGGATTTCTCAACCAAAAAATCAGTATTTGCATTTGGACTACATAATTTTTGTTGTTGACACTGCCCTGTTCATTATAGGATGTTTAACAGCATGCCTGTCCTCTGTCTAGTAGCATCTGCCTCCTAACCAAAGTCATGACAATCAAAACTGTCTATAGACATTGCCAAATATTCCTTGGGTGGGGGGCGGGGTGCAAAATCCCTGACCTACCTCATTTTGGACTTTACTGTTGACAAAGACTATCTCCTTAACCAAACTTTTGTGAGGTCAACCAAGGGTTGCCTTGCCTAAAAAAAAAGAAAATTTAAAAAATTAAAAAAAATTCCTTATCCCTCATTATCTTATCACCCTGGCCTGCCTTCAGCAAAAATCCTGTCTAGTTGATTTAGCCAGCAAATCTCTTACCCCTGTTGTTTACTTTTGGTTATTTTTGCTCCTTGGCTTTAAAGCTCCACTTATTCATGTTGTATTCAGATTTAAGCTGTCCGCCCTCTTGCAAAACTCCATCATAGTGGTCCCCTGAATAAAGTCTGCTTTACCACTCTTTAACAGGTGACATGAATAACTTTTTTCTTTAGCACTGTTCAGGAGACTCTTTGGGAGTGTTTGTTAAAAATTCATATTCTCCAGGATTCAACTTCAGAGATTCTGACAATGTAGATCTTGAGTGAGGCCCACCAATATTCATTTAATAAGGACCCTCTCTGACACTGATATAGCTAATCTAACTTTACACTTAGAAAAGTATCGAGGTATAGATGAATTAATGCAAATAGAACTCTACCACTAGATGAGGAGAGCTTAATGATTGTTGGATACTGTTGTCATATTTACTTAGGACAACGTACACACATATGGCCTCTAGATTAATGTTCAAGTCTCCAATTCAATTCGCTTTTGTAGACACAGACACAATCTGCTTTGCAATTAGGTAAGCACCCATCTGGCAGAGAGAAAATGTGGAGGCTGTAAAATAAAAAGGTAAAGATTTTTCTTTGTCAGCAGGCTGCCTGAAATAATGATTAGCTAATGAAAGTACTGTAGGACTGATCATTTGTGATTCTTTCAGGATGAATTGGAATAAATGGTCCCATTGAAACAATGCCTGATGTCAAATTATTAATGGTAACCTCCTTTCTTTGTGACTAAGTTTAATTAGTTAAATATTTTTTGACTACAAACAAGGTCAAATATCTAAAGGAAAGCTCAATAAATTCACTCAGTTATAAATGGTACTGAACTAAGATTTTAGAAATTAAGTCAATTCCTGTATAATTGACAGAATTTTTAAATTTACTTCCAGATGTTTTAGATTTCAGACTCTGTCACATTCAAAAGGCTAATAGACGACAAAAACAGTGAGGAATCCCTTTCTTTTTCGGTATCTGCTCTTTGCTTTTCCTGTGGCTTTATAAGTCACTCTCAGTATATTTCTGCCTCAAGGACTTTGTCCCCAGGTTCTACCTTCTGACTTCACTGTCTTGAATGTCCTCATTCAGGAGGGCAGGGATCAAATCAGATTAGTCTCAATAAATGAATAAATCAAATTTTAAGAACTTTAATATTAATTTTACTTTTTTTTCTATTAATTCACAGCTACTGATGAGCCACTCACATTCAGTCTCATGTTTAGCTATGGCTTCACAAAGCCCAATTCAAACCAAGTCTCTGATAAAGTCCTACTTTCATCTCACATTCATCTAGGAGGTCAGAAATATTTGAACCAGAATCACTATAACCTTCTTTGTAAGTAGCCTTTCTAAAGGAGATGGACTCTTTAGGAAACTGAAGATCAATTGAAAAGAACAAGGAAGGGATACAGAATATTGTCATTCTCATCTCATAAAAGTAAAGGCTTGAGGTGTCTTTAGAAAGATTTTTGTTTTATTTGGTTCTCAAAATTAGCAATGCTTTTGCACACATCTATCAGTGACAAATGGTTTTCATTATATTTTATTGACTTCTTTTGAGGCATCTATATGATTATCAAGGAATATTTTCCTGGATGCCATGAATGTCACCCATTGAATGAAGTACTTCCAGAAAAGGACATGTAAATACATAATTTTCAAAGCATAAGGTGATAAAATCTGGACATAAGGTTGTTTAACTTTAGTCCAAAATATGTATTGTTTATATTTTATTAATATACTAAAGAATCCTAATAATTATAGGTTAAATTCTTTTTAAAACTCTCTAATTTAGAGTCTTAATCAGAATCAAAAAATCTCAGTGAAGATCCTCTCATGAAATTTGATATGTATATACTACTCAGAAAGACTAAAATTGTCCAAGAAAGTCTATGAATATGTGTGCGCATAAACATGATTTTTATGAACATGCATTTCAACTTTCTATACTTCACTAAAACAGTGAAACAATGAGTCATGCCCAAAGTGGGAAAATTGTAGATGTTGAGGCATTGCATGGCTGTCTTGGTACAGAAATCTTAAAACACACTTCACATTGTTTCAGGGGGGACTTAATCCTTAGGATTACTTGAAACTTTTCTGGATCATAAAAGGAGGGAAAACAACTTGAGAAAGAATTTACACCTAGACAGAGTCTGATACAGGGCCTAACTTGACCACAAATATAGGTCTCTTACCATGTAAGGCCACTAGACTTAAGAATGCAGAAGTTTGAATGGGGAAGAAATTCCTCTGTATGAACTGCCACCTTTCCCTCTTGTTTAAATTGACTGAATTGTTCTCACAGATCCTCATGGCCCTGGATGTTATGAATTCAATTCTACTGAACTTCTGATACCAGTTCTCCTGCTTCCTAGGGGTACAACTTCAAGGACATTTTCTCTTGGAGTTCCAGGTTATTGTTCATTAAAGATTCTTTGCCAGAGTACCCCATTGTAGAACTTTTCTCAGGCTGTGTGACTATATATATAGATATATAGATATATTGGTATAGATATATAGAGATATATAGATATATAGAGATATATAAATACACACACACACATATTTTTACCCTTTTAACTTACTTATATTATGATATATTCTTAGATCTTGATAAAAAGACACCCAGTTTATATAATTACTATTTTTAAGTTTTTGTTTGCCTACTATTTTTGCATTAGCAAATATTTTTCATATATATTTATTTTATTTTTTCCCAGCAATAATCCTGTATGGCAGATAAGACAGTTATTATTATCTCCATTACATAGATGGTGAAATTTTGTCTTAGAGCTATTGTCACTTCCCTAAGAACATACACAGAGTAAATTACAGAGAATGAACTAAGTCTAAGTATGTGGATTCTTTGTACAGTGCTCTTTGCATAACTCCAAGCTGCCTCTTTGTGCCACTTATATCTCAGGGACACAGGAAAAATGACCACACCTGAGAGATAGCCTATTTTATGACTTTTATTTAACCCCTATTCAGTATTCAATATGCATAAGTGGCATTTATTCTGGAGTTAATTGTCTCCCTGTTTTCTTCATTAGAACTCAAAAAGTGATTATAGCTAAAGTTGCCTAGAAAAAGAGTTTGATTTTGATTTCAGTATTAAGCTCTCAAAGGACAAAACAAATGATAATGGTAGTGACCTTCATTATATGATATTACAATCGACTTTCTTGATAAGAGCATGTGTATTATTTTTAAATGACCACAGTTGGACTATCTATTCCATTACATTAGAAATATTAACATTTTATGATAAGAAATATAATTAAAGCACAAATTGGGTTGAATTGTGGCCCTAAAGATATCAAGTCTTAATTCCTTGAATCATGACTGATATTTTATTTGAAAAAAAAAAAAAAGAAGAAGATCTTTGCAGATACAATTAAGGATTATCCGAGATTATCATCATGGACTCCAAATGCCATCACATGTATCCTTACAGGAAGGAAACAGAGGTAGATTTGATACATACAGAAGAGGAAAAGACACACAGAGGAGAGGTAGAGATTGGAGTGGTGCAGCTACAAGCCAAGGAATGTTTGCAGCCACCACAAGCTAGAAAGGGCAAAGAATAGATTATTGCATAGGGACTCTGGTGGGGGTGTGGGCTTGCTGATACCTTGATTTTGTCCCCTTAAAACTGTGAAAATATAAATGTATGTTGTTTTAAGCCACCAAATTTGTGATAATTTGTTACAACAGCCAGATGAAACTAATATGGATTTTGGTATTAAGAAATGGAGTACTGCTGTAACAAATACCTGAAAATGTAGAAGTGGCCTCAGAATTGGTAATGAGCATAGGCTAAAAGAATTTTGAGCAGGATGATACAAAAAGTCTATACTGACTTTAACAGATTGTTGGTAGAAATATGGATGCTAATGACTCTGCCAGTGAGGACTCAGGAGGAAGCAAATAGCATTGCTGAGAAATCCTATATTGTCTAAGACAATAGATATATCATCATAAACAGAATTTAGTAGAAACAATGAATGTTAAAGGTGGTTTTAGTGAGGGATTAGAAGAAAATGAGAAACATGCTCTTGGAAACTAGAGGAGAGGTGATTCTTGGAATATAGTGGCAGAAAACTTAGCTGAATTATGATTTACGGTTTTTTAGAAGTCCAAATTTGTAGGCAATGAACTCAGGTATTTAACAGAGGATATGTATAAGCAAAGTGTTAAAGGTGAATACTAGTTTCTTCTTGCTTCTTATAGTCAATAATGAGAATCAAGATAAATTGAGTGAAGATTGTTAAAAAAATAAACCAAGGTTTGATGAATTGGAAAATTATGTCTATCAGATTGCGAAAGATGGTTAAACTAGGAGATTCATTGTTGGGATGGCCTGCTCTAAAGGAATAGGCAAGGGTTTGGTTGGACAACTATTGACTAATGCCTCTAAGGATTATAAATTCAAAGTATTCCCTGACACTGGATTTTTTGAAGAGAAAAGATACATGACTTTTGTATCCATTGAATCATCACAGCAGGAGTCAAAAATAGAAGTAGAATTTTCTAGCTAAGATCCTGTCTATCAGTATAAATAATATTTATATTTATTAGTTCGAGGCTAACGAGCTGCTCTGCTGCTTGGCCCATATGATCCAGCAGATTCAAAAAGGTGCTTGAAATATCGGTAGCAGATGGGATGCTATTTGGAGCCTTCAGCAGATTGGCTATCAATGAATCGTAACACAGATCCATAGGATTTCGGAGGAAAGCCCTACTATCTTCTACAGATAACTATGTTTCTTTTGAGAAACAGAGCTTGAACTGCTAGTGGGCCTCAGTGGAAACTGAATGCTTAACCATGGCCACCAAGTTACTATGTGACCTGAGCTGCTCATCATAAATTGGTTGTCTTCTGACCTACTAAGCCATAAAACTGAGTATATAGAGCAGCACTCTATCATCAAATGAAACTGGTATTTGCATGATGGAGTCAAGTAGACCTTGTTAGCACAAGTTACAAAAAGAAGTGGTGCAAATATCCATGGTCCCTAATCCTACTACATTGCCTTCTTTCTCCTATCCTTCACTTATAGCCTCATGGAAAATTCCCTATGATCAATTGACTGAAGAAGAGAAGACTCAGGCCTGGTTTATAGATGGTTCTGCATGATATGCAGGCACTACTCAAAAATGGACAACTATATCACTATGGCCCCTTTCCGGATATATGAATAATTCATATCCACAAGAGAATAAAAATGTGGTATGTTTATGATGTATAATCTGCATTATCAACAGATAACTTCTATATTTAAAATAAATGTAAATGAAATCCAAATATTTCTCTATTAATTTTACACATTGGATAATTGAAAATGTTTCCAATGTTAGTGCCTAGCTCCATATTTTCAAACTCTGTCTTTCTTCAACAACTTAAGCACTTGCTGGAGGCCTGGGGATACACTTCCATCAGCTTTGGCCTTGCCACATTTTTCATATTGCTAGGTGGGTCAGAACAGTGGTAAGTAGTAATATTCTTGGAAACCATTCTTTCATCAGGGTGGATAGCAATAATATTATTATACATGGAGGTAACTGCACATCACATAAAAACATTCCACTAAATCAAACTAAATATTTCTACAATTCTGCTTCTCTTATATAAGTTCTAGAGATGTCCATGGTTATTCTTATAACCACTAAACAAGCAAATAAAAAAGTGTGAATGCATACTTTTTTAAAGTGGAAATGATTAGTAGCCCTACCCAATGGTGGTTAAAATATTTAGCTTTCTCACAGTTTAAAAAAAAAATGAATATGCTTTTAGGGTTTCTCCTAAGGTCTTGGAAGGGGCTTTATGAAAGTGAGGAGCCCTGATTATTAATCTCCATTAGCTTTATGGTGCATCTACCTCTGCTTCATAGAATATGTTACATATTTAAGGATCAAAATGAGTTGCCCAGAACTAATGGGAGAAAAAATATTCTAAGCAATGTATACAACACGCACAAACCTTCTTAGAGGCACTTGGGAGAAGTTCACACATGGAGAAATGTATCTCTGTGTGAAGAAATAGAAGATAGTTTAGAAGATGGAGGAAGTAAAATCATAATTTTCAAAAATTAAAAAATAAAGCCCTGTCTGTCAATCTATCATGTATCATCTCTCTTTCTCTCTCTCTGTCTCTCTGTCTCTGTTTCTGTCTATCTTCTTTCTCTCTCTATCATCTATCTACCTATTATCTATCTAATCTATGAATCTATCATTTACCCAATACTGTGATAAGATTACAAAGTTAAATATAGAACTGGTTAATACTCTATAAAGCAATAAAAACATAACATTTTCTAACATACAGAAATAATTTATGCTTCTGTGGACAAAAAGTAGTGACAATTTAGTAGCTTTCTAAAATTTACCATTTCTTCCTGGGACCTTAATTAGTAATATTAAGAGTGAATAATAAGTCAAATGAAATTCCATAGCCTGTATCACCAGATCACCCATTAGGTTGACTTGTTAGACAGTGCTTTATTATGTCATTAAAAGGACAACAAATAACTTTTCTAACTTACTTTCAAGTTTTGGTTAGATTTTTCTCAAGGAGTAGTCCAGGACACTCTTTAATTGTTTAGTCTGGTTTGATGTCTAGGACAAAGAGGAATCTTTGGGCTCCTCTAAGCAAGGCAATAATAAAATTATTGCTAATTTTACAACACCTGCTCTAGTAGTAGGGGAAAGGATAAGTTGTACCAAAAATAGTCTTGAGATCAGCGGAACTGCTAAGCACTATTATCAAATTATATACAGGATAGATAGGTGAGGGTGGGAGTTTATCTTATTGTCATAGAACAGAATTAAATTGAACTGGTATAAACTAGATCTGAATCTAGCAACCAACTGACCAAGCTAATTATACTGTTAATAATCAGCTCATTAGGTGTGCATCTCTGTAATTTTCTACTCGAATACAACTGATGAGATATTTTTCTTTTGTATTGCAAAATTCATAAGATTTCCACTATGATTTACTGAAATCTATTGTATATGGAAAACCAGTTTTGTAGACATACTAACATTTTTTTTTCTGAAGGTTTATGTTATATAAATTTGATGCTTTTTTTGTAAGCTTATATTATTCATTTTCTTTTTAAATATAGAATTATTCAAGTAGTCTGTAGGGATATTATTATTATTATTATAGACTCATTTATGAATATTACTTTTTTAATGTTTTTTTTTTTCTTTTTCACTTCTCACCAATGGCAATGCACCCAAATAACAAAATACTATCATGCTTTTTATAAAAAACAAGGTTTGAAAAAAGAATGATTTTAAAATTTCACAAAATATATTGATTCGGAGCTTCCATTAACATTCAAAGATTTTAAGTTTGCTGTGGCTTTTCTCTACAGCAATGAGCTTTTGCCCTGTGTGGTTCATATGGGAAGTCAATCCAGTTTTTGAAGCTGAATTTCCCCTGTTGACTATTAATCAACAGAGTATTCCCGAAATATCACTTAACTCATCTTCTGATGTCCTGCATGAATCATAGCTCTGGAAAGGAAGTGCCAGCACACTTCACTAATGGGATCAAATGACTAAAATGATGGTGCAACCCTAAGATTGTATTTAATTGCATTAGAATTTGTTATGCTCAATCTAGAACAGCATTTCCCAAATATCAGTACATATGTATCATTAACCTTTTCAGTCTCCAATTTTGCTTTATCACTGTTCACAGAGAGAGGTATATACTTTTCTATTCCCCACTCTTACCCCAATATTTCTAGACTTAGGAGTTCAAATTTGTTTTTTGAACAACAATAATTGTTTTGTGATAGGCAGTATAAAACTCTGTACACAGTTTAATCCTGGTGAGTAAAAGGAAACATACATGGATAGGTGCATTATATTACTACTGCTGTTGAACTGTACCAAGTCATAGTTTGAAGCAACCCAAAATCAGACCTTCCAGATTTCATTCTGGGTGAGCTGCTCTCAGAGAAAATACCAAGGTCTCTCTCAGTCAAAGCTAACATATGAAATAACGACTGTAATTATCCACTGGAATTGAGTAGCATTTATTTCAAGAGTGGCTTTAGCAATTTAAATTTGTTGCATAATCTGTGAAGAATGGAAATATATGGAGAAAAATGCAGAAAACAGCATAATAGTTTTCAGACACCTAATTCTGAAGCATGCTTTTCTGTGTGATTTTACCATGCTGATAAAACTGGCCTCTTTTTCTGAAGCTTGTCAACTTGTTTATTGACACATGCCAGTTAATCAAATACTGATGGTGAAAAATAAGAAAGGGATGTTATTTGATTTTGGCATATGCTAATGATTTCAAATCCTATTTAACCAAATGTTTAATGCTTGTGAAATAACACCATAAGTACGATTCTTTTTATCTCTCTAAACACACACACACACACACACACACACACGCACGCACGCACGCACATACACACATACACTACTTGAGAATATAATCTAATTTATGTATGGAAAATATTTTGCTTAATGTTTGTAACACTTTTAACCTCTACATATAATAATATTTCAAACTCTTTGGGGAGAAGAAAATATTCAATTAGTAGACTTTTGTAAATACTCAGCTTGAAAGATGCAGACTTAATGGAATTTCTTTTTGTTCTTTCCTCTTCTCTGCCACCAGTGTATCTCACTAGCATGAAACCCAATATAATAAATGAAATTACCAGGTCTATTTCCTGAATAAGACTATACAGAATTGCAAATCTCATAGTATTGAAAATAGTAATTGCAGTATTATTTGTTTCTAGGTCTTGTTTCACAGTTACAAATTATGTAGAGCTTTGATAAAATGTTACATGATATCATGATATCACTAAAAAATTATTTTTTCATCTGATTTGAAAAACTTCTAGTGATTGAAGGCCCATCATTTTTATTCACCCCATGGACAGAATCTACAAGTCAATAAACATAAAGAATGGAAGCAAATACTCATTATGTCAAATGACAAAGAAATTTAATGTTTAAAATGCCTTGTATGGTAAAGATTATTTTCAACAAAATGTGAGTGAAAATAACTTCATTAGAAAGCCAGTCACAAAACCCTTCTAATGAGGTCAACCTTAAAGATGCACATGTTCATATTTCTTTTAAGGCCTTTTATAACAAAATGAGCTCTGGTAGATATAATACTCTATTTGTTTAATGTCACTGCATTCACAGTGCAAAAGTATCAAGTTATTTGAAAATATATTAATTGTATTGTTATAGCAATAGTTAAACTTGTTGATAATTACCATATGCCTTCTACTACTCTTTTTTTGTAGCTATTATCTCATTTAAACTTCAACAAAAATCTGAGACAGTATTATTAATTTCTTCTGTTACTAATTTGAGAAAACTAAGGGATAGTTATTGAGCAACTTGCCAAATATCCTGCTTCCTTTTCCTCTGAAACATACGAATAAAAAGATAGCTTTTTACTTCTAATGACATTATACTGAAGTATAGAATTATAAAAACCCACTTCCCCTTCAGGATGTCAAATGTTTTTTTGGAATGCAATACTAAAAGCACAGGCTTCTGTCACCATGTCTATTTGCAGCATGTGTATCATACATCAATACTAGATAGTGAGACAAATAAACTTTATGGTGTTACCATATCAGGACTTTCTCCATCTCCTTTGTAGCTCTGACTTTTCTTTGCTAATGTACAGATTTCCTATTATATATCTGCCTATCCCCTATTTTATTATGAGCTGCTTCAGTGGTCATCTTGGTTAGAAGGATCTCCTTGAGATAGTCCACTAAACTCAGGTGATTTTTTTTTTTGCCTCTATTTATTGTATGATATATACATACACACACACACATACACATACACACTCATGTTTTGCTCTTCTAATAATCTTTGAGATTCTGTAGAACAGTCACTAAATCGCAGTGTTCATTTTAATTCTAGGACCAACACTTTGACTAGAGGAAGGTAAACACCCAATATGTATTTGTTGAATGAATAAATAAGTGATTGAACTCAAAGTCTATAATGCTTTGATGAAGGTAAAGATTGCTCTCTCCATGAAAGTTTACAAACACACAATTTAAGTAAGGCTACTCTATATTTATATGCGAGTAAATGTTAACTCTCTCTTCCCCTCTTTCTACACATGAAGAGAAGTGACGTTCCGTGATTTCAGATTTCAGGAGGTTGTTTGTCCCAAGTATAGCTTCCTGTCATATTCTATTTACTTTTCTATTGTTGCCTATTTCCTCTCAGTTTAAATGACTGTTACTAGTGACTCCAGTGGAATGGAGTCACCAGATTCACCACTACAGAATGCTGCAAGTTTCATCACAGAAATGAACCAAATACAGGATAGTCTGTGTGTGTGTGTGTGTGTGTGTGTGTGTGTGTGTGTGTGTTTTAAAGGTGTCTAATATCCATGGTCCTAAATTCACATATCAATTGAAGTGCAAATTACAATTAGGTTTGGAAATTTTGTTTAACTTTAAATTCTTTAGTTCCAAAAAGTGTTGTTTTTTTTTTATGCTGTAAATTCAGTGTCAGCCAAAATAAATAAATAAATAAATAAGCTGTGTGACTTTTTAAAACCAATGACTTTAGACAATAATATTTTTCCAGCTTCTGAGGAATATATTATAACAACGTTCAATTTCTATTCTTATACTCCTTACTAGCTCTTCCAGTGTTTTTGAAAAGTATGCCGACAGATGATTAGTCAAACTCAGAACTAACTGCTCCAACTATTTAATCTAAATGATAAGTGATTGCTTTGTTTTGAATGATTTTGAATAAATTCTTGATAAGTTTCTGAGATAGGTAGTACAATTTATTGTAACATATTGCCTCAACTCATATATATACATATATATATATATTTATACATGAGCAATGTTCTTGACACTAAATAACTTACTAATTTTTTTGTCCCAAATATATGCTCCATTAAAATTATAAAGTATTAGTCTCAAGAAATACGCTGGTTTTACAAATGTATACTATTTTAAACCTAATTATTCTGAAATGTAAGGTATGGTCAATAAGTTTGGATCCAAATGTTGACAGAGGTCAAAGGGTAACACACAGGGAAAAAGTTGTTGTTTCAGAGTTTTTAAATGAGTCCTGGGAATACTAGGAAGTTGACACATGGAATTCTGAATTTTATACGATGATATGTGTTTTTTTTTTCATGAAAGAGTGTCTGTATTTTCCATGACAGAGGTCTTAAAACTTTCTGTGTGTTTTCAAAGATACTTGTAGTCACAAAACCAATATGAACCATAGCAACAAAAGTTGCATGCTTTAACAATTGTTTTATTAATTCCAAATTCTCGGTGAGTAATATCACTGGTGCCTGAAACAATCTTCGAAATATTGTCCTACTAAAGTTAACTGTCCATAGTCAGAATGTTCTTTTAGAAGGTCTGAGGTAAAACCTGGAATATAAAGTAGATGACAACTCTGAAATTATTTCATAGTTGTATTGATGCAAAGTAGCTAAGTAATAAACATAATAGAGTTCATTAATTCAGCCATTTTTAATGTACATTCTGTAACTATTAATTTACTTTAAGACATTTCTCATGGAACCAGATCTTTATTTCGACATGAGACTTTATTTTTCCAGTCATGGTGGTCTTTGCCTTGGCTGAGTATCTTATAGCCTTATTCTAATCATGTTAGTTCATTTCACTTTTACATTACAAAGTAACATAAACTTTATCTTATTTTAGTTTACATTATAGACATATGTGGTTTTTCTTACTAAAACTATTATATTTATGTTCCAAATCCATTTATCTATTTCATGTACATTTTTGTAACTTTTCTAATTTATCAATATATTAACCCACCACCCCCAAGACTCATCAGTTCTTACGGAGTTTAACGTGAACATGTGAAATCAGTTGTGACATTAAGATGTGAGAAGTATTATTCTTTACATGTTCTGTGTAGAGGAAAGAATGTGAAATATGGAAAAAACTTCTTTCAGAAGGATTCTCTTTAGTTATGTGGCCTTAAGTATCTCTCCTCTGTGAGCTTTCACTTTCACATCTGTAAATAACATTTCACAAAATTATTGAGAAGTTAAATGTGAAAATATGTCTGAATCAAGGTCACAAACCATACATTTTTGAACAAATTCTAAAATATTTTATTACATTTAGGCTTTTCTATTGAGATTCTGAATCCTTCAAAGGATGAATCATCTCCGGTTTTGGGCTCTGTTTGATGACTTCACCCTGGAGGAAACAGCTTGCCTAAGGCCTGACATGTAGGCCTGCTGCATTGCAAACTCACTCTGCTCATTTTTGGCAGATTGTGCTGATTTATTGAGCTATTTGATTTATTTAATGTACCATGCCTTTGACCACATATACTCTATAGAAGTCATTCAAAATGCAAACAAACACATCATATGCTCTTTAATTATTCCCATTCCCTTTATTATCAATCACTGCCAATATCAATGGAACAGCTGCGATTCACGCTATACATTATGGTCAGCAAACTTGGATTTGCAGGAGTGAATAGCAGCAATTCTCTTTATATTCCTTAATTTTATGTTTTAATTCTAAAACTAGTTCTCAGGAAAATGATATTCAGAGTCAGTCTTTCTCAAGATACAAATAGATAGGAAAGAAAAAAGATAATAATTGGGCAAAGAGGAAGGAAAGAAAAAGGAGTAAAAGAATTGGACAAAGAGGAAGGAAAGAAAAAAGAAGAAAAAAATTGTTGAGAGAAGTGAAGAAAGGAAAAAATAAAGATGATAATATAGTAGATTTTAAGGATACTCATCCTGAATTATAGATGAATGTAATGTTATACACACACACACACACACACACACACACACACACACTTGTAAAGCCCCCATGGGCCAGTCTAAAATCCCAAATCACTTTTTCAAGTACTTGAATCTTACTCTATTCCTTTACTTCTTTTGTGGCTGATCCCTTATCTACTCTGTTTTCTTTTGTTTCATTCTAACCCTCCTTAGGTTTAGTAATTATGCACACATGTGCTTCTGGTAATACAACTGTGACCAATCTCTACAATCTCTCAATGGACTACTCTTACAGAAAGCTTCCTATCATTGTGATACTTTTCCACACTCAGAAAATACTCAAATTGAAGGAATACTATTAGTTAGAGAAAGGAAATGCAATCACTTTACTGTCAGATCTCTTATCAATGCTATAGAATTTCAACTCTGTCCTAGTTTTCCATAGATTTGTGAATGTATACAACATGCATGCATGTGTGTGTATATATATATATATATATATATATATATATATATATATATATATATGGTGTATATATATCATATATATTTAAGTGATAATGATATATATAATTCATTTAATTGCATGTAGTCATATACATTTTAAAATTCATACAATATTAAATATGCTCATTAACTTAGAACAAAATAGTATTTTTGTGCTATTGTGAACTTCTCAGCTTATATATAACCCTAACATTGATAGATAAATACATACCTGGTAGCAACGACAATTGCTGCACTGAGATTTTCTGAGCTATGTTACTAGGTTGAGACTCTAGAAGATCAATATTTATGAAATCTTTGTAATTATCCAGAGGAGTGCCTTCAAATTATATTTCCTCTCTCATTTAATCAGCCACTTCAGCTTATTGCATGGTATGGTTAATCTTCTACAATAGTGCTTTTTAAGTTTTAATGTATATTCAATTATAAGGTATGACAATAAGAGATATTTAATCAATACTAGTTGATTTAATAAAATATTTTTTTGTTTGCTAATTGACAACTCTATAGGAAAGTTTGCTAGCCACTGCATAAAAAAATTCAAATAGTCAAAATAACTGCGATATATACAAAAATAACAATTTATCGATAAGTTGTATGGCCCAATGCTTATATATTTCTCATTTAAACATCACAACAGTCTTTGTGATAAGAATATTTACTCAATTTTTTCTATGAGTAAATAAGATGCAGAAAAGTTAACAAGTTAACTAATTGTGCTAGGTCATTCCATGAAGGGAATGGCAATAGCATTGCCACTAAGGGTCTCTGAGTTTAGGACTGTATTTCTTCCATTATACCATGTGGTCCTTTAAGGGCACATGGCTTAGCAAGAAGAGAAAGTGAAAATGTAAAAAAAAATGCTATTTGTAAAACTTTAAGTAACTGTTTTTCCTTCCTTTTTAAGTGAATAGGATTAACCCTTAAGTTCCAAAATTGTTTGCTGAGTAGATTGAACAATTTTGGTAATGGGCAATGAAGTGTTCTGTGTCCAGTTTTGAAAAAAGCAATGGATATTCCTGAAACCAGTGAAAAAAAAAATATAGTACATCTCAAAAAGGCACAAAGTAACAAAGTAACTTTGAAAAGGGGAAACTTGATTTTCTATTTATACAACACTTCTCTTGTTTTAAGACAATAAATTTTGTGGGTTTTTTTTTTTTCATTCTAGAACATGCCTCTGATTTTTGATTTTAAAAGTATTCAGAGGAGACCAGTTTTTCAAGTGAAAATTGTCACTTCGAGACTATGGATGATTTATCAGGTGCAGAACTTTTTGTTTTTTGCAGAATGTCTGATGAGGTGAGATTCTTTCTTAACAACATGATACAGATTAGTATCAAAAGCCTGAACAATACTGCTAAAATCAAGGACATTCCTCAGAAAAGCAATCAATTGTTATGGAATAGATAATGTGTTTTCTTGCAAAGCAAGAGAATAACTATCATGTGGATGTTATTAATCTTTCTTGAAATCATTTTAACATTCCAATGTGTTGTGTTGAACTATTTTTTCTTTTTAAGGAAAAACAGAAAGTGTACTAATTTATTGTCAAATTATAGGCAGTTATGCAGCTCAATCAAGGACATTAAATTAACTATTTCCAATAAGTCAGGCTTATAGCTTGCACCGTGAAGTATAAATATGTCTTTAAATTGCTTTTTCATATGGTAAAAGAAAATGACTTCATTTAGTAGCCAAAGTCAGATATCTCTATGTGTGTGTATGTGAAAGAGTGCATATTTCTTTCATTTTATTTTTCTTATTTTTATTTAAATTTATGCCTGGGACAAATTTGTTTAAAAAGGAAAACATTTTAAAGAGATTTATGTTAAACAAATAGAAAAATACTTTTCTTCAATACTATCTAATTCTGTCATTTCCCCATGATAACTTTACTGGTATAGATTCTTGAGAGAATAAATTGTGAGTGTACTATTGCTCCTATAAATCACTTTGATTGCAATAATCCTAGTTTTCATGTGCACTTTTAAATGATATTTTTAGGACTATCACCTGTAAATTTGTCTAAAATATTATTTTTCATCATTTGTGCTTAATATAGCAGCATATTTTACTCACTTAATAGTAAGTAAAAATTTGATCTCCCAAATTATGTGTTCCCTCTGATTTTCCTAATGTATGTTTGTAGATAACAAATGCCTGTATGTTGCCATGGTTCACATTTGAAGTACTCAATACTCATCTTTTTATTTACTTAGCACTGCCTTGCACAGAGTATTTTTTGTTTTACTTGAAGATTCTTTAAATTTGAGGCACTTGATTTCATTTTGATTTATCAGCATATTAAGGATAATGATAGACTATGTATATTCATTCATTCCTTGTAGCCTATTCTCTGATGAGGGTGGGGAAATTATGTTGGTACAGTAAGTCACCATTTATATCAAGTATGTGTCGAGTCATTCCCTCCACAAACATTTTTAAGCATTGTATTAAACTCTGGGTCTAAAATATGGAGAAAATATGTTTCCTGACCTAAAAGAGTTCATAGTCATGGCCAAATATCTCTATGAAAATTTTAATTAAGCATGAGAATATTACAATGGAAATACACAGAGTTCTCAACCCTGTGTATAAAATGAAGTTCCCAACACTGTATGCAGTAGTCAAGGAGCTAGGTAACACTGAAGTTGAGAGTTCAAAATTGTGTGAAAATTATGTTACACAGGCCAGTGTAGGGAACCAGGCAGGGGAACAACATACTTCATGATGATGAGGCTTATAAATTATAAGATGTAATCTGTGTGAATTCATCATCAAGTGCAGTATTGTATAAGTAATGAGTATTTATTGAATGACAAAATTAAAGATGAAATTATAATGACTTAAACCTAAACAATATGTTCCTGACTAAAGAATACCAAGCAATAATCAACTGTTTTGAAGAGTGTTTGCTTTAAGAACCTACCTGACACTAATGAAGTTATATCATGTAGATGACTTATTTGCTGCTATTTCAGGGATAATTTTTTTAAATTTCAGTCTGAGACATTAATATGCTGAGACATTAATATGCTGAGACATTAAATGCATTCAGATGCATTTCTCTTGGAACATTAATCAAACAAATCAACCCATCAAATAAGTTTTGGAAAATTATGTTACATATCTTAAAACATATTACTGTTTCACTTTAGTCTGTTTCTGTACTGAGTCAGCTGTAACACCTTAGTTGATAAATTTGACTGATCATGTCTAAGCACATGGTAAGATTTATTGGGGTAGAAATGTAGATAGGACAGGCAATCAGCTCAGGAACTGACGACAATATCCACCAAATTATATCTACTAATTTTGTACCCCACTGTAGAGATAAAAACACTGCAGTGGAATTGTGTAAAATAAGATTAGAGAAAAGACACTGAAGAATTTATGGAAAAGTTAAAGAGGACTTCTCAGAAGAGAGATCTTGATGTTCATGCTGTTAACTCTTAAGAAGCTCATAGTCTAATGGGAGAGTCTAATGTGAAAGCCACTCAAAAAAGTAAAATTTCTACATTTGTGATTGGGATAAATGCTATGAAGTAGTTCAGGATAAATTGAATTCATATATTAGGTAACACTGGAGTGTTAGGGAAGGAAGGCACTTAGCTGAAATCAAATGGGTAAGTGTATTGGTCAGGTAAAGAGAGAAGGAATGTACTTTAGGAAGAATGAATGAAACCTGAAGAACCTGGATCATCAAAGATGTGAATATGCGAGAGTTTAAATTAAAAAAAAAAGGAAGTAGAGACAATGTAATAAAAGTATGCTTAGAGGGAAATGTGTTATAAAAGGCCAAAAATAAATATCTTAAGCCATTGGATATATTCAATCATTTAATAAATATTTATTGAGTGCCTATTACATGCCAGAGATTTTTCAAGGTGCTGGAAATATACAACAACAACAACAACAACAACAACAAACAACAACAACAACAACAAAAACTACCAATATTAAGAATTTAAAGTTGTAGAGAAGATTGGAGAGAAAAAATGAAATTATTTTTTAACATACCTGGATCATGGAGAAAATTCAGACAGGGTAGGGGGAATAAGGAGGGTGTAATTGGGGGTACTGTTTTAATATAGGGCAACTAAGGAATGCTTCTATGATAAGGAGGCACTGGAAAGAAGAGAAGGAGGTAAACATGAGATATTTTAGAGAGAGGATTCTAGTAAGAAGGAATAAAAATTACAGAGGCTTTAAAGTGGGAGCACACATGGAATATACTTTTATTAAAAGTAAGCTTAAATAAGATTATTGAGAAGTTTTATGGTAAATTAGATTAGAAAATTCACCAGTAATAGGAGAATGATTAGAGGTCCAGGGTAGTGTTTTGTTGTGGCTATTGTTTGGTTGTTGTTTAGGATGGACAATATTAAAGCATGTTGTATACAGATGGGCATAAATAAGAAAGGGAAATATAAAGGTTTAGAAGATAAAGAATATTGGCTGGAGCAGTCTTTGAGCAGGTATGAGACTACGATAGCAATGTAAAGGACAGAGCCTGGCCTTAAAGAGGAGCATGGAGGAAAATCAGAGCATATAGAAACAGAGACAAGGAGGATGGTGGATGATATTGAGAGCACAGAGAAATTTTTTGTTTACATGTTTGAATGCTTCTATTTTCTCAGTGGAATGGGAAGCAGGATCCTCAGCTAAGAAGGAGAGGAGAAAGTGGGTTTGGATGTTTGAGAAGAGAAGATGTAAAATAGTTATCTCAAGGATGGAAAGGGATTATGGAAATGCAGGGAAATGTAATAAAGTTTGGTCTGGAGGTTAAGGTAAGACTTCTCATTGTAGTTATGTGTTTGAGCTCCAGCTATATTCAACTGTCTGGTTACAAGTATAAAGTAGACAGAGCATTGGTGTTGGTATGATTAGGACTATGTTTTTGTTGTTGTTGTTGTTGTTGTTGTCAGGTGTGGTACTTCTGAAAGAAGGAAGGGCTAGTTTTGATTTATGAATAATAAAGATAATCTGGATAAGAAGTGAAATGGGTGGGCTATGAGCAAGTATGAGAATGATGAAATATTGGCGAGTTACTACAAACTTCTAAGAGTTCTAAGAGTTAAGTCAGTGTAACCAAAGCAGTGCTCGCAAAACTTTTTCAAAGTAATGGGCAGGTAGGTTATAATACTTGTAGGAAAAGTAACTAGTCTGGGAGCTCTAGCTGCTCAGGCCTAACCAGGTGTCCTGAAGGATTAAGAAGATCAACATTGCCACACATTTGTAGTTAAAAAAAAAAAAAATTGCCACCTATGAGTGTACCATGCATTGCAAAGCTTTGTATGAAAGGAAGTTGTAGTAGACAAAGAATGAGAATTTAAACTGAGATTATGGGAGATTCTGGCCTTCATTATAAGGTGAAGCCCTGTCATTGGTAGATGTTTAACCAAATAGTACAACATATATGTGGCTTTGGGGTAGAAAATGGATTTTTAAGAGACAAAGGTAACATAAAAGAAGTTATGCAAATAGGGGATTATTGTGACTTTTATTAAGCTGGGGGAAAGAAAAGACTTATGAAAAGTAATTGATCTCTTAATCTAATTATGGCATAATGTCAATGAAACTTGAAAATGAATAAGATATAATGTCAAAAAGAGGAGGAGTCAAGAATGATACCTTTAATATCTGCCCTGATTATCTAGATGGGTGCAGAACCAACAACTTACTCTGAAAATATGGGAAATGATGGCTTGGAAGAAATATTACTGTAATTTGGGACCTGTTTCTTTTGAGATGAGTATGAGATATGGAAGAGAAAATATTGACTACATGGTAGGGTGATGGGTTCAGAGAAAAAATCAAAAATAGAGGGTTACATTTGAGAATAATTTGCATGTAAATCTGCATGTAAAATGACTGCCTATATGTTTCACAAAGTCATTGGTTACACATGTAGATTTTTTTATTTATATTATTGTATTTCTTGTAAATTAAACTAGTTATACTTTGAAAACATTTTAAAACAGAAAGTAAGCAAGCCAGCATTCTCTACAATGTGTTCATCAAAAAAATAATAGCTAACAATTGCCTAGTAGTGTTATTAGCACACAGTAGGCCATGCAAAAAAAAAAATAATGAATATTTGAAATCACTTAGATTTAAGTATACTTACTGTATTTAAATATATGGAGAGTGATGTCAGAAACATAGCAGAGTGAGAGATGTCCCCACATCTCTCCACTTGAAACAACAATAAGCTGAACATCTAAAACTCAACAAAAAACACCCAACCTTTACACCAGCACATCTGAGCATGGGATCTGCACATAAAAGCTATTACAGGTAAGAACTCGGGGAGTAGGGCAGTAGACCTGGAGAAACAAAGAAGCTATATCTCCCAGCCTGAGCTCCCTGAAGGGGAAGCAAGGGGAGAAGGTGAAGCAGGTTCTCTGAACAGTTCTGCCTAAGAGAGCTGTGAGCTTCACGCAGTGGCAGTGCCAAGGGATCGGGGCAGAGAGCAGAGAAATGAGAATGGCAAAGAAGCAACAGTTGATTATTACCAGCTGTGGCTGCAAAATGCAAGGTTGAGCCGCAGCCCCCATCTGCCAACCCAGAAGACCCCTCCCCCCATATCTACCAAGACAGAACACCACGGAGCCCCAAGGGAATCTGAGCAAACACTATGGAAACTGTTGCTAACACTGACAGGGACTGAAACTGAGAGTAGCGAGTGTGATTGAATATTTATAAGAAAAAAAGGCATTAATAAGTCTTTATATAAAGCAGAAATCCAAGAGGCTTAGTTGCCACCTACTGCAAACCAAAAGAAAATGCCTTCTTTGTAAAAGGCTAAAGAGATATCTTCATATAATAAATCTTCTTTCTGGAAAAACAAAAGCAGAATACACTTCCATTAATGCCCAAGTGGAGAAATAGTCCATTAAATATCATAAACAACCAAGGTGAAAAGGCAGCTAAGAAAGAAAGATAAAAATATCTAGAAAATAAGCTTAAAGACATAGAAATATGTGACTTAAATGACAGAGAATTCAGGATGATACTTCTGAAAAAACTCAATGAGATCCACAATAATTCATATCAACAATTTCAGAAATTGAAAAAACAACTAGATGAGCAAAATGAGTTTTTAACAAGGAGACTGAAACTCTCAAAAAGAACAGAATATATCTTCTGGATATAAAAAACACAATGAAAGAAATGAAAAACAAAATAGTAAGCTTGAGAAATAGAGTCATTCAAGTGGAGGAAAGGATCTGTGATATCAAAGACATAAATCTAGCAATAAATTACAAAGAGAGAAACTGACGAATAAAAAATAATGAAAGAAATACAAGAACTAGCTGATACCATCAGGAAAGGAAACATAAGAATAATGGGCATTCTCAAAGGAAAAGAAAATGAGCAGGGTTTAGAAAGCATTTTCAGACAAAAAGTTGATGAAAATTTCCCAAATCTAAGGAATGAGCTAGAGCTTGGAATTCAAGAAGTCAACAGAACACCCAGTTATCTCATTAAAAAAGCTTTCTCCAAGATACATTATACTAAAATTATCAAAAATCAAAGACAAGGAAAAGAAACAGTAACCTATAAAGAAAAACCCATTAGATTATCATCAGACTTCTCAGCATAAACCTTACAAGCAAGAAAGGAGTGGGATCAAATATTCAAACTATTAAAAGAAAGGAACTACCAGCCAAGAATAATGTATCCAGCTAAGCTCTTTTTTAGATATGAAGGAGAAATAGAGATCTTTCCAGACATACAAAAATTGAGGGAATTCTCCAGTACAAAGCCTGCATTACTGGAAATACTGGAAGAAGTCAGCTCACTTAAAACAAAACGACAAAAAAAAAAAAAAAAAAAAACTCTGAGTGACTAGAAGGTGACTAGAAGGCAGATAGAAGCAGAGGATTGCAAGCCCTATTTAGAACAGTTGATTATAAGCTTAAAAAATATGAAGAGATTTGCTATAGCAAGATGGTAATGAACGTTCAGCATACATAGGGACAAATTGAGACAATGATAACAGAAAAGGGGAAGATTTAAAGATCCAGATATGGAAAGGGAAATGGAGATAAGGCACACACAAGAAAATAGATGTGTGTGTGTGTGTGTGTGTGTGTGTGTGTGTGTGTGTTCATAATGGTAACAACACATCGAAGATTCAGAATTGTAGTATATAACATAAAATAAGAAAGACCAGAGCAAAACTCACAAAAGCCAACCAAAATAAAGAAAACAGAAACACAAGGATAAGGAAGTAATGGGAACACTGAGCTACCATAAAACAAAAGATAAAATGGCTATAAGAAGACTTCATATTTCAATAATCACCCTAAATATAAATGGACTGAACTCACCAATAAAAAGGCACAGAATTGAAGAATGGATCAAAAAACAGACCCAAACATATGTTGCCTCCAGGAGACACATCTCAGCTCTAAAGACAAATATAGACTCAAAGTGAAAGAGTGGAAAATGATATTTTGAGCAAATGACATTCTGAGAAAAACAGGAGTAAAGGTACTAATATCAGATGAAATAGACTTCAAAATAAAAAAGATAAAGAAAGATTCTGAGGGACATTTCATAATGATAAAGGGAATCAGGCACCAGGAAGACATAACACTTATTAATATCTATTCTCTCAATCAGGGAGCCCCGAAATATATAAAGCAATTACTAACAGAACTAAAGGGAGAAACTGACCAAAACACTATCGTAGTAGGGAACCTAAATACCCCACTGTCGGATATGGACAGATCATCCAAACAGAAAATCAATAAGGAAATCACATCCTTAAATGACACATTAGACCAACTGGAAATAATTGACATTTACAGAACCTTCCATCCCTAAAAAACTGCTTATACATTCTTCTCTAGTGCACATGGAACATTCTTAAGAATCGACCACATACTGGGACACAGATATAGCCTCAACAAATATAAGAGGGTTGAAATCATGCCAGCTATATGCTCTTATCATAATGCTTTGAAACTGGAGATCAACTGCAAAAAGAAAGCACAAATATATGGAGATTAAACAACATGCTACTGAAGAATGACTGGGTCAGAAACCCCATTGACATTTTTTAAAGAAACAGATCAAAAAATCATCAGATTCATATAGAAGCACAAAAGACCCCGACTTGCCAAAGCCATCCTGAGAAAAAAGAACGAGGTTGGAGGCATCACTCTGCCTGACTTCAAATGGTACTACAAAGCAACAGTAATCAAAACGACATGGTATTGGCAGAAAAACAGACACAGAGATCAGTGGAACCGAACCAAGAGTCCAGAAGTAAACCTATTTTTATATGGGTAAATAAATTTTCCACAAAATTCAAAAAACGTACAGTGGAGAAAGGAAAGCCTCTTCAATAAATGGTGCTGGGAAAACTGAAAAACCACCTCAAGAGAACAAAACAAAATTAACTAAAAATGGGTTAAGGACCTAATTATACGACCTGAAACTATAAATTGCACAGGAAAAAACAAACGAACAAACCAGGAACTAAATTTATAGACCTTGTACTTAAAGAAGATTTTATTTATTTAACCTCAAAGGCAAGGCAAGTAAAAGCGAAAATAAATGAGTGGGACTACATCAAACTAAAAAGCTTCTGCACAGCAAAAGAAACCATTAACAAGGTAGAGACAACCATCTGAATGGGAAAATATATTTGCAAGCAATGACTCTGATGAGGATGTGACATTTCTCCCAAGAAGATATATAAATGACTAACAAACGTATGAAAATATGCTCAACATTGCTACATTAGGGAAATGCAAATCAAAACCACAATGAGATACCATCTCACACCTGTTAGAATAGCTGTTATCAACAGGATAAGTAATAACAAATGTTGGAGAGGGGACAGAGAAAAAGGAACCCTCAAACACTGCTGTTGGGACTACAAATTGGTATAGTCACTATAGAAAACAGTATAGATATAGAGGTTCCTCAAAAAACTAATTGATCTATCATACATTCCAGGAATCCCTCTACTGTGTATTTACCCCAAAGACTTGAAAGCCCATCCGAAAAGATATTTGCACACTGATGTTTATAGCAGCGTTAGCCACAGTGGCCAGGACATGGAAGCAACCAAAGTGTCCTACAATAGATGATTGGCTAAAGAAGCTGTGGTACATATATATAATAGGCTATTACTCAGCCATAAAAAGAGATGAAATACCTCCATTTGTGACAACATAGATGGACCTTGAAATAATCATGCTAAGCGAAATAAGCCAGACAGAAAAAGCTGAAAACTACGTGATGCCACTTATGTGTGGGATATAACCTAAAAGCAACAAACGAACAGGTCAAACAAGTAGAGACTCATGGACATAGACAATAGACTTGTGATTACCAGAGGGTAGGGGAGTGGGGGAAGCGGGAGGTAACTATGGGCAGTGAATACACAATGCAATGTATATACATGCCTTGCAGTTGTGTTGTACAACTGCAAATTACAGTATTTCCTTAACCAATGTCACCATAATAAAAAAAAAACTATAGAATTTCATTTCCCTAATCTCTATAATTGTATTATTAATTGAATTTAATTAAATTTAATTAAATTACACTGAATATCTTGGCATACAGTTTTCTTTTTTATTTTATTTTATTTTTCTAGATTCTTACACATATATGAACATATTAAGGCCAAGTTTCCTCATCTGCGTGGAATGGACTGATTGCCAACTATAATTTAGAAAATTTTAATGAGACACTCTGCATGAATGCAGAGCTCCACACACAGAGACAGATTCTCATTCAGGAGAAATTTTTGGTTTATGTTGCACCCACAAAATCCAAATGTGCTAATCTAAAAAAGAAATGAGAAAGAGGGAGGGGACAGCCACTCTGAGGTTATATTTTTATCCTGTATGTCAGCTACCAAATGCAGATTTTCTTGTTTCTCAGGTGCCATTCTTATTTTTTAGAGCCCATATGGTATTTAGAATCAACAAGGATTAAAGCAGAAGCAGTTATCAGGAATTCATAGTTTTAACTTTTCTTTCTCCATGGTCAATAAAGAACCATTTTCATCTCTTAAACTTTTATTACATTTTTGAATTTGAAAGATATTACATATAAAGATATTATATATAAGTATATATATTATATATATAAGAATTTTATATATAATATATAAAATCACACTATTTTTCTTAAGGTAAAGATATCATAATTTATTTGTCCATTCTCTTACTGGATAACATTTAAGCATTCCATGTTTTTCCTAATTAAAAAGAATGTAGTAATTTAAGCCTCTATATTTGCCTAAGCATGAACTTTGGTCATGCCTCATAAAAGTTAATGTAAAGTATTCTTATTGAATTTATAAGTAATAAATATATAAAATAAATAGCATAAATATAATTGTACTTTTGATTTTATTGTTAATTCAAATGTGTCCTTTCATAATTGTTGAAAATTTTTGGTTTCCTCAATTATTGGCTTCATAAGTAATGCTGCAAAAAACATCTTTGGTATATTTTTATCTATTTGTTTCATGATTATTTTTTACACCATGTATGGGATTTTTGTCTTAGTGCGAGTATGTACTTTTGTTGACTTTTAACACAGGTAAAGGATTGTGCATAGAAACATATGTATACAAGTATGTATGTACGTATGTATGAGATACTAGTATTTGCTTAACAACCATAATTGATTTTACAGATAAATGATAATCTGAATGTGTCACCCTGCTTACTTCTCTAGCAACATCTTGGGAAACACTGTCTGTTCTTTACTAAATGCTTACCAAGCTTCAAGACCTCCATGTATGGTGTTTCTTCTACCTGGAATGTTTTCCCTTTCTCCTCACATCTTGAATCTTTCTTATTCTTCAGGTTTCTACTTGAAATAAATCTCAAAAAATATTAACCTGACTTGCTCTTTAAATTAATCTCTCTTCCAAATCACTTTTCTTTCCCACAACCTCTTTCCACTTCATTCATTACAGTTAACAGAATTTAATAATATAGTTGTGAAGACTTGTTTTTCTGTTTTGATCCTGAGCTTTACAACTCCATTAAGGCCAAGAGATCTTGTCATTTTCTTTCATCACTGTGCATTCAGAATCTAGTACATTGTCTAAAAGTTAGGGCTAGGTGAATATTTGCAGAACTGATAGGCAAATGAATGAATTACCAGAGGTAGGAGACTAATTTATTTTTCTTTTCAATGAATTATGAAATAAAACTCTAAATGCATAAAACCAATCATAAAATATTTCAAAATTCATTGTAATTACAAGGTTTTATTTTTCTTAGATTAGTCAATAAATTATGTAATTAAGAAATATCCAAATGAAACACAATCTAAATGAGTAATAACTAGCTCAATAATAGTGTAGTATTCTTTCAATTCATCATGCCATTGACTTGTTCATTGACACTGAACCAGTTAAGAAAATCAGGAGGATAATACTTCACTATTAAAAAACCACACGACGAAAATATTTAATCAATTTAATAAGCATTTTTCAAACATAGTTTATGAGAAATAATTGTTTTCATAGCAACATTAGAATTTCCAAGCAATTGTAACTTCAATCAAAAATTGATTGCTAATAAACTCTGTTTTGAGGTCTAAGTAATGCATAACTACATATATTTCACAAATGTTTTTCAGACAGAAGATTTTTTAATGTTAACTACTATCAACTCTATTCTGAAACAAATTAATTTTAAACTATTTTCATTCATTTTTCCCCTGAAGTTTTTTTTCAAAGTTTTACTGGGCATTTACTATTATTGTATATTGCTATGAAAGGGTATAATTTGGCAACTGCAACTTAGAAAAAAAGATAGCCTTAATAGAGTAGTCTGAATGATTTTTTTTCCCATTTATAAATATAAACGATTTATCCCTGCATGTCACCACAATAGTCATATTCAGACCCTAAAGAATTTAGCTGTTATTCAGTTGACAGTTCTCAGATATCACTTGTCTTTCCTCGCCTCTTCCTTCTTTCTCTCCTCTTCAGATCTGTCTATTATCTAAAAGATATACAACCATGAATTTGAATAAAATGGTTTTGCTATTCTTTCATAACTACTAGTTACCTTTAAGTGATCTTCAGGAATATCCTGTTTACCGCCCTTTTTGTGGATGCTCAGATTTCAGATCAACTCTATAGGAAATACACCATCACTTTTAATGATGAGGTCCAAGTTGTTCTGATGAATGGCTGTCCTCTAGTCCTGATTGACACCAGGGGTTGTGGAGGATGACAAATTGTCAGACAGCAGATCAATCTGTTTTATCCATTAAGTAATGAGGAATGAAAGGGCAGAGGCATTAGTAGAGGAATATTTTCTGGTATTACCTGGAGGCCTAGTAAAGATGTTTGTAAATCAAACATGTTGGCAGATTGCATATACTTAATATATATGCAGTGGTAGGCATATTTCAATGATGAGAATCGAATACTCAACAGATACCTTCAACAATAAAACCACACATAAAAATGGTGAGAAGAAAGGTATTGAACAAGCCATGAATGTAAAGCTTAGCATCCCTTGAGGATGCTAAGAATATGCAGAGTAGAGAGATAGAAGGTAAAACAGTCTGGATTGTAGATGTTTGAAGATTAGGAAACTGCATTAAGTATTAGTTAATACTTTCTTTTCAAGTGGTTTTTTGATTGACAATGAGAATCCATGGGAATAACAAATTACAAAGCATTTGTCTTGGGGTTCATGTCACAGAAACTATCTTTGCTTGGGATATATCAGGCAATATTTATTTTATCTAATTTGTCAACTCAAAATTTGTAGTTTTCAGTGAAATCATAGCTAAGTTTTTTAGACTTAACAAACTAGAATTTGTGTGCCACCTTTTGGTTATATGATGTGTTTGAATGAAAGCTCAGGATTTAGGATAGAAACATGCTAATGCCATGGTTCTTAGGTAACTTTCAAACTTGCCTTCCAAAATAAGTATATATCACCTTAGGGATGTTTTTGTTGCTTTTTTTGTTTGGAAGTGAACACAATGTCATGGGTGAGTTTAACCAAAAAGAGAAAATTTTTTATAAGGACAAAAGGAGAATCTCTAATTATCTAAGGAATAAGATACAACTAAGCCATAGAGACAGATTTTAGCCTGGGACTCAGGAAAATAAATCAATTTTTAGTACCCTTTCTCTTTCCCTTTTCCTCGCTCGCTCTCACTTTCCCTATCTTGCTCTTGCTCTCACTCTCTCAATATCATTTCTATTTTCATTTTATACAACCCCCTCTGTTTAATTCATATAGACCATATACTCCTTTCTTCGTAAAGGCCAGATGGGTACTCTTAATATTTCACTTCTTAAAAAAGATATTTCTTCTCTGAATGTACAGTCATATAGAAGGAATTATTAAGACTACATTCCAAGTCTCCAAACCAAACTTTGGTTGGCACAATTTATGTTGGATGCCCAAACCTGGACCAATCAGCTGTGACCAAAAAAAGTGAAAAGCTAAGTATTATGAGTGTACCTATGACCATGCTGACAAAGAGAGAGGCTGTTTCCAGAGGATGGGAGACAGTTGCTCCCAAAGGGGCTGTATGACTGCAAAACAATAAGTTGCTAATATAAAGAAAGAATGTTTTTGAAAAATTCTGGTGAAAGAAATAATCGTATATAGAATCTTATGTTTCATAAACTTTTATTACAAAATTCTTGGTGCCTCTGGGAAAAATGATCACCCCTAAAACAAATACAAACCTATCTGAGATTGCAATAAATTTTTAGTTACCAAAAATTTTAAGGATCAAACATTTATTTTCATCATATATGGATATGTCTTATCCATTGCAAATGAGTAAAACTCAATCTATAAGGAATCCTGGTCCCAAAGACTTATAGATGCCAATAGTGTTTGGAAATGAGCAGTCAGTCTACACTAATCACAACATGAGTCAAAAAAAAAAAACAAACAACAATTAAAATGACCATTATGAAGGAGATGGTGCACTGAATTATTTGCTAAGTGAAAATGCACTATAGAGCATATGTAACAAACTATATGAAGAACTAAATCTCTGACTTAGAAATTATATAATTACAATTTCAATATGTTAGGTTCAAATGAAATGGATGTAGACAATAAAAATGTTACAGTCAATTCTAATTGGTATTTTGATCTTCAGTTTCCTGATTTTTGTTTTTTCAATATAAACACCTTGAAATGATGTTTATATTAGAGGTTATTTAGCCCAATTTCTTATACTCCACAGGAATTTTTTCTGCTGTCTTTTTCTCTGTCCCTATACTCAAACATTTCCATGACCTGAGCCAAATACCAGGGTTCCCAGAGACTCCATTTGTCTATCCACATTATGACATTCCCTCAAACCGAACCAAATAAATATTTTAAACTTCATTTTCTCAGAGCCCTTTTGTCTGCTAGAGAAACTAGTACAATTGGATATTAAATTTTAAGTTAATAATAAGGCACAAAAATAGTAGATATTATATACCAAAATTAGTTGGAAAAAAGGAACTCTTGCACAATTTGCATAAAAGAATGTACTAAAAACTCATCACATAACATATAAGCTCTCTTTCACATATAGAATATAAAATTGTTCAAGTGAAGATTCAAGAGATTTTAAGTTTATTTAGAAAGAACTGAGCCTTATATCATCAAAAAGATAAGAGATAAAGTGCTGGCAGAGGTGTGGAGAAAAGGAAACTTTTGTACACTGTTGGTGGAAATGTAAATTGGTGCAGCCACTATGGAAAACAGTATGGCGATTCCTCAAAAAATTAAAAATATAACTATCTTATGACCCTGCAGTTCCACTTCTGGGTATATATCCAAAGGAAATAAAAACAGGATCTTGTAGAGATATCTGTACCCACATGTTCATTGCAGTATTATTCACAGTAGCCAGGACATGGAAACAACCTGTGTCAGTCAATGGATGAACGGATAAAGATGTGACACACACACACATACCTTAAAAGAGAGTTAACTCTAAATCAGTCAGATCTAGAATGCAGTAGACAATAATTAACAGTCAAGTAAAAATAACCTAGCTCTATTTAACTTTTAGTACCCACACCTTTTCCACCTTCAAGGTGAGTGGGGCAAGATGTGAACAGTATATTCCAGGGCAGGGATCCCCAACCTCTGGGCTGTGGATCTACCTGTCCATGACCTGTTAGAAACTGGGACTCACAGCAGTAGGTGAGCAGTAGGCTAGCCAATAAATCTTCATCTGGATTTGCAGCCACTCCCCAGCACTAGTATCACTGCCTCAGCTCCACCTCAGATCATCAGGCATTAGATTCTCATAGGAGAACCTGTTCCTGGTGCCAAAAAAGATGGAGACCGCTTGATCTAGGGACTTCTCTGATGGCTGCAGGCCTAGCAAGGCTAAGGGAAATAGCTATAACTTTTAATTGTATTGAAGGTTTGACTATTTCATTATACTGGACATTAAACAAGTAATTGATGATATAATGACTGTAAAGCTTTCTATTACTTAAAAGTGATTAAAGAAACGATGGCTTTGCCAGAGTTTTCATCCAAGAGTGGAGAAAAGTTCCATCTCGATAAAATTTAAAAAGACAGTTGGGAGACAAAGTAAGTTTGCTTTGTGATTAGTCACCATGAATCATACTAGATACTACAATATCCCAGTTTGTGTTGTTCAATGCAGTATTTGAACAACTTTTGGTATTCATTTATCCATTCATTCAAATATCTGCTGAGTATATTATGTCACTTTTCTAAGCATTGAGAATATAACAATTAACAGAAGTAATCTTTCATGGAGTGTTAATGGAGCTTTCAGTGTAGTGTTAGAAAAAAATAAATAGTCTCAGAGTATTGCAAGATAGAGGAGGTAGAGTGCTATAGGAGTGCTGTAAGAGCACTTATGTAGCAGTGGAACCCAATTTGGATTTGGGGAGTGAGAAAAGAGATGCCAAATTAAGTTGTATCTAGATAGAGATTTTTAAGTATGAGTAGATACTAGCCTAATGGGCAAGCTGAGGAAGAATATTCTAGGCAGAGAGATTAATTCTGAAGATGAGAGAGCATGTGCAAAAATTAAAATGGCATGGGATGATGAATCCTATAGAAAATAGAATGATTCTAGGGAGAATTTCAAAAAAATAGGACTGGAGAGATAAATAGTCCCCATGATGAAAAGTAGTATAAAAGATGCTAGCCAAATATGACTTTATTTTTAAAGACAATCAATAGTCATTGAAGAATTTTCAATTGGAAATGTATTTTCATACAAACAAATAATTTTCTGAAAATAATAGTGGACATTTTGACACCAGCAGTGTGTTCAGGGAGTTGTTTTAGATGGGCAAAGGGCTTGTGCCCACACATATTAATGATTTAAACATATATTTTGGAAACCTACTATCAAGAGAATTACAGATATTTTATTTAATCCTATTTTGCCAGATGCAATTTAACTTTGTTATCTTCATCTTATAGGTAAGAACGCTGAGTTACAGAGTGGTAAATGTGTAGCTCAGGATTACACAGCTAGAAAGTGGTGGAGCAAGAAATAAAACTTAAATCTTTAACTCTAAAGTCTAGGCCTTTCCCTTATCTACTGCCACGCTTCTAACCAAATGTCAGGAAAAGCTGAATCATTTAACCCAAGGGTAATTGATTCAAATTTCAAATTCAAGTGAATGCATTTCAGTTTTATTAAGCCGAAATGACTTGCTTTTAGCACCCAGGGATTTTTGCATTATTTGCAGTTTCATGGACATGAGCTTACAACTATAGCCTGCTTTTTCTCTTTGGTTGTAAAATTATTCCCATTCACCCTCTATAATGCCATGTATTTGTATGGTTATCAATCCACAAATTCTCCTCCTCTCTCTAATGATACATATTCTGGCAGTCTTCAAGGCCTTTCTTGCACAGTTCTAGTTCTGGGACCCACTGGTTTTATTGGATTACACCAACAGTAACATTATACTGTAGGCCTGTACATTAGAATGATGTATCATAGTAATTCTACTGCAGTTATTCTAGTATGATTTAGATTGTAATCCTAAAGCATTATCTAGATATAACACTAAAGCAATCTCTGAGGAAATTTTGTTCATTCCAGTCAGAGAAAGAAAAGTCTTATTTTATACATGAATTATTAAAGATGTACTTAAAGGGGTAGTCTTTTAATTTGGCAAAGCTCATTGTTTTAATTGGTAAAAGTGACAAATTACCTAAAGCTTGCAGTATTCAGAGCCAAAGGAAACAAAAGAAAATGAAACAAAGAATGAAAACTTGACCTAGAACTGAGCTATGTCTATAAGAGAGGAAAAAATCCTAGCAATTGTTTGACAGAGCTACCAGTTAGTGTCCTACTCCATAAAAGAGAACATAAATTTAAATGAATTTCTTCACAGTTAAAGGATGTAAACATAGACACTTTTATAAAACACAGTCAAAGAAAATAATTTGTCAGACCCTTATAAGTGACTGAACATGCTATTAAAGCAGATGAAAAACCTAGTAGATCAGTACTTGTTTAATATAGATGGAAACACCTAATGTCCCCAGAATTTAGTACTTATAATTTTATATTGATGACAATTTACATAGAGAACCCCAAATAAATAGTTATTTTTCTTTACTTTTGCAGTACAGATCTAGGTTGAAGATCTGAGTATATAGAGCAACAGTCCCCATAGTCAAAGTCTGAGCCACTATCAGGCACATAGAAAAACCCACACAGTGGTTTTCTTCATCTTTTTATTTAAAAGTTTTCGAATATTCACAAAAGTTTAAAGAGTAATAGTATAGTTATCACTATACATCCCACACAGATTTAATAATAGTTAGAATGTTTACATATTTGTTTTATCTCTGTGTGTATGCACACACATACACACAGCTATAGTTACTTATGCTGCTGAACTATTTAAAAAGAAGTTTCAGATATAACTACACTTTATCCTTAAATACATCAGCATGCATATCCTAAGTAAAAGGTCTTTCTTCTATATAATTAATATTATATAGGATATATAATTATTACAACTAAGAAAATTAACAATTACATAATATACCTAATATCTACACAATATTCAAATTTTCTCAATTGTCTTTGATTTATTTTCTAAACCAGAATGCAATCAAGACCCACATATTACATTTTTTTAATTAATAAATTTTATTTTTTAGAACAGTTTAGGTTCATAGCAAAATTGAACAGAAAGTAGTCTCCAATATATTATATTTTTAAAATTTTCTCGTAAACTCTTTTAATGTAAAACATACCCTTATTCTTTTTTTTCTCTGATTACATTGTCTTGTGAAGAAACCAGCGTGATATAGAATGCCCCATAGTCTAGATTTTTCTGATTTCTAGTGGTGTCAGGTAATATGCAACTATTCACTTTAGTTTATGTAAATAGAAAAAAATAGCTCTAAAACTTTGATTATATTCAAGTTGAACTTTTTTTTAACAACACTACTCTTTTTTATTGATGATACCTCATAACTGCATCACATCAGGAGTTATATCTGTCAGCTTGTGATGCATAATATTAGCGATGCTGTTAGATGAATTGTTTAAAGGATAACCTGTAGTTGTCTTCATTTTAGAAGTCTGACTTTTCCCTATGCAATTTACAAATAGTCTCTGGGGTAATACATGGCACTGTGGGAATATCTTTTCCCCCAAGAATTTTTTAATCTAATTGTTTTCAATGCACTGATAAACCATATCTGAAATAAGGGTGGGAACTGCAAATAGGTAACTTAATAATTCTATTTTTTATATTTATTAACTGTAAAGAGCCCTTCTTGATCAATACTTTGTCATTTTTAAATCTAAATTATTCAATTGTTTCTTTGAAAAAGGTGTTGAAGGATTTATGACCACATTAGGGTGAGATAGCTATTTTTTTCAGTACTAATTTTGAGTATTTACTTTTTCTTTATAAAATTTTGTATGGTTTTATAATAAATTGAACCCATAAAAAGGTTGTAATTAAAAATTAAGGAATACTGAAATTAATTTTCTATCAATTTCAAGTATTATTTAATTACTCAGTTTGGGAATAAAAATCTACATTTTTTGAGCACTTACTGTGTGCTGGTCAATTTGTAAACTAACAACTATCCTTACAAGTAGATATAGCATTTTTTGAAGAGATAGTATATAAGAAAATGTATATGGTTAAACATATTTCCAAATACTGAATTACCAAAAAAGTTTCAGAGCCAAGATTAGAACCTATATATTTCTCCCTTAAAGAAAGCTTTGCTTTCTATATTGTTCCTTATTAGCTCTCTTCTACAGAGCCATAAGTTTCATATCGTGTGTATCAGACTTTCCAATGCACGAAACTGAGGTGGATTTGGAATCTATTGAAAAAAAGTGGATTTGATTAGAGTTTTAAAATGTACTCCAAATTTTATTTTTATTCAGATATGGTGAGGTCAACAGATCAGGAGACTATTGCCACTGAAAAATTGTTACCCACAGTTCCCAAGAAGAAGAAGCATGCCACACCACTCAGGGCCAAATGAGGAAGCGCCAGTGTTGTTCAGGAGTCAGAAGGAGAGAAGAGAAAGCGTAGGCCAGGCCAGAGGTGTTTTTTTAATGGTTTTCACAGAAAAGAATGAGTAAAGCAGGGTAGGCAAGCTGAACAGGTTTAGGATTGGATAGTTTAACTAGTTCCAGTGGGCTCTAGAATGTATGGGTACCTGGCCCTGGGGTGATTTAGGAGAGGGGAATAGGCCGTAGGACTGCAGAAGCCTGACAAAGGGAGGTATGGATTTGGGATTGATTGGTTTTTACTTAAAAGGCATGCTATTGGCAAGTTGTTTGCTATCTTTAGGAATTAGCTATCCCTGAGATGGGCAGTTCCTCCCTGAGTCTAAAAAGCCCCAAAATGTCAAGACATCATAAAATACAAAAAACAACAACAACAAATTAACCTTGAACATTGTCCAAAAGTTAAGGAACTATATATAAATGGGTTATATAGATTTCCCTGTGAAATTATTTAATATTATGAGATTCTGCACTATTATAACATATAACCATAGCTAATGCAAACTATTATGTCATGTATCCATTAAGAAGTGTTAAATTCCAATTTATATCAGATAATTTGTCTACGCTGAGGAATGGATTTTCTTTTTAATCAACACAGAAGCACAAGGTATATTTACATAGAAGTATATTAAGAAAATCTTGCCAGTAATACAACTATAATTTTATTTTTAAGGAAACCTAAATGTTATTTGCATAAACCATCAGCAATTTTTACTGTAATTTATTGTGCTGCATATTAGCATATTGTTCTAGGTCCTCCAGTACTTTAATTTAAAAAGATTAACGTTTGTATATGTACTTTATGTATACTTTGTGTGCAATAGGAACACTTTATGTAGTTTACAATATTGTCACGATAAATACCATTTTTCCCAAAGCAAAGTAAAAAATATTTATTAAACTTTCACTCTCAATGTATTTATTAATTTTAGTAGCAACTCTGTTATTGACATAGAATGACAGTTCTACATTTATCAGATGTCAGTGGCAATGATATAAGATTTACAAGATGTTAGGTGACTTCCATCTGGGTAGCACTGGAGCATCTGCCAGTGCATATGATCAAGCAGAGGACAGACACCAAGTGCTGAAAAGCAGCAGTCTGACTCTCATCTTGTTGGATAAACACAGTATTTTTGGCTCCACCAATGTATCAGTAGAACTAAAGTCTATGGCAATCGAGTTAGTTTCTATAAATAGTTGAAACTTTATTTTTAACACCTAGGATATTAATGTGAAAATGACAAATAATAAGAAATCAGTTTTCTGATATTTAATTCTACTATTTACTGGATCTATGATAAACTTCAGAATACCTCTTGCTCTGAATAAGCCTTTCTTTAGAAAACAGACTAGCTCATGGTAACTAGGGTCAGGTTTCCCCATTAAGGTTTCTACATGCCAGTTATTCAGTTAGGTTTGTTCTTTTTTATTCCATTAAATATTTAATGATATATGCCTTACATGATTTGGCTTTGTCAAAAAAGAAGATTCAAAAAAAAGGAGATAAATCAACAGAAATTCACCATTTCTGTTGTTTTTTGAGTTTATTGTTGTTCATTAGTTAGATCTAACCTTATTCAAAATTAAAGAATTGTGCTTGCTTTCAGAAATGCATACGTATAAACAGATAAAAAACATAAATAAACAACACAATTGAAAGAAAGATAATATTTTAAAAAGTGAGAAAACAAAGCCAAAGTCAAGATTGATATGTGGAAATTCCAATTTTAGTCAGTATTCAACTGTAAGCTGGCATGGTGTATTTTCACAGTCAAAGCTAAAGGACAACTGGCTTAGTTATAAGAGGCACAGAACCCTAATTTATAAATGGTGGACATTGGCAAGTAAAACTGTGGTTCTTTTCAATGTTGAAATGACAATGTGTAATATATTTAAAGAGTAGAAAAGTGGATTTTTAGAGGCTCTACCACCACCCCATTATTTATTTGATTATTTGTAATTGATATTAAATATCTTGTTAGATTCATTAGAAAATGTTTTTTAAAGAATTATTATTGACCAAGAGTGAAAGTAGAAATTATGCTCAAGAAAATTTTTTTAATTTATTTTTTTAAATTTATTTTAAATTTATTTTGATTTATTAAAATGGCATAATTAAATTTAACTATAGCCAACATATAGAAATGAGCCAGGTTTATTAATGACCTCTACACACTCAAAGGTACACCATATCTCTCTTCTCATCATGGTCTTTCAAGGTCTCTCGCTTTATTGTGGCGACACTGCAAAAGAAAAAACATACACTAGGTTTAGTCGGAGCATGTGGATTTGAATCTCAGCTATCACTTGATATCATTGTTGCATTTTAGGCAGATTCTTTTACTTCTTCAAGCCTTCAGAACCTCTTTCTTGCACACTAGTTTTCTCTTTATCATGGATAAAGTTTGAGAAGCAGTGCACTGTCAGCAAATGTACGAGCTTTGTATGTAGCTAAATGGCCATGCTCTACACTTCTACCATCTTAGAACTACTTGAACTTAGCCATAAGTGTTGTAGCTCAGTGAGCCTCCACTTTCTCAACCTAGAAATGGAGATACTGATTACCACATTTGAGATTGTGCATAGAATTAAACACATTAAAATGTGTGGCATATAGCAGGTAGTCGCTGAAATACAATAGGAGGAATACTGTATCTGTAATTATTAATATTATTATTGCAGTCATATTTTTATTCAAGATATTACATACCTTAACCTTAGGTATATTAAATGTTTCACAGAACTTGGTATCTGAGAAAAATCTTGGAGATTGTATAGTTTAGTGGTAACATTTTAGACAACAGAATTTACAATATATAAAAGAAACAGCAGAGTAGTCCTTTGAAACAAACAGGGGGCCAGGATCTCCATCTGGTTAGCTTCCTTTTCATTAAGTACACAGAGACCCCTGAAGCCATTCAATAGAACCCAAGATTATCTAAGAATATGTTTTGGAAAACACCAGTCTAAAAGGTATATTTTATAGATACTAAAACTGATTCAGAAATATATGATTAACTCTAAATTCTATAATTAACTAATGTTAAAACTAATATTAGGTACAAATATTGGTAGCTTTTAGGCTAGGATACCTTCTTCATAGTATCTGACTATGTGGACTTTTGTATTCATATTCACTGGCAGTATTTCACATGCTACCTTTTTACATTAACTCAAATACGCATGTATTTTGGACCTTTTTATTCCTTCTGATAAAAGAAACAACTTAAGTATAGAGAAATTAAGATTTTAAACAAGAGATTCAGCATACAACTATTCTATCTAGAAGTGCTTTGTTAAAAAAAATAATGTAACATCAATTAATATAATCACAACGTGTTAATATAAGGACATACAAGCTAAAATATATTTTTCCGGGTGTACATCTCTCACTTTATTTATAAGAAATATATAGAACAATCATGAAACCAGAAAAATCTCACATAACATTAACTGAAATATTTTATTACTATATTGCAGATCACATTCAAAGTCATTAAGAGAGAAACGGTGTAGGGCAAGAAAGGAGAAATCTTTGAAATCATATAGCCGTATTTTAAATACTATTTCCTTCACTTTTTGGTGTATGATGTGCCCATGTTATTCATTTCCTTGAGCGTTAAGCTTCAGTTCTGTAAAATGGAGCAAATAATACCTACTCATTAGCTATAATATAAGAATTGAGTTTCACAATATACTTAAATAGAATATGCACTTAATCATTAGTTAGTTTCATTCAACGGCCCCTGAAGAGACTGAATATTGGAAAATTCTGAAACAAAAAGACATGTGAAAAAGCTTAGATGTGCAATGGTCAATTCATGTAAACAAAGTCCACCGTTTTTTTTTTTTTTTAATTTAGTGTGTGTGAATTTTTGTTTGCATTAATATTAGTTTTTACTCTATTTAAGCCCAGTTATTTTATTTTCTTGTTATTTTATTCTCTTAATTTTTGCTGGCCTATTCTTTTTTCCTATTTGAATAAAGAATTAATTTTACAATGCTATAAGAAGTAAAAAATACATTTTTAAGGCTCCATTGTTTTATATTTATGTGCATTTTATTATGAAGATTTAAAACATACAAAATAGTAGAAAGTCAGATGAGGAATCCTCATGTAACCTATAAACCAGATTTTAAAATTACCAAGATTTTGCCACATCTAATTAACAGACATGGTCTGCCTATTCATTGTTTTCTTTGATGAAGTATGAAAAAGCAAATTCCTTATGCCATGGGTGTAACTACTTGTTTTCATTTTTTAAAATATTTTTTTTTACGTAATCACAAAGACATTCTCACACCTAATGATATTAATACTTAGTCCTGTCTTATTCTAGTTTTAAATGAATAAATGGCCTTCAAAGTAAGAGTTTTTTTTTTTTTTTACAATGTTGGGCTCTATTCTATAATTACACTGAATTATGTCACAAGCTCGAAAGATTACTGTACACTCATCTAAGTGAAAATAATTATTTGTAGCCCTGAAAGTATGTAAAATATTCAAAGTAAAGCCAAGTATTACTTTATAGACTACAAGATCTAATAAGTCAATATCTACCTTTTAAAAGTATGTTTATGGAATCTAACACATCATAAAATGTTAAAACGCATAAATTTTTCTAATGACAATTCAGGGTATGACTAGTTTGATTCATAGATAAAGTTATGCTTATCATTATTTTATTTTATATTTAATAGATTGGAATAGGTGAAAAAATGAATCAATATCATATCTACTTAACAGTCCTAGTAGGATTTCTGATTTTTTAAAGTATTGTTTTAATTGCATGAGCACCCTTACTAAACCTTGTAAAATCATCATTACAAGAGCACACAAACAAAACTTGTATTAATTTAGCACTTCTTATGATTTTTTTTAAACGGATAGAGTTAAGTGTCAGGAAAACCAGTTATTCCATGTTTTACATTAATGAGGGGTTTTGACACCTGAAATTGGAGTTACGCAACTATTAGAAGTGTGATGAGAACAAAGGAAAGAGAAGCTTGTGCCAAAGATTTTTTTCTCCAGAAGCAATATGCAGCTTTCAAGAATGTGCCCCTAAGAATCTGGAAAACTTAGAACCTCACAGGGAATCTTTTAAACAACTGACAAGAAGCTGTGAATACTGTAAACCTATAAAGCATATGATGCTCCAGGAGCCATTGCTAAGCAGTCAGAGTGAGTGATTGATAGTAACTTTCTAGGTATCTTTTGTGAACTTAAAGTCTGCCATATACCATGCCTCTCTGTCTTCCTGCCTCCAGAGAACAATGGCCTCCCCTTCTTTTTAGCCTTTCCACCCCACATGAGGGTATCTCATTGTCGTAGTCTAACCTGGAACCATATAGGGAAGGACATTCTGGAAACACAAATTTTGTTCTTTCTTCTAAGAAGGAATGGTAATAATGTTGAGTTGACAACACACACACATAGACCTTTGATAGAGGAGACTTGTTATTTTTCACCCTCCTTTGGTTTATCTTATTGAATGTATATTCTTTCTGATAACTTGGATAAATAAAAAGTAGAGAATAAATGGGACATAGGGATTATGTTTTTTCTCAATTAAAAAAATTAGTATATGCTACAAGATCATGTAAATAACATTGAAGTTATGAGATGTAGGTTCTAGCCTGGCTTTGTCACTTAAAGCTCATCCATGGGACCTTAAGTTAGTTACTTAACCTCTCTAAGTTTTGATATGTTCATCTATTAATTAAGGATAATCAGATCTGCTTTCTATTACCAGTTAGAATAAGTTGTTTAGGAATAATATGAGTAATGTGTTTATACTATGTCACACAGATGTCAGAGAAGTGAATGACTCCCTTTCCAGTGTTGCAAGGCACAAAAATGTACACATTTAGAATATTCTCAGGCAATCAACAGTCAAATTGTATAAAACAGTTTCTAACCTTCAAAGTATTTCTCTCCCTGCTTCTAAAAAACTGGCTTCTGATTATCTTTAAAACTCTTATTTGTGTCATGAGTGTAAAAAGAGCAAGACTGTCAGATGAAATCTTTAGTCTCCATTCACCTATGGCTTAGCCTAAACAAAATTAAGGAAAACACCTGTTTAGTCTCAGGCTATGCATGAATAATCACTTATTCCTAACTTTATCATTCACTGAGCAAACATATATTGAGAATGAGTCTTACTAAGTGAGAAACAGAATGAGGAAACAGTTAAATGGCATATGAAAAAATATAAGCAGATTATATAATGCAGAGTAATACTCAGAAAACCTAAGCCAGCATATACAAATGATCTCTGATACTTTCAACTGAAATCATTTATAATTTGATGTCCAGAGTCTTTGCCTAAGGTCTACCTTTCATGGATATTATCACATTGCTATACCTACTGAGGTGAATCCATCTTCTTCCTGAGTCACCCTTTTCCAACTTCCTGGGGCACTGCTCAGAGAAGCATGTGGACTCTATTCTCTCTTATCTCCTGTTGCTAACTCTTTAGTCTCAGGAAAACTTCTTTCTACAGTTTCCTGGTACCCTTAAAATGTTTCTAAAAAATAATTTCAGTAATTGTAAGCTGTTATAAAGGTTAAAAAGTTTTTAGCAGTTTCTTCTTTTTGCCCTAAGATTAACTGACTTAATCAAACACTGAAGGGTTAAAAAAAACTGCAATATACTTAGCTACCCTCTTTGAATGAGGTCATAAGGAGGAAGGGAAAGCCAAAGCACAGACTATAACAACTTGGTAAATTTTTCTATAATGTCTGCTGTAGTTGAAATGATGAGAATGAGAGTTTCTGTAGAGGGATACTATAGAGAGGATAAAAATAAAAGTGAGAGAGATAATCATTACTTTTACGACAGGATAATCAACACATATAGATGAATTGAAAAAGAGAGGTGGCAAGGGAGAGGAAGGGATCAAGATGAGAATATGATGGGTTCAGTTTGGATGGGCTGAGATTGGTTAACCATCCATTACAAAACATGTCTAGAAAATATATATTCCCATCATTATTTCTTTGAGTGAGCAAATGCACAACCATTTTTTGAGTCATAGTTTCTTTTGGAACCATGTGTGGAATGGAAAAGCTACAACCTATCATGAAAAAAAAAACATATATGTTTATAAAATATATGCTACAGCCCATTGTCATCTTAGATGTGAGAAAGATTCTGAATGCTACAGATGCAGTGCCTAAATTCTTTTTTTTTTTTTTTTTTTCATACTGTCACCAAATGTCTTTCATGGAGCTGGCGATTCTTAAATCTTTGATCTTGTTTTAGCTTTCGAGGGCACAAAGACAAGGCACTTCTTAAATAATGCAGCTAGTGCAATCTCCTAGACAAATGGCAAATTAATCAGTCTCTAAATCCTTGTTTTTTGAGGACCTGTGCATTTTTAAAGAAGACGGAGTAATTGTTTAGTGACTTGGTGCCATTGATTTTCATTATGGATGGTGTTGGCTGGGTCTGTGTCAGGTCATCAGGGAGAGATAGCCTTTGCATAGCTAAATAAAATGGAAAGAGAGGTGCTTCTTATTTCATATTCACGAGAGGAAACTCTAATCCTTGAAGAAGTTTTGCATGACCTTCCTTTAAGAACAACTTTTCCCGTTGCAAGAAATTTTCAGGAAATGACAAAAATCTCTATGCACAGATATCAACAAGATGTCTTGGCTTCAATGGTGCAAAAAATTCCCCACTTGGGAGAATTTTAAAATAAGACAAGTCTAAAATAATATGAAGAAGATGATTTAAAATATTTTATTGAAATCCATAGCAAATTTCATGGCTATAATTGAACGTGTTTAGAAAAGAACAATCAAATCAAATGATCACTACTTGCTTCAGCTCACAGAGCAGAAGTTTTTTGTGTTTTCAGAAGTTCCATTTAAGTTAGGGTTTTTGCTATTTTATGAAGATTTAACCAAAAATTTTTGTCTACTGATCCTGAATTGTTTACAGTTAAAATGCCTCTTGTTAGTCCCAAGATAGCTATCATTTTCTATATCTTCCAAATGGTACTCTCACACTTTTGGCTTGGACATGAAATTGTTTTAAATTTATATCCAAACTTCTCTTATCCTCCATTTTGCTGAAAAATTGGTAAAATTTTGTTCACTGTTGATTTAGGTTTTTCTTTTAAACACAACCAACCTATTTATTTATTCCTCAATCCCTAATTTATTTAATTTGTGTAGGCTTTAGCATCCAAGTTCTGTAAATGAAGTGTTTTCAGAGGCTGCAATCTTTTTGAAGTGAAATCTATAATTTTTTGTCCTTTAAATGGCTATTGCTTTTTTTTTTTTAATACAAGAAATCACACAGTTGTCATATTGTGGTGACTCATTGAATTACTTGAGAGAAAAGCATAACTCTAAAAGGATTTTTGCCTTGATTTTTTTAGATATGTGCCACAGCAACTCCTTCTTTTAATGATAACTAAATGATTTGAGTCAGTGAGCTGTTACAAAGCTTAGTAGAAAGAGAAGAGCTGTACCTTGCTGCAATGAGGTATTTGTAAGATTTTGCTTTTTCTAATCTATGTGATAATTTTCTTCTAAATATAGCTATCAATAGCTATTAAATAAATATGTCCATTAAAGACATATTAAAAGACTCCAGATAATGGCAAGTAAATCTTATTAGGTGAGATGTTACAATGTTGCAGAACACTTGACAGGTAATTTAAGAGTCTACAAAGGTTTTTGATTCATTAACCAAATATGCCTTACATGGAGTTTAATCAAGACCTGTTTAGAAGACAGTTAACCATACTTAATGCTTTTTCGGTTGCCCATTTCATAATAATGACAGTCAGAAGAAATCAAATAATGATTGTGTCATTTTCATCAGGTAAATGAAGATGGGAGTTAATATTATCTTGGCTATCTATTTGAATATTGTTCTCCAGAGAGGAAAGTAAGCTGTGGGATTTCTATCTGAAAAGCCTAATCTTCAGCATATTCTAAGCAGTGCTATATTTTCATGACAGGAGGACAGGTTTTGTTTTTTTTTTTCCCCATTGATCGATTACCATTTCAGGGAAGCTGTCAACTATTGAGACCTCAGGCAGACAATTTCGAGTGGGGAAAGATAGAGTCTAATCTCATTTGTTTTTAATTTATTTCGTATATTCATATTTTACCTTATGTTTAATATAATGACTCCTTTCGTCACCTTAATTGCAAATTTGGGGCCTGCATAGTGGGAAAAACAATTCATCAGGAGTACTCCCAGAAGTCAGTGTAAGAGTTATGATATCAAACACTTCCCAGCACAATTCTTGCCTTCTTTATTTTTGATAACAAACTGCAAATCTACTACATTATCTGAGAGATGTGTCTGTAAAGGAGAGAGAGAGAGAGAAAGAGAGAGAGAGAGAGAGAGAGAGAGAGAGAGAGAGAGAGAGAGAGAGAGGAAAAAAGGAAGAAAAGGGGGAAATAGTAGAACAAATGGAAATTTGAGGAGATCCACTTTGCATTTCTACTGTTTAGCAGTATGCAAGCATAATAGCTGAATGATTAATAAATTGGATGATTAGTGAATAAATTAAGAATGAATCGACAACCTTAAAAACACATTGATAATAACGCAGTATAATTGCTATGTGGATTACTATCTCCAAGGTTCATTTGATTTTGGAATTTGTTAATATACTTCTCTTACACAAACAAGGAATGGACAAGATGCAAGACAGGGTTCTCTCTGCTCTATTAATGAATATGTTCCATTTTATTGGGAATACATTAAAAGAAATATGTAATGAAAATATTGTCACTTATCACTTCACTTACACAATAGATATTTCTCTTTTCTAAAAGATGTACCCATACAGAAAACAGTGATGTAAATTAAATGTTGGTAATTGACATAAATATTTTTATTGGTATAAAATTTAAAATATATATTTTTATGTATACTCTATACAATATATATTCTATGTATAATATATATTCTCTCTATATAATTTTATATTAATATATTTATATTTTGAAGTCTTGGTTATATGAGAAAAAAGGTATTGGGTAGGGTATCTCAGAGGCTTTGTAATGAAACAGAAACCAAAAGTGTCTATGTTTATGTATTTCTGTATTTGAGAGAAAATTAACTGATTTGGCTGTGTCAAAAATCAAGAAGCATACTGAGATATTAGGAGAGAGGGTCAAGGAGTAAACATATTTGAAGGGCCAAAGAAAGTATCAAAGTAGAGGAGAAATTCTGAAGCTGAGGTCTGAAAGATGAGTTCGAGAGCATAAAATGTGAGAGCATTGCCTGGTTAAATTATGGATATTAATAGTTTTTATAAGTTGCTATGTCCTCAAGGCAGAGATAGACAGTCAGACTTTTCAGGGCCAGAGGCTAGTTTCAGAAATAGGGACTGGAGAACCAGAGAAGATGGATATTTGGATATTCTGATGTCATGTAAAATGTCCTAAACGTCCAATAAATAGTATATATAAATTGACTGGAGAAAATATTCCAATTGACTAGAGTCAGTATCTTCTTATCTTTAGAAGAGCCTACTCTTTCTATGTGTGGTTGCAAAAGTTGAGCAGTTAAGAAAGTTGGTGGAAAGAAAAATGATTCATTTGCAATATGGTTGGAGGAGAGTTGTATAGATACCTAGGACTGCCAGAAAGACAAACAAGTAGGTTCTAGAACAAGTTAAACCTGAAACACCACTGGAGGGAAAAATGACAAAACTGAAGCTGTCTTATGTCAGTCACATCATGAGAAGGTAGGGTTCTTTGGAAAATACAATAATGTTGGGAAAAAATAGAAGGCAGCAGGAAGAGAGGAAGACAAAATATGAGGTGGATTGACTCCATAAAAAAGCCATAGGCATGAGTCTACAGGAGCTGAGCAGTGCTGTTGAGGACAGGACATTGTGGACGTCATTCATTCATAGGGTATCCAGGAGTTGGAGCTGACCCAGTGGCACATAACACACATTTTTTCTTATTAAATTTCAATTATGTCCTAGCTGATAGTTTCTATTTTTAGACTATATGCTCCTTAAGGATAATACTCATTAATCATATGATTCATGCATTCATTTATAAGTGGCTCATCACGGTTTATTAATATGACTAAGAATGTTTGAGTTAGAAAAATTGGATTTCAATTTTGCAAAATGTCATTTATTAGTTTTATGAATGTAAGCAAGTTGGTTGATCTCTCTGAAAACATCATATTCTTCATTTTACCTTGCAGAATTGTTGTGACTGTTACAGAGAATGTAAATAAATGACTTGCATTGTGTTCAGTTTATAATAAGTGTTTAATATCTGGTGAATGTCTTGGACATCCTTAGTATGTGGCCCTCAGTAGGCTCTCTATCCTTCTCTAAATACATTTACTTCACTGAATATCTTAGTTTGGGTTCCCCCAAAAGTAGAGATAGAGACAAGTAAGTCCCCACACTTATTCCCCTCCTCATGGAATTTAACTCTCCTGACCTTCTCAAACAGGCAGATTTCTGTTGATTTGAAGAAAGTTATGAGTCAGAAATAGAACAGACTCAAGAAGAGCTTGTCAATATATACATGTGGAACTGTCCACTGTCGCTGTGCTAGAATCACAGGTGGGCTTAGTGGATATGGGCCACAGCAAAGAAAGGGTCTTTACAACAAATAAATTGTGACATTTATACTTAGAATTTCAAAGGCATAAAATAAGTATTCAGAAAGCAGGGTGTTCTTCTGCTTTTATATTTGTATTCTATATGCCTAGCACGATTCCTGGCACATATTAGATACTTGAAAAGAGTTTGTTGACTTAAAGTACATTAATTACTTATAGTGTCTTACAGAAGTGCTAACAAACATATGCTGAAATTTTAATGTGAAGGGCAGTGTACTATTAATTAGCCCAACATATCAAATTGTTACAGAAATAACATTTTGGGTTTTTAGTTACTATCTGTTTGGATTTTCTAAATGTAATAGTCTTGGTAAGTATTTAATAAAAAAAATATTATAGACTATAAAACATCTTCTGCAATTACAAAAATACTATCTTACACTCTGTTACAGTAAAATTCGAATGGATTTATTTTTATATGACAACATGCAAATAGAAAACTGCCACTTAACAGAGGGAAAACAATTATGAAAACTCTCTTTTGAGAATCAGAGGTTTTTTTTAGCACCTACAAGGTGATATATCTTCATTTTAGATATGCCATAATATACCGAGCCCTCTCCACAGATATACATATAGGATAACTTAGTTTAAGCCTGTTTAATTTCTTTAAATATTCTTACATTTTTTTTAAATTTATAAGTGATATATGATATTATATTAATTCCAGGTGTACAACATATTGATTAGACGTGTATATAATGTATGAACTGATCATTGCAATAAATCTAGTTCCCATCTGACACCATATATAGTTGTAACAATATTATTGACTATTTTCCTTATGCCATACTTTACATCCCCATGACTGTAACTACCAATTTGTATTTCTTTTTTTTTTAAATTTCTATTCAACCTTGTGTGAAATGAGCCCACATGCTGTATGTACAGCACACTGTAAGCACTGTGAGGCCAACTTCGGTATTATTTTTCCTCCTTTTACAACCACCAAGACTGTTGTTCACATCTGATGGGAAAGGGAACTGGAGGGACAATTTATATTTCTTAATCTCTTCCACTTTTTCGCACACTTCCCCAAATCCTTCCTAACTGGTAACCATCAAAATGTTCTCTGTATTTATGAGTTTGTTTCTGTTTTGTTTTTTATTTTCTTTTTTAGATTTCTCATGTAAGTGAAATCATTTGACATTTGTCTTTCTCTATCTGACTTACTCCACTCAGCACAATGCCCTCTAGGTGCATCCATGTTGTTGAACCAACAATAACAGATGGCAAAATTTTATTCATTTTTTATGGCTGAGTAATATTCCATCATATTTATGTACCACTTCTTCTTTATTCATTCATCTGATAAAGGACATCAGGTTGCCTCCATAACTTGGCTATTGTAAATAATGCTTCAATGAACATATGGATGCACATGTCCATTTGAAGTATTGTTTTGGATTTCTTCAGATAAATACCCAGAAGTGGGATTACTGGGTCCTTCTTTTCTTTGTCTTTTTGTTATAGCCTTTGATTTAAAGTCTACTTTGCCTGGTGTAAGTGTTTTTACTCCATGTGTTTTGTTCTTGTTGTTGTTTCCATTATAATGAAATATCTCTTTTTCATCTTTACTTTCAGTCTGTATGTGTTTTTTGACCTGAGTGAGCCTCCTGTAGGCAGTATATGTAAGAGTTTGTTTTCTTATCCATTCAGCCACCCTGTCTTTTGATTAGAGCATTTAATCTATTTACATTTAAAGTAGTTGTTGATAGATAATGTAGTTATTGCCATTTTATTATTCATAGTTTCTCCCTTTTTCTTTTTTAATTCTTCTTCTTAAAGAAGTCCCTTCAACATTTCCTATAATACTGGTTTCATGATGATGAACTCTTTTAGCTTCTTCTGTTCTTTATCTTTCCTTTGGTTTTAAATGACAGCTTTGCTGGGTAGAGTAGTCTTGGCTGTAGGCACTTGTTTTTCATCACTCCAAATATTTCATGCCAATCGCTACTGGCCTACAATATTTCTGTTGAGAAATAAACTGACAGTCTTATGAGGGCTCTCTTGTAAGTAACTAACTGCCTTTCTATTGCTGCTTTTAAGATTCTCTCTTTGTCTTTCACCTTTGGTTTTTAATCATAATTTGTCTTTGTGTGGGCCTCTTTGTGTTCATTTTCTTTGGAACTCTTTGTATTTCTTGGGCTAGTATGAGTATTTCCTTTCCAGGTTAGAGAAGTTTTTTGCTATTCTTTCTTTTCTTTTTTTTTTTTTTAAGCTAGTTTATTTTTATCTTTTTTCATACTATATATACATAATTTTTTAACATTTTTTACCCCTCCCCCCTTCTCCCTCCCCTCTGATAACCACTAGTCCACTAGTCCATGAGTCTCCCTTTGTACTATTCATTTGTTACTTTTAGGTTTATATCCTACATATAAGTGATATTATATATTGTCAACTTTTCCTCTCTGACTAATTTTGTTTAGTAAGATTATTTCAAGATCCATTCATGTTGTCGCAAATGGCAGTATTTTATCCCTTTTTAAGGCTGAGTAATAGTCCATTATATATATGTACCACAGCTTCTTTAGCCAATCATCTATTGTAGGACATTTTGGTTGCTTCCATGTCCTGGCCACTGTGGCTAATGCTGCTATAAACATCAGTGTGCAAATATCTTTTCGGATGGGCTTTCAAGTCTTTGAGGTAAATACACAGTAGAGGGATTCCTGGAACGTATGATAGATCAATTAGTTTTTTGAGGAACCTCTATACTGTTTTCTATAGTGACTATACCAATTTGTAGTCCCAACAGCAATATTTGAAGGTTCCTTTTTCTCTGCCCCCTCTCCAACATTTGTTATTACTTGTCCTGTTGATAACAGCTATTCTAACAGGTGTGAGATGATATCTCATTGTGGATTTGATTTGCATTCTCCTAATAGCTAGCGATGTTGAGCATGTTTTCATACGTTTGTTAGTCATTTGTATGTCTTCTTGGGAGAAATGTCACATCCTTATCAGAGGCATTGCTTGCAAATATATTTTCCCATTCAGATGGTTGTCTCTACCTTGTTAATGGTTTCTTTTGCTGTGCAGAAGATGTAGTCCCACTCATTTATTTTCGCTTTTACTTGCCTTGCCTTTGAGGTTAAATAAATAAAATCTTTAAGTACAAGGTCTATAAATTTAGTTCCTGTTTTTTTTTTTTTCTGTGAAATTTATAGTTTCAGGTCTTATAATTAGGTCCTTAATCCAGTGTATGAGTGTTCCTATTTCTCCACATCCTCTCCAACATTTGTTATTACCTGTCTTGTTGATTATAGCCATTGTAACAGGTGTGAGATGGTACCTCACTGTGGTTTTGATCTGCATTTCCCTAATAACTAGCAATGCTGAGCATCTTTTCATATATTTGTTGGCCATTTATATGTCCTCTAGGGAGAAGTGTCTGTTAGGTCCTCTACCTATTTTTGATTGGATGATTTGGTTTTTTGTTGTTATTGAGTTGTATGAGTTTTTTGTATATATTGAATATTAGGCCCTATTAGTGGCATTGCTTACATTTATTTTTCCATTCAGATGGTTGTCTCTTTATCTTGTTGACAATTTCTTTTGCTGAGCAGAAGTTTTTTAGTTTGATATAGTCTCATTCATTTAATTTAGCTTTTACTTCCCTTGTCTTTGAGGTCAAATTCATAAAAGCCTCTTTAATCCAAGATCCTTGAGTTAAGTTCCTACGTTTCTTCTATGCATTTTATTGTTTCAGATTTTATATTCAGTTCCTTAATCCATTTTGAGTTAATTTTGGTGTGTGGTGATAGACAACAGACTAGTTTCATCCTTTTGTAGGTGGCTTTCCAGTTTTCCCAACACCATTTTTGAAGAGGCTTTCCTTTCTCCACTGTGTTTTTGGCATTTTTGTCGAAAATTATTTGCCTATATAAATATTGGTTTACTTCTGGACTCTCGATTCTATTTCACTGGTCCATGTGTCTGTTTTTCTGACAAAACCATGCCGTTTTGATTACTGTTGCTTTGTAGTATAATTTGAAATCAGGCAAAGAGATGCTTCAAGCCTCGTTCTTTTTCCTCAGGATGGCTTAGCCAATTCGGGGTCTTTTGTGCTTCCATACAAATCCGATGATTTTTTTGTTGTGTTTCTTTAAAGTTTGCTGATAGTATTTTGATAGGAATTGCATTAAATGTATAATGCTTTAGGTAATATAGTCATTTTAACTAAGTTGATTCTTCCAATTCAAGAACACAGAATATTTTTCTATTTTTTTGTATCTTTTTCGATTACTTTTAATAAGGTCTTACAGTTTTCATTATATAGGCCCTTCACATGTTCCATTAAATTTATTTCTAGGTATTTTATTCTTTTTGTTACAATTGCAAAAGGAATAATTTTTTCCACTTCTTTTTCTGACACTTCATTACTAGAGTATAAGAATGCTATGGATTTTTGAATATTGATTTTTGTATCTAGAAACTTTACTGTATTTGCTTATTGTTTCTAGTCATGTCATTGTTGAGTCCTTAGGGTTTTCTACATAGAGAATCATATCATCCAGAAATAGTGACAATCTAACTTCTTCATTTCCTATTTGGATGCCTTTTATATCTTTCTCTTGCCTGATTACACTCACTAGGACATCCAATGTTATATTGAATAACAGTGGTGATAGTGGACAGTCTTGCTTTGTTCCTGATCTTAGAGGGAAGTTTTTTTAGTTTTTACCACTAAGTATAATGTTGACTGAGGGCTTGTCATATATTGTCTTTATTATATTAAGGAATTTTCTTTCTATACCAATTTTGTTAAGTGTTTTGATCATAAATTGATGTATCTTTTCGAAGGCTTTTTCTGCATCTATTGATATGATCATATAATTCTTATTTTTTAATTTGTTTATGTGATGTATCACATTAATTGATTTGAGTATGTTGAACCATCCCTGTGCCCTGAGATGAAGCCCTTGATCATGGTATATAATCCTAATATGTTGCCATATTTTGTTCACTAGTATCTTATTTAAGATTTTTACAACTGTGTTCATGAGAGATATTGGTTTGTAGTTTTCTTTTTTCATGTTATCTTTTCCAGGTGTTGGTATCAGAGTAATATTGGCCTCATATAATGAATTGAGAAATATTGCTTTCTCTTCAATTTTTTGGAAGAGTTTGAGGAGAATAAATATTAAATCTTTGAATGTTTGGTAGAATTCACTGGTGAAGCCATCTAGTCCTGGACTTTTACTTTTTGGTAGATTTTTGATGATTGTTTCAATTTCTATTCTGCTGATTGGTCTATTTAGATTTTCCAGTTCTTCTTGATTCAGTCTAGGAAGGTTTTTTATCTTTCTATATATTTGTCTATTTCCTCTAAGTTGTTAAAATGTGGTGTTATATACTTTTTCATAGTATTCTTGTATTATCCTTTGTATTTCTGTAGTGTCTCTCATAATTTCCCCTTTCATCCCCGATTTTGTTTATTTGTGTCTTTTCTCTTTTTTCTTTAGTGAGTCTAGTAAGGGTTTATCAATTTTATTAACCTTCTCAAAGAACCCATTCTTCATTGTATTTATTTTTTCTATTTTTTTTTTTTGTTTTCAATTTCATTTATTTCTGCTCTAATTTTGATGATTTCTTTCCTTCTCTGAATTTAGGCTTCATTTATTCTTCTTTTTAAGATTAAGCATTAGGTTGTTTATTTGGTCTCATTCTTGTTTTTGGAGGTAGGCCTGTAATGATATGAACTTTCCTCTTATGATCACTTTTGCCATGTCCCTAAAGTTTTGATATGTTGTACTATCATTATCATTCATTTCTATGTATCTCTTGATCTCTTTTTTTATTTCTTCTCTGATTCAGTTATCCTTCAGTAGCATGTTTTTTAATCTCCATATATTTGTGGTTCTTTCAACTTTCTTTATACAGTTGATCTCTATTTTCAAAGCATTATTATCATAGAATATGGTTGGTATGATTTCAACTCTCAAATTTGTTGAGGCTATTTCTGTGTCCCAGTATGTGATCAATCCTTGAGAATGTTCCATGTGCACTAGAGAAGAATATATAAGCAATTGTTTTGGGATGGAAGGCTCTGTAAATGTCAATTATTTCCAGTTGATCTAATGTGTCATTAAAGGGTGTGATTTCCTTACTGATTTTCTGTTTGGATGGTCAGTCCCTATCCAACAGTGGGGTATTTAGGTTCCCTACTATGATAGTGTTTTGATCTGTTTCACCTTTTAGTTCTGTTAGTAATTGCTTTATATACTTCGGGGCTCCCTGATTGAGAGAATATATATTAATAAGTGTTATGTCTTCTTGGTGCATGATTCCCTTTATCATTATGAAGTGTCCCTCAGCATCATTCTTTACCTTTTTTATTTTGAAGTTTATTTCATCTGATAGTAGTACCATTGCTAAAGAACTCACTCTGCTCATCTCGTTGTTTTTTCATTTCCTGAAGTTGTTGATAGAATTTGTTTTGGATTTCATTGAGTTTTTTTTTTTTTTTTTCAGAAGTACCATCCTAAATTCTCTGTCATTTAGTCACATATTTCTATGTCTGGAATTTTTCTCTTTCTTTCTAAGATGCCTTGTCACCTTGGTTGTTCATGGTGTTTAATGGACTATTTATCTGCCTGGGCATTAATGGAAGTGTGTTCTGTCTCTCCATCCCCCCCGCCCCGAAAGAAGATTTATTATATAATAATCCCTAGCCTATTGCAAAAAATGCGTTTTTTCTTTTGATTTCCAATAGGTGGTATCTAAGCCTCTTGGATCTCTGCTTAATAGAGTCTTAATAATGTCTTTCTTCCACTTATAGATGTTTAATCATGCTCCCTACTCTCAGTCTCAGTTCCCATCAGTGTTAGCGACAGTTTCAGTAGTGTTTGCTCAGATTTCCCTGGGGCTCCATTGCGTTGTCTCATAGGGTATGGGGGGAGGGGCCCCCTAGTTTGGGGGGTGGAGATTGTGGCTCAGCCTCTGTTTTGCAACTGTGACTGGTAAATATCAATTTTTTTTTCTCTGCCAACCCCATTTCTCTGCCTTCTGCCCTGATGATTGGGCTCTGCCACCGGCCGTGTGGAGCTCACAGCACTCCCAGGCAGGGCTGTTCATGGAACTTGTCACAACTTGCCTCCTCCTCCTCCTACAGGGAGCTCCAGCTGTGAGCAGCAGTTTCTTTGTTATGCCCAGTCTATCGCCCAAATCCTGGGGTTTGACCTGTGGTAGCTCTTAGACACAAATTCTATGCTCAGACATGCTGGTGTGCAGTATGGGTGTTTTTTGTTGAGTTTTAGATGTCAGCTTGTTGTTTCAAAGGGAGAGATTTGAGAGCGTCTCTCATGCTGCCATGTTTTCAATGTTCTCTCATTATTTCTTCAAATAAGCTTTTGATTCTACGCTTTTTCTCTTCTCCTTCTGGTACTCCTATGATGCAAATGTTGGTACACATGATGTTGTCCCAGTGGCCACTTAAACTATCTTAATTTTTTTGGAATATTTTATATTTTTGCTTTTCTGATTGTGTATTTCTGTTTCTTTATCTTCCAAATCACTGATTTGATCTTTTACCTCATCTAATCTGCTATTGATTATCTCTAATGCATTCTTTATTTCAGTTATTGTATTCTTTATTTCTGACTGGTTCTTCCTTATATTTTCTATTTCCATTTTTATGTTTCCTATCTCTTTGTTGGAGTTATCACTGAGATAATTACAAGTCTTTATAACCAATATTTTAAACTCTGCATCTGGTAGATTATGTGTCTTCATTTTATTTAGTTCTTTTCCTGGAGCTTTGTTCTTTGTCTCCCTATTTTGACTTCCTCCCTGTGTTTGTTTCTATTTATTAGGTAGAGCGGCTGCTATGTCTCCCAGTCTCAGCATATTGGCCTTATTTAGTAGTTGTGCTGTGGGACCCAGTGGCACAGTCTCCTTGGTCATCTGAGGTGGGTGCTCCAGGTGTTTCCCTTGTATGGATCATGTATGCCTTCCTGTTGTAGTTGAGCCTTGATTATTGGTGATATGTCAATAAGAGGGATTGACCCTCAAGCTAATTTGTTGTAAGGAATGGCCATGACTGTAATGGAAGAACTGTTGTGCAGGGGCTGACACTACAGAGCATGATTCACTTTAGTAGAACTCTGATGCCAACTCAATCTACCCTTTGGGTACATCATTTGTAGATGTGGTTGTGTGGTTCTCGTGTGGTCTCAAATTGGCCACCAGTTGTATTGGTTCTGGGGCCTCTTGAGAGGGGCTCTGTTGCAGACAAATATCAGCCACTTCCTGTGCCCTGCCTGGGGCCACTTGTTATAAGCTAAAAAGTGATCTGCAGATTGTTGCCACTGTAGACTGTGCTGTGATTGGAGGTACCTGGGATAGTCTAAGCTGTGAAACGAGGCCATCTGCCGCTAATACCCAGCTTAACAAGTTGTACACGCCATGCTGAGGCCAGATGCTACTTGTTTGGGGTTTATGAACTGTGAGAGGTATTGGGAAAGTCTGCAGCATGAGTCAAGACAGGCTATTTGTATAGAAAAGCCACCAAGGCTGGCTGCCACTAATACCAAGCTTAGGGCTGCTTTGCGGGAGGTATGGGGCAATCTGAGATGCTGCTTGTGTGGATTTTGTGAACCTTTGAGAGATTTTAGAAAAGTCTATAGCATAAGCCACGACAGACTTTTTGTGTTGAAAAGCCACTAGAAGTGGCTCAGGTGTGCCTACAAGTTGGGTGGGGCAGAGTCTCAGAATCACCAGGGCAGAGTGAATGCTGTTAGCCAGATTGTTGGAGACTCAAATATGGCAACTGCCTGTGTCTCAAGCCAAAAGGGGAGAAGGGCTCAACAAAGGAACAGTGACTTCTGCCAGCACTTCTTTCTAGGGAAAAGCTGCCCCTCTAGCCTTCACCATGAAGCCAGACAACTCAGTTCTCCGCATATGTTCCTGGTGCTTTTCAAGCTGCTGCCCCAGCACTGGAACTCAGAGTGAGTGAATCCGTTAATGAGTAAGTCTGTGTGTGGACCCTTAAGAGGAGTGCCAGGAACTCCAGCAGCCCTTTGACTCATTCGGCCACAATCTCTGCTGGTTTTCACAGCCAGACATTGTGAGGACTTCTCTTCTGACCACTGGAACCCTAGTGGGGAACCTCTGCAACAGAGAATTCCTTCATGATTTTTAACAACTCTATGTGAGTTGGAGACCAGCACGTTTTGCATTTCTGCCCCTCTTTCTAGTCTTTAGGTAGCTTCTTTGGTATGTCCTAGTTATAAACCTGTTCAGCTAGACTTCAGGTGGTTCTCAGTGATGGTTTTTCTGTTGTTTAGTTTAATTTTGATGTGCTTGCAAGAGATGGAAAGCACAGTGTTTACCTACTTTACCATCTTGACCCTTGTTTAATTTTTATTTATTATTTCTATCATCTTCTGAGATGAAAATATTAAATCATCATTATCTAATACTATGAATTAAAATGACTTCTCTTAAATATAGTTTGTGTTTGGACTTCAATGAGTTTTCATAAGGAATATCTCAGCTTAGCAGTTCTGTGCAATACAAGTATTTTTAAACAAACAAATTTCTGAAGAAGGAATCATGGTTATTCTTGTACAGTAGACTCTCCTACTGTGAGAAGAGAAGGTGATATCACTTGTCATCTTACAGGAAAAAGTGGAGTTAGAACATACAAAATGGATAGTCTTATTCTTAAATAGCAAGGTTGAAGTATGATGTTTGGAGAAGCAGTACCAGCAATATAGGACAACATTATCTCCTGCAAAACCATGTGCAATTTCAAAAACAAGAGATTGTGAAGTCAATAATCTTTTGTCTGATTCTCAGATCTATTGTGTCAGAGTTTCATTGTTGTTTTCTTTTGTTTTATTTAAGAATTGAGTTACTAGATAAATCACTAAGCCAAGAATGAATATGAAATTAGGATTCCTGAAGTTTTTCTCATGCTATCCAAAATCTTTCCCTGTAACTTCTAGCAATATCTGTATCTGATTTATAAAATACATTGGATGAGATATAACATGTTGAAAATATTTCAAAATAGGCTTACAATAATAAATATAGATGATACTTAGCTTCCTCATTACCCTGTGATTTTAATATGACAGTGAACTGCTTTCCTTGGTTCCAAGTTTTTTTTTTTTTTATACAAAAACAGAAATACAGAAACAAACATATTTTCATTTGATGAAGAATTTTGGGGACATTCAAAGGCTTCTTTGCAAACAAACACTAAGTTTTAATAACCATTCTGGTATGGTTAATTCATCAAGCTAGTGAACTCATAAAATGTGTACTTTTACTCTTGAAATTATTGAGGATACTACACAATGTACCACTCAAAAGCCTTCCTATTTCTCTATTTATGGATCAGGCTATAGAGAGTGCAAACACATTCTATGGTTCAAACGTGTCCAGTTAATCTCATTAACAAGAAGATCTTTTTGATTCAGGTTTGAGGAGAGTGGGTGCAATTTCTAACCACAGAATACCTGTTTACTAGGAAAAGACATGTCTTAAAATCAGTAGAGGTTAAAAAAAGGCAAGAGAAGCTTTAGAGAGTGCCCAAAAGCATGTCTAGGTAGAAAATTAATAGGATGAGAACCAAGTTATGTTGGGTTCAGGACACACAGGTTTTCTCTGACACACTTTTAACTTCCTGCATCGTTACATTGCATGACCTAGGAGACTTTCAGGTTTGTTTCCTTTTTAAATTTCTTTGGACCCAAATGCCCTTCTTCCTCCTTTACTTTTATTTCGCAGAAGAATAAGTAGAATTCAACAAATCTAGATAGCATGTCAAGTTTGTGTTACTATTTTAGCAGAAACAGCTATTCTGCAAGACTATAATAAAAACAACTATTATTTGTGTTCTAAGACTCCCTTTGGACTCCTTTCACCTCTGCCCTGATATAAGAAGCCCTCTCCAAAGGTCTCTTCCCTTGATGCTCTCCAATTATTATTGAGATTATCATTATACTAAATGCTGTTTTTACCCTTCCCTTAAGGCTCTGGTTACTGGACCTGCCCAAATATGGCTCACATTCAATTATAAGTAGAACAAAAACTTATTGAGCCTAATGGTTTTGGTTAGAGCTATACCCTTTTTCAGAGAAAATGGTACAAAATTTTTGAGAAAAGTTTACTTAAATTATTAAAAATTATGTTTATGAAATTTGTAATGATTAACTTTAATGAGAGAGTTTCAGTCTTTTTTAAATGGAAATAATCATTGGTTTCTTTTCACTTCTTCACCATTCCTAGTCACTACATCCCATGTAGAAATGACCTCACCTTTATTTCTGTCTCGAATTTATCTGGACAAACTACTGTTATATTTATTGGAATACCTATATATTTTTGATTAATTCATTATAAGTCTCTCAAATTTGAGAAGCCTATATCCTTATCACCTAAACTAATAAAGACAAAACTGGCTGTTTAATAATGTTTGTTTAAAAGAATGAAAAAAGAGGGCAAATATATCATTATAACTTTTAAGATGCAAATTACTTAATTTTGTCATTTTCTTTTTTTTTATTTTTTACTTATTTGTATATTTTTTTCTGAGGCCATTTTTTAGTGTTTGATTAGTCATACTAGAGTCTTTATATCACAAGTAGGGAGATTCCTGCAATATAATTTTGACTGAATTTTTTGTAACCTTTAAGCAAAAACTGAAGTGACTTACAACATTTACAGGGATTGGGAATATTGATAGATTCCCTTTTTTTTTCTTTTATTTTTATTTATTTATTATTTCTGTTCCTTCAATTGGTGTTGACTCACTTATTGGATTTCCTTCTTTTTAACCCTTTTTACTTGGTGTCAATTAGCTTTTTGGATTTATGTACAAATGCATCTCTGTTGTTTTGTCACAAGGAGTTGTGTTATACCTTTAAAACATTTGAGAATGTTCAGAAAGATTTCTGATTGTTATACTGTGATCCAGATAAGAAAGTATAGATGAATTGCAAATGAATATTTAATGGCTTCTGATTGAAAAATGATGAATGAAATTGACAATTACTCAAGTCAAATCAATGAGTAAGCACCAAAAGTATTTGTCTATTAAGATTTATTTTTTAAAAATACTACCATAATTAGCTAAAGACAAAAAGAGAATGACAATGCATCAAGAATTTGCAGAGAAGAGCGGTCTACCAGTTTGTCAGTTTTAACTTATCATGAATAATTTAACATTGTTATTGTTATGAATTTACCTCAGTTTTGTTGTCACTAGAATGAAAATAACACCTTTATTCCATTTTTTTTTTTGTGAGAAATAAATGAAAGAAGTAAATGCCAAGCATAGTGTGCTCACAAAGTAAATACACAATAAACATGAGCTGCTATTAAGCAAGAACATTCTGTAAAACCTTGTTATTCTCCAGGAAGGAACACAATCTGCCTATTTCCATTATATGTTCTGATTTTACTTATGTAGAGTTCTTATATTTATTCTTACCCCGTACCTCAAGCAACTAGAAATTATTTATCAAAATTACTTAAATTAGGACCTTTGCAAGATGCTGCTGTTATATAATTCAATGTTTTCCTTTCCTCTGTGTACTCACTTGTGGTTGGATATTTAAATACATCTGCAAAATATACCATTCAACACATATTTTTCAATGACCTGTTATGATTCAGGCACTATAATAGTCGCTTGAAAGGTAATATGATTTGAAGAAAAAGGAACATAAAAGCTATAAAAGAAATTTTAAATATTATAGCAATTATAAGAAATATGCAAAATATGTTTGGGGAAAAAGAGTAGCAGCACCTATCTCAGCTTACCAAGTCTGTGTAAGATGGGACAGGAGCAATTTGTAGAGAAGAGTTCTTGAAAAATCTGCATCTTAAAGAGTAGAAAGAATTTAGACTGGAGGAAAAGAAACTACTTAATCTTGGGCTGACCTAGTAAAGTTATTTTACTTTTTAATATTGCCAAATACAACTATTCCTTTCTCATTACCTACTGTCATTCATACCATCAAATAGGTTATCTGCTTTACAAATTATGTGCAACTCCTGTTACACAAGTTATATGCTATCATATTGAACTATGATGCATTATTGGAATGAACCTAGGAAATTAAACAATCTGTGCAATCTTGTCCCTCTAAAGGGACAAGATAGGAGCAGAGATAAGTCCCACAAATATGAAGTAGAAAATTTTTCTGTTGTCTGGGAGAGACTTCTTTTTCCTTTTCTTTGTTTTTTTCTTTCTTTTTCTTTGTTCTCTTCTCTTCTTTCCTTCCTCCACTTCCTACTTCTTTTTCTCCCTCTCTGTCTCTGTCTCTCTGTCTCTCTCCTTTTTTTTTTGGCAGGTAAGAATCTAAATTCTTTTCCTATGTTTAAAGGGTTCACCACCTTATGACTTTTTCCAGATGGCAGAGCCTATTTCTTAGTATAAGCATTAAAAATATCAAGTATTTGTTTTGCTTAGCTTTCTTTGCAAGCAAGGCATGGGCATGTGACATAGACTGCCCATCAGATACACTATTCCAAGGTTCATATAAAAATGTTGGATACAAAGTCACAGTTGCTGTACAGAATCTATCCTAACATCAGATGACAGCAGCAGTGGTAGTGCCATTAATCTGGTGATGTCTATACTGTATAAACATTGACATTTAATGTTCTGCAGCACAGGCTGCAGCATAATTCACAATATCCAAAACATGGATACAACCTAAGTATCCACTGATAAATGAATGGATAAATAAAATGTGATATATGTACATGTATATATATACACAGTGAAATATTACTCAGCCTTAAAAAAGAAAACAATCCTGCCATTTGTGAAAACATGAATGAACATTGAAAGCTTTATACTAAGGGCAATATGCCAGAGAAAGGTTTATTCTTGCCAGAAACAATGGAAATTAGACCAGAATAACTAGTACCACAGTTAATATTTATTTAATACTTACTATTTGTGAAATACTATGTTAAATGAATAACATGAATTAATCTTATTTAATATTTAGTCAACCTTAGGAGGAAAAAACAATATATTTGTTTTATTGGTGATGAAACTGATAATTGAACATTTAAATTAAATGCCTAAAGCCAAATAGTTATTGAATGGAAGAGCTGGGATTTGAACCAAGAGCTGTATATCTTCAAAACCTGAACTCTTGGCCAGTGTAATTACTGGGAAGTGTCAGATTTTTCTGTCATCTTCATCCTTCAGTCAGATGATTCATCTTTCACAACTAAGCTCAGAAGTATGTGTTTATTTTAGGAAGATATTGTATACTAATGGGAAACTATTTTGCTTTTTCCTAATGATATTATATTGTCCTAATATTTTTTTATTGGTTTTATTGTCTGTGGAAAGGAAATGATGTGAACTACAATTTTCCTTTTATCTTTTTCCAGCACTATTGTGATATAATTAAAAGATACATTGTGTAATTTTTAAGATGTACAATGCAATGACTTAATACATGTATATGTTGCACAATATTTACCAAAATACAATTAGTTAACACATTTTTACCTCACATCATTACCATATTGTCATTATGATGAGAACATTAAAGCTCTATTGTCATAGCAACTTTCAAGTATGCAATACAATATTTTTTAACTACAGTCACCATGTTGTACATTAGATGCTATATCTGAAAGTTTGTACCAACATCTGTCCATTTCCCCCTCCCTTCAGTCCCTGGCAACCACCATTCTATTCTCTGTTTCTGAGATCAATATTTTTAGATTTCACATATAAGTAAATACCATATAGCAGTTGTCTTTCTCTGAACTTGGGAGTGTAGATATATTTTTGAAATAGTGATTAAATCTCTTTCAGATATATATACCCAGAAGCAGGATTGCTGAATCATATGGCAGAACTTTTTCTAAATTTCTTGAGGAACTTTCATATTATTTTCCATATTGGCTGCAAAAATTTGTATTTCCACCAACAGTGCACCAGACTTTTTTTCCCTGCATATCCTCACCAGCATTTATTATCTCTTTTCTTTTTGATAGAAGTCATTCTAATAGATTTGAGGTGATATCTCATTTAGTTTAGATTTCTATTTCCCTGATGATTACTGATGGTGAGCACCTTTCATGTACCTGTTGGACATTTGTATATCTTATTTGGAAAAATGTCTATTCATTTCCTCTGCCCCTTTTTAAATCCGATTTTTTTTGTATTTTTGTTATTGAGTAGTATGAGTTCTATATATATTTGGATATTAAACCCTTATTGGATATATGATTTGAAGATGTTCTCTTTCATTCTGTAGGTTGCCTTTCCATTTTGTTGATGGTTTCCTTTGTTATACAGAAGGTTTTTAGTTTCATGTAGTCCCACTTTTTTGTTTTGTAATTTGTTGCTTTTACTTGTGGTGTCAGTCCCAAAAATTATTGCCAAGACTGATGTCAAGGAATTATCCCTTATGTAGGAGTTTTGTGGTTTCAGGTCTTAAATTTAAATCTTTAATTTACTCTGAGTTTATTTTTTGTGTATTTATTGAAGAGACTATCGTATTCCCATTGAATACTAGTGGCTCCTTTGTCACAAATTAATTGACCATATATGCATAGGTTTACTTCTGGACTCTTAATTATTTTCTATTGTGTGTGTGTGTGTGTGTGTGCACACACACTCACACATGCACCCTCACAAGTCTATGTGCCTGTACCACTGTGTTTTGTTTACTATAGCTTTGTAACAGTTTCATATCAGGTAGTGTGATGCCTCCGGCTTTGTTTTTTCTCAAGATTGCTTTGGCTATTTAGGACCTTTGGTAGTTCCATACAAATTTTAGGATTTTTTTTTTCTATTTCTGTAAAAAATATCATTGAAATTTTGAAAGGGATTACTTCGAATCTATAGTTGCTTTTGGGTAGTATGGACATTTTGACAATATTAACTCTTCATATACACGAACATGGAATATCTTTCCATTTACTTGTGTCTTCTTTAACCTCTTTTATCAGTGTTTTATAGTTTTTGGCATATAAATCTTTCATTTCCTTAGTTAAATTTATTCTTAAGTATTTTGTTTTTACACTATTGTAAATGGGATTGCTTTCTTTATTTCTTTTTTCAGATAGTTTATTGTTAATGTATAGAAATATGACTGATTTTTGTATTTTGATTTTCTATCCTGAAACATTGCAGAATTCCTTTATTAGGTCTCAAGTTTTTGTGGAGTCTTTAGGATTTTCTGTATATATGATCATGTCATCAGAATGCAGAGGCAATTTTATCTTAACATAATAAACACCATATAAGACAAATTCACAGCTTACATCATACTCAGTGGTGAAAGGTTGAAGGCCTTTCCTCTGAGATCAGGAACAAGACAAGGGTGTCTACTCTTACTATTCCTATTAAACATTAATACCGAAGTCCTAGCTGGAACAAATAAATAGATGAGAAAAAGAAATGAAAAAAACATTTAAATTGGAAAGGAAAAACAGCAATTTCTGAATTCAAAATAAACTTCTCAATTCCAATGTACACAAATAATTCCTAATTACATTTTAAATAATTGCTTTGGCATATTCTCAGTGAGGTACAATAAAGGTTTAAGTGAATACTACTTTTAAAGTTTCTCCTTACATAAAAGTTGATGGGTTGATTGCTTAAACTTTAATGAATACCATCTTAGTCATTTTGAGGTTCTATAACAAAATACCATTGCCTGGGTTGCTTATAAACAGTAGACATGTATTAGTCACAGTTCTGGAGGCTAAAACGTCCAAGATCAAGTCACCGGCATTGTTGTCTTCTAATGAGGGCTACCTTCCTGGTTCACAGCTAGTGCTTTCTCATTGTGTCCTCACAAGGCAAGAGGGGTTAACGATCTTTCTGGGGCCTCTTTCATAAGGCACTAATCCCATTCATGACAGTTCTACTCTCATTCCTTAAGCACCTCCCAGTGACCCCACCTAGTAGCACTATTACATTGGACATTGGGATTTCAACATATGAAATAGGGAAAGGGGGGAAGCGCAAACATTCAGACCATAGCAGATACTATCTCATACAAAAAAAAATTACGTTTGTGATAAATATTTTATTAAAAGTAAGAGAAGGGAAAATGGATTAAAGATATATTTATATTTCCTCTCTATGAATTTACTCTATTTAGAAGATATAAGGAATGGGTTTTCAACATCCAGGAAAATTTTAATCTAGACCTTTAGTCAATTTATTGATTCTTTCACAGGAAAGTATGTAGTAATCAAGAATTTTATTTTAATGGTGGAAATTTAGACAAAGATAAAAAATTTTGAAAAACCAAGGGAAAGAGACATATATAAATATAAATATATACATATTTATAACTTGAAACATTATAAAAATATTTTTTAAACCTGAAACATTATTTATAAACCACTGATACACACAGATATGCAAAAAGTCTTGACTTTGATGAAATGAACTCTATGACTCACTGCTATTGAAGAACTGTCAGGAACCAGTTTTTCTCAGATGGTAACTGAGAAAAATGTCACAATACAGATGGACTCTTGAAATGATTTTCTTATGAGATATTAAAATATTAGGATTGAGTGACTTAAGCAGATCCCAAAGGAATATCATTTTCTCAGTGTGAACATGCTTCTCCATAACACACTTAGAAATATTAAACCCTGTGATGAACAAAATTATAACCCATAAGAAGTTCTATTTTTGACCTCTGATAGGACATATCAGTGTGGCCTCAGGGTAAGTAAGGTTTGGAAAAAAAAAAAAAAAACACTTTACTTTTAGATTCACTTTACCTCATGTTATTGATGTATGTTCAGAAAATGTAAGAAAAGGGGAGTGTATAAAGATTTGGCAGTTAATATAAGGCAATAACAACTCATACAATGCTTTGCTAAAAGGATTGTTCTAAAACCTAATCCCCCAAGTTAGGTGCCACCCCAATGCAAAGCGATATAAACACAGTTCTTAAGTTTCTAAGGTTAATGGCTTATTGAATAGCTACTACAAAAAATTTCAACTTGTAAAGATAGAAAGCAGGTAGCCAATTTCATCAAATTTTTGAAAGGGAAACAATGTTTGTAGGTATGATCATCAAGATTTAAATTCAAATCTAGCAAAATTTATTGAGCACCTATCATGTACAAGAAGCTGTGCTAAGTACTGGCACTTATATATGTATTTCTTTAAATCTCAAACAAAAGTTGATTGTTAGCACAAAATAGATTTAACTTTGGTTCTTTACCTTGACTTTAACAGACAGCTTGATATGGAGAACAATAAATTGGTTGAAAAAATTGAATCTACACTTTGAAATGTCAAACTAAGTAGTTTATTAAATAGTTAAATTAAATACAAATAAACATGTGAAATTATATAATAATTTTAGGGTTAACAGTAAACCTCTTCTCACTATTCTGCTATTTCTGCCCTTAATTAATGTTGCAGAAATTTGTGCATAGCAGACAACATTGGAGGAATGGCTGGCACACACTCAGCCAATGACAAAAGCTGTGTGCTCTCCTCATGTGAATGTTTTCTGAAAATGCCCTTTGTTTTTAGAGGAATGAGGGACATTTTCTAGCCTGAATATTTCTAGGAAGTGTTCTTAATTTAGTCAAAGGATTAATTCCCAATGTTAATTTTATATGTTTTCAGTTATATACTAACTACAACAGAATGGGTTTTTTTGCTAACCCCTTTCAGGCCTGCTGAATTTGGGTGACAACAGCAGCTGTTAATGTATCATATCAAAAGTTGCCATTTTAGGTATTTTAAATAGATTAGAAAGTCTTGTGGATAGGAAGGACAGACAATTTAGACATTGTGGAAAGGGCAACAATATATCAGCAAATAATAATTAAGGGAATGGTTTGAGGGGGCTGGATGGGAATAGATGTTGTAAGTGTTCTGCTTCATAAAGAAAGTTTTTTTCATTTCAGTTAGGGCGCACCGAGCTCAAGCATTCCTTTGGATATGGTTTTTGAAGGTTATGACAGAGACTGAGATCATTTCACTCATCTCTCCTTATCCTCCATATGGGAAGATATTCTCCTTCAAATAAATCTAAGGAGTTTTGGAAAAGTTTTTTCAGTTGTGATGGTAGAAATAGGGACTCCATTGTCACATAGTTTAATACACCAGAAAGATGGCAAATTTTGTCTGGCTGTCTAAATTTACTTTTGTTCTTAACAAAGAGGTCCCCTGTCTGCCAAGATAGGACCTAAACATTTGTAGATTTGGCAAAGTTCCCAAAATCTAAAAGTCAGTGATTTTTATTTAAAAAAAATAAAAAGTGATGACTGACTTCTCTTAAAAAATTGGATAGTATAGTAAGAATCAGGTGTTGTTACATGGTATGTTAACTTAGAAGAAAGTAAAACATACCTTATACCTATGCCTCTATCAAATATAGGAAAATTAAAAATGGACCTTAGAATCTGTAATTTATACTGGTTGTGGTAATTGATTTGGTGACTTTTTAAAAAGCATTATTTGTGAGTGTTATGTATATGTATTTATATATACCTTTATAGCTCTATCTCTATATCTGTGTATATATATCTTGCCCATCACTATATTCACCAGAAAATCTAGAACTGCTTTTTTCATTTTTGTTCCAATGTTCTAGAGCTGGGTATAAATCAGACACAAGAATACAATTTAGCGAGTAAATACTTACTGATTATAAAATTATAGCATGAGGTGATTGACTTTAAGAGAGATCTTAAGTTTCATTGACATGTTTTCTGTTGACTTTAGGACTTGATTCAATTAGATGTTAAATATTTTGTCGGGATATTACTGGCAGAACATGAATGCATTTAGTATTTTTACTTTATCATCGTCTCTATCATCAAACTTTCTTTTCAAGGCAAACTATTTCTTTAGAAGAAAGGACAGTGCTCTCAAGTAACATATATACTATGAAGCTGGGCAGAGATGAAACAAGGTAAGGAATAATAATTTAGCTCAGGATCCCAGTGACAGTATAGATGGAGGTCACTGGAGGACACAGAGTCAATTAAGAAAATCAGAGTCCAGAAAGAAAGAAAAAATATTGGCAAATAGGATTTACAGTTGTTTTCTAGGTAGCAAAGCACTAGAAAAGGTTTTTATTCCAGGAAGCCCTAAAACAGTTTTAATGTTGAATTAAGTTTTTTTTGTTTGTCTGTTTTTTGTTTTTTTGTCTAGGGTTACTTGTAAAATTACACCACATGTGTGAGGACAAAATCTCCAAGACACTACTTTACACCTAATCTAGGATATTAAATGTGTATGAATTTATATCATGTTTTCTGTGATATATCTTGGTTAAACTTGTATGGAAATCATTTTTCCTTTATTGAATTTATGCAACACACTGACTTCTGTTGTTAGAGTAGAAGATACTCTTGATCAGGCACGCAGTTCTTAAATATTTTCTATGGTAAATATCTCAAATAATTAATATTATCCAGATTATAGTTATTCTTATTACTTTTATTATAAAAATATATTTTTATTATTCTCCCCATATTTATGGAATACCTTGTGGTAAAATATGTTATTATTTATCTATTTAATAATATTTACATTAACTTCAGAAAAAAATGTTTAAGCATTATTTGGATGAACTTTTGTTACAAAGAAAAAAGCTCCGCACTAGGACATAATGATATACACATTTTACTTTTCAAGATTTGCAGTTAAGAAATTATCTTATTTTCAAATATAAAGGAAGGACACAAATCTATGTCACTTTGCAATTCCTTTATTGCAGCCTCATTCACAAATGTTATGGTGTCTTCACTTGATTAATATTCTCCTTTTATTGAAGTGATGGAGACCTCAATGAAAAAGACAAACAAAAATTTTCACTGAAACACCACTGTTGCGAGCCGGAGATGTTGGGAGCCCTTTGTAAGGAAATATCAGTTCCTGAAACCCGGAAGGGAGGATAAGCATCAGTTCCTGAATTTCCAAGGGAGGAGTTTTTCTCTTGGCCTTAGGTTAATTCATGTTAATCGCAGCTATTGTTTCTGGATACTTGTGGTTTTGTTTTGAGTAGTTTGTTACAAGCAGTTTGTCACGTACTCAAGCTGTATAAGTATACGGTGCTAAATAAACTCAGAGGCTGCAGCTTTGACTGTATGCCCTCCGGAGATCTTTCTCTCTTCTCTGTCTTTTTTTCCTAACCCTCGCTCCCCCACTCAGGACTGTTCGACTCTGCCCGGCTGGCTCCGGCACACCACAAATGAATTTCCACAAAATAAGATTATGTAAATAAATAACTCATACATGCATATATAAGGTTTCTTAAACAAATTACATATTTGTGACAAATAATTTGAAAAATTCTGTGTTTATCTTACGGCCCAGTGGCAAAGTGGGAGCTTTGGAGTTAGAAGGCCTGGTTAGTAATGGATGTTCCATTTGCTAAGATCTGTGGGATGACTACGTTGTGTTTGTGAGTCTTCAGAGGGTAGGCATTTAACTAAATCCTTTAAGCAAGTTTGTGGTGAAACACCTGTGGTCTGGGGTCGTGAATGTGTATGGTGGTTTATTTAGCTATCTTGAGTTCTCAGCACATACAGTCTATTTAGGACAGAAACTCCAACGATTTTAGAGATTCCTAGTTTATTAAATGCACCTTAAAAAGGTCAACGTGCTGTTGCAAAAATAAATAATTTTTAAAAACTCATTTTTAAATCATAGTTTTAAAGACCAATAATGATACTAAAATGTTTCTAACTTTATTTATTTATTTATTTTTTTGAGTGATGAACTGATGTTTATGATCTGTTTCTGTGATTTGGTTTCTTCTTTTAATACAGAAGCCTGACATGAATGATGCTAATAGCTCCTCATTCTTTATACTTACGTTTCATCTGAAAAATTAAGGCAATTGTACATGTTCATGGACATTCCCTTTATGTCCAGAAGACCAATAGGTAATACTTCTCTTGTTCTGCATTAGTGAGAATTGAACTGGATTCTATTTTTCAATATATCTGTAAACAAACTCTGAGTTACACATAATTGTATATGAGTATAAAATATATATGTTATATAACTATAGATATACATGTGTGTCTGTGGACACAGACATATAACTATAAAAGCTATGCATAGCTATATATAATATACATTTAGACAGTTAGACATTGGTTAAATTGAAACAGAAAATGTAGATTTATGTTGACCTATTTTATATAATAAATTTAATTATATAACATAACTATAATAAAGTTATAACACATAAATTATACATGTATAAGTATTTAAAATAAATATATAGTCAATTATTACTATTATTTAGAGAAGTATACACTAACAATGAGGCTCCCTGGATGATTTAGGTGTTTACTGAACATAAAAAATTATTAAATATTCCAAAGATAAAAAGTCCCAATTCTTAAATGATTGCTTTCTGTATTTTTAATAGTAAATTCCTTAAATTTGCTATTAAATCTTTGACATCATTTTTTTTTTTATATTTTAATACGAAAATATCACATTTGTCAGAGAATTGTTGAATGATTAGATTACCTTGGTATAAAACTAGGCAAATTATCTTGTTTGGGAAAAAATATTGCCAATAAAATGTTTGGAAATATGTACAAAATATTTATGATTTATTTGCTATGTTGAGAATGGCTCATCTCCTAACTATTTCAGACCATTGCTTTCAGTTACTTTTGTAGAGTAAAATATCTGAAAATTTCTCATTTAACCTAATACTTAAATAAAAAATGTAACCTGAACTTTATTCAATTATCTTTTTTTAAAAATTTCTGAGTTGATCAGCTATTTGATTAATGTGATTTAAGCAACTAGTCATGTGTCCATTGTCTCATTTTGTTCTGTCTGTGCTGAAAAGTCATCAAGAAATTTTCATTTTACTTTTGTTTGTAGATTGGTAGATCCTGCAATTATGTTGCTTTATAAATCTGTAATATAATAGATGTTTTATTAAAATATTAATATATTTTATAAATGTAATATATTTTTATGTTGTTAAAATGTAACATTATCCATTATATCCAATTACAAAAGGATTTGGCTCTTGCAAAATATACATATTCTTGTAGGATGTGATTAATGCCTGCTATTTCTAAGGGTATAATTTTGGGAGCAATTTTCCATAAAACTGCTTAAACTGTTACCTTATAAATTGGAAATCATTTGGCATGATATTAATTTAACCAAATTACTATCCTAATAGCAATTCTTCTTTCTAAGTAGTTTTCAAAAATATAGTGGATATGTGCCTCTCACCAATCTCTGATATTTATGACTTGATCAATGGTTGTCCAGTTCAGAGGGCAGTTTAACATTTCTTGGTACTGCCCTTTATCTATGGCCCCAAATGTTGCTAACATGGATTGAAGCCTAATTATAGGCAATTTTCTCAATGAGAAGAACAGCTTTTAAAGATAATTATTCAATTCTTCTTTTAACCAACCAATGTAAATAAAATGAATGATTCATTTGTTTTTCCATTATAATCATTAAGAGCCTACTAAGTAAAAAAACACTTACAGGTGAATCAAATTCAAGGACAAATAAGGTTAAGACCATTTTCAAGCAAAGTGAATTAAGAGAAAAGGCTCCTGCAGTTTGGCAAGAGTGGGAAAAGTATTATGAGTGCTCGAGTTAGGAAATTAAAATGTATTTGAAAATATGTATAAAATATTTCTAAAATTTAAATAATATATAATTATTACTATTAGTAATAGTACTAGGAAATAGCAGTAAAACGATTCTAAGCAAAATCATAGGCTGAGACAGTTTTGAGTAATTTTAATAGAAGAAGTGACATGAAATCATGAGATTGCTTGAATTCATTGAGAGAACTTGGAGAAACAAAGGTAATCAAGGAATAATTTATGAGAAAACACAATTAGGTATTTAGAGGAATAAAATTGAACAGAAAATAAGCAGAATGAAGACAGGAGAGCTGAGAGAACACATTTTCTCAAAAATAAAATGAAGGAAGAACATTGGTTCTGAGAAGTCAGCAGAGTGAGAAGGACCAGAATGTTCTTTCTCTTTGTATTCATAAACAAAAAGACTAAATTGGGGTGGGGAGTTCAGTCTCTCTGAGAATCTCCTGGAAGTTTTGACTCTCTCCTTAGGAAAATACAAATGATTTGCACAAAAACTTTTACATTTTATCTGAGATGATTCATGAATTTTGTAGTCTATCCTGGGACTCTAGGATAAGACAACTGAAAGAATATATATGTATATGTATGTATGTATGTGTGTGTGTGTGTGTATGTATAAATATGTATATATATTCAATATATATAGCAACTTCAACTAGTTCCAAGGATCAAACACAGGTTAAGATGGAATATAGACCTCTCTCTTCTGATTCTGCCCCATCCACAAGAACTTTGTTTTTTTCTCTTTATTTTTGATTACTTTGAAGAATAACTGAAGATAGAAATTAATATAATAAGCAGAATGGCCAGTGGTTCTGGTTTAGAGCCCTAATCTTAGGAAACCCTCATTTATTAGCCAATGACTACATGGTTAAAATAGAAGGAATTAAGAACACTATTTAAAGCCAGACAGAAAAAGTTGAAAACCACATGATATCACTAATATGTGGCATATAAACCTAAAAGCAGTAAACAAACAGGACAAAGAACCAGGACAAACAAACAGAGACTCATGGACATGGACAATAGACTAGTGGTTACCAAAGGGCAGCGGGGGAGTGGGGAGGTAGTTGGGGTAAAAGGGGTCAAATATGTGGTGACAGAAAGAAATCTAACTATGGACAGTGAACACACAATGCAATATATATATGCCTAACTGTTGAATTGTACACTCGAAACTTACTGGATTTCGTTAATCAATGTTACCATAATAAAAAATAAATAAAATATTTTTTAAAAGAACACTATTTAAATGGAAATTGGGGAAAATACTGTATAGATTGTTCTCAGAACGATTGGGATATATGCTTTTGACAACATTTTAAAAAGAGCTCTGTGATTTTCTTTTCTACTCAACAGATGTCTTCTTTATAAGGAAAGCTTCTGTACTATCATGCTTACCAATACCTCAGTCTTAGAACAGTTTACAAAGAATTAAACCCTGAGAGAAGGAATTGTGTGCATGCAAATGATTTATTAAGGAGGTGCTTCCAAATGAAACCAATAATGGAGTGAGAAAAGCAGGACAGAATGAGGATGAAGCCAAGAAATGATTTCAGGCAAAGTTCCAGACTTAGCCTGATTCATAGGGGAGCTCTAGACTATACTTTAAACTTCAAAGTTCATCCCAACTGGAGGCAAGAGAGTAGAACTGTAATACTCCTGATTTTTCATAGGTCATTTATTGTCTAAAAGTCATGGTTAGGAGGTGGATAGTGATAAACTACAAGGCACTCAGAGATATTATTCAATCAAGGAAAAGCATTCACAGTAGTCCTTGGGCAGTCCTGGTAATAGTGTTGTAATATTCGTTATAGTACCCAAAGAATATTAGTCCTGGTAATCCTTGCTCTGATATAAAGTTTATTAATATGACCTATGTAGCTTTCTTTACATAAGTATTAGCCAGGTAGATCTTTTTCATCCTTTTATATTTAAGCTACATATACCTGTATGTATATATAATGTATATATTTAAATTGAGGAATAATTGACATACAACATTATGTTAGTTTCAGATGTAGAACATATTAGTGATTTGATATTTGTATATATTGCAAAATTATCACCACAATAAACCTAACATCTGTCACCATACAGTTATGGAATTTTTTCTTTTGATGAGAATTTTTAAGATTCATGCTCTTAGCAACTTTAAAATATGCAATACAGTAATATTAATTATAGTCATCATGCTGTACATTAATCTTTATGTCTTATTTACTTTATCACTGGAATTTTTGAACATCTTCACTAATTTTGCCCATGCCTCCCATCCGCTACTTCTGGCAACCACTAATCTGTTCTATCTTTAAGTTTGGGTTTTTGTTCTGTTGTTGTTTTTTTTTTTTTTGGATTCCACATATAAATGAGATCATACAGTATTTGTATTTCTCTGTCTGACTTATTTCACTTAGCATAATGCTCTCAAGCATAATGCTCTCAAGTCCATCCATGTTGTTGCAGATGTCAAGATTTTATTCTTTTAATGGCTGAATATATTCGATTATGTGCATATCATATTTTTTATCTTTGTAACTTAAATGTATTTCTTATGAATTACATATAGCTGGATCTTGTGCTTTTTATTCAATCTGGAAATCTCTGTTTTTAATTGGGGTAATTAAACTAATTGCTTTTAGTGAGATTATTGATATGTTTAGATATGAATATATTATTTTGCTGTATGTTTATTGTTTATATCATCTGTTCTCTGTTCTCTTTTCTACTCTTACTGTCTCCTTTTGGATTGAATAAATATTTTTAAAATTTCTATTTTATCTCTTTTGTTAACTTATTTGCTATAACTCATTGTATTGGTATTTCAATGGTTGCTATAGGAGTTTAGCCTGCATCTTTTATTTATCACAGTCTACTTTTAATCAGTATTATAGCACTTCATTATGAAGTAAATTTTAGATCTATTTTCATTCCTATAAATTTGTTTGAGCTTTGATTAGCGATGCAGGTTAGTTATTTGGAAACAGTGAGGTACTCTTTGGGTCTTGATTTTTAAAATTTTGTGAGATGTGATTAGAGAAGTGTCAATCTAGGCCTAATTATTCCTCACTATTAAGGCAAGCCCTGTCTTTGGAATTGTGGTTTTCCAGTCTGATTCTAGAAAAAAAGATACTACTTCTAGTCCCATGTGAATGTTGGACACTGATTCATTTAAACCCTTTGATAGATTTTTTTCCTGAAGATTTTGTAAAATATTTATCTTTTAAAATTAATTGATTTATTTTATAGCATGTGGTCCATCCTGGTGAATATTTCACATGCATTTAAACAGTAAGTATATTCTGTACCTATTTGTTGTAGTGTTCTATAAATGACAAGTTAGTAGAGATGGTAGACAATAATATTCACATAGTTTTTATATTCTTGTTTTTTTTCTCAGAACACTTACTGAAAGGGAGTATTAAGAATTCCAGCCATGACTGTATAGTAGATTTGCTTGATTCTTTTTTAGTTTGGTCAATTTTTACTTGAAGATATTAAGTATAAAAATATTAGTATTTTTATCTCTTCTTAATGAATTGATCATTTTATTTTTATCAAATTTTTCTCCTATGGCAGTTAATGCTTCATGTTTTAAACTCTATGTTTTTTGTCTGATATTAATATAGTCATACCAAATTTATGTCTAATTATGTCTTTTTTCATCCTTTATATACAACTACATTCAACTATCTTCATAGTTAATGTCCATTGCTCATTAGCTGCACAGAGTTAGGGACTGTTATTTAATTCACACTAAAATTTGCCTTTTAATTGGAGCATATAGTCCTTTTACATTTACTATAATTATTGATGTGATTGGTTTTAAGTCTACCTGCTTTATACTCATTTCCTATTTGCTTTTTTTCTTCTGTTTCCACTTTCCTGGATCTTTATATATTTTTAGTATTATGTTTTATTTAGTATTTTAGTTTTACATTTTATTCCCTTTATTTCCTATATTGTTAGTGATATTATATTACATTATATTATATATTATGATCTGTTTATTTTTTCTATGGTCTTAAAGTCAGTGATTGACTCTACCACCCACCCAGGTGTCTCAGAAACCTCACATTCTTGGGCTTTACTTTTAGCTTACCTCTAATTAGGTACCAATTTTATTTGAGTTTCCAAATTTTTAAAATCCAACATCTCTTCTTTTAAAATAATCAATATGACTGCCAGAGTTTGGGATCACATAACCTCTTACCTGATGAAGTGGTATAGCCTCTTAACTAGTTTGTTTCCTCATTTGCCCATTCCTACTCTGTCAATTTTAGATTAATGTTGACATTCAAGTTCTGGCAATAGTGCAATGAAGATTATGCGATATATGAACATCAAAGCACTTTACAGATGGGGGTGTTAAATGGATCTGTTTTCCCTGTGGATCTTGTTGTATAATGGAGAAACTACTGTAAGAAGAAAAGAATAAAGAAGTGTGATGATAAATTGGGGGGAAAAAGAAAATATTGAATACTAGTTATAGTGAGTGCAGAGATTTATGAGCAAGGATTATGCATAATATCAACAGAGATGAAGGAGATGGAGGCTGGTAAATGGGCTAGAAGGATTCCTCCTGATTCTTAAGGAAAAAGAAGATGTCACATGGAAAATATCACCTTCAATGTTATGGCCTTCCTTTGTAGGACCTTAATCTATTTAATTCTCTCATTCCTTTAAAAGGCTAATTATCAAATTACTGCCCAATGAAGTAACTGCACACAAATTTGCATATACTGGGTGCTCAAATGGTTTAAGTGGAAGGATAAATAAATGACTAAAGATGGGTAAATGAGCAAGTTCCTCACTATTTAAGTGAGACATATTTGCTTGTGTCTCATTCCACTGGGCCCAACATCCCCCCCACCACCAGTGTGGTAAAGAGAATTAAGATTCTTGAAGGAAAGCAATTCTGAAATAAGTTTGATGAAAAATTTAAGGTCATTACCATAAAGTGAAGGAGATAAAAAATGCATTAAGCTGAAGACTGGCAGGAAAAAATATTGAAATGGCTGAAGGCATCTTGAGCAACATGACATTTACATGGTGGCTATATAAATGTAAATGGCATGTTGTAAAACCCACCTAATTTGGGATATTTATTTTCAAAATGTTTTCTTTCAAAAACATTGTATGCCTATTATGGTAATTATAGAAATTAAAAGTTATTATTAGCAAATCTATTTTAATCTGAATTAATGTATGGAATTCTTTAAATAAAGTTCCAAATTGAATTCAGAAATATCTATGCTCTTCCAAGATTTCAATATCCCTCAGATATGACATTCTAAGGCTTTGGATACATTATTGTATGTATTTATTCACACAAAATCAATTAGAGTAGTAAAATAATTACCAACTGGATACTGAATAAGAAAAACCATCTGAGATTTCCAGTTAACAGAAATAGCCTTTTCTCCAGATTTACTTAATGTATGTAAAAATTCTTCAATCCATTGTGCAGTTTGCAATAAGTTTCTCCTTGCTTATGTAGTTTTGAAACCTTTGGAGAGAAATTGGTGAAGCATGTCTTTGGAGAGCTTAGCGAAGATACTTCTCTTTCCTTAAATGCTCTTCCTTTTCTTTCTGTCATGCCAACACCTCTAATCTTCAAGATTTGACTCAAGAATCACCTCTTCATAAACTTTTTCTTCCCTAATAATCCTGGTAAAATTTATCAGCACTTTTTTGCTGTCCCACTGTATCCTCTGCAAATGTGTTTCATCAGTAATGGTTTTAACCTTTTGGTCTTTTCATTCAGGATGGAGGCATTCATTCCTTAGCTGCCTGCTAAAACAAAGAGCTGAATCACTCTCTGTGGATTGCTCTAAGCTATCTCACCCAAAGTTACACACTCATCCAGTTGCATCCTCCATTCAATGACTTGTTATTATGGGTGTATAAAGGCTTAGATAATTTGTCTTATTTGAAAAAAATTAAAAAGTCTATAAAGACATCCCAGACCCAGCACTTTCCATGGGACCAGCTGAATCCTCTATTGCAACTGCATCACAGTTATAGTTCTGCTTCTGACCAGTCTGTTCCCCTCATTCCTTTAAAAGGGCTAATTATCAAAGTACTGCCCAATGAAGCAACTGCACACAAATTTCAGAGTATCAAAGTCAGTTCTGGGGAATCCTTCAAGAGATCCCCTTTTCTTAAACTCAAGCATCCAGTGATTTCAAGCTGCCCACAGAATGAGAAAGGGACTTATATTTATCTAGAAACTATGGTAGGTCATTTACATGGCTCATTTCCTCTAATCCTTTTAATAAATCTGAGGTACAGGCTCTTCTAATATGTTAATTTCCGAAAAGTTATTCTTATATCCAACAGATGGAGCATGGTGTAAGCTTCTAGGTTGTGGGTTTGTATCCAAAATATAGGAACATTCCTTGAACTTTTAAAACTTAGGCATACTCTTCTTTTTCACAACCATAATTTATAGGGCAGTTATTTTTCTTCCAAATAGAACATTGTTTGGATTTAGCATCTTCTAGTATGTAAGGTTACATGCTTCTCTGACAATCCCATCAAATCTGTGTATCTGCATTCATTTTCTTCGCACACACTTTGTGGTGCACAATCAAGTAGACCTTCAAATTATAGAATCATAATATTTTCTATCTGTTCTTTGCTACTAACATTTCATCAAGGGTACTCTTACTATATTTAGACTTTATATTCTCGAACAAACTTCTGGCCTTCTCTTGAATTTACTCAAATGGGCATCCAACATTGATGTTGATCTTCTGGTCATTATATTAAGTCTTTCAATTAACAGAATTTGAATGTGTTGGCATTGTTACCATTGGGGTGTTCTAAAATCCATCATTGCCCCAGTGGCACTGAGGGGTCCTCAGTTCTTTCCACTGATACAGTAAAGAATTATAGATCAGTGAGATTTAGGAAAAGTAAGATTTATTAAAAGTAAGTTTCAGAAAAGAAATGAGCTATGACAAAGGGAGCTGTAGCTTCAGGGAAGAAGTGAGGTCTGTATTATATTCAGGCTGTGATAGGAGATTATGAAAGTGGTGCTAGATAATTGGCATGTGAAGTCATTTTGTTTGACATTTGGCTGTTCTATAATCCTTTGCTTAGTGTGCATACAGTTACCCCGAATTCAGTCTGTTATAATTAGATTCATGAACTTCCGGGCATAGGTATGATATTATAATGGTATAATGAGGCTAAAGTCACAAGTGGTTAGTGTAGGCCTAACTGTGCAAGCACATGTGGCCAAACCAAACCGTCTACTATTTTATGGCTTTTTACTCCTTGTGCCTCAGGATGTAGGGGTAATTTATAACCATAAAATGGGGGTTCCAGGGAGGTCCTAAGGGAGGTCTTTGGGAGGGGCCTTCATTCCCCAGTCGCTCATGTCTACCTAACTACCTAACGCCATCATTACGCTACTCACTGTGTAATGTCTTTATTTCTTTGAGGAATTACAGTTATATAGGCATATAGCACATCTCACATGTTACATGATTAATATTTTGTCATTTGGAGAGCTTGCCAATGTTGAATAAATTACATATGCCAATATGTAACACATGCTGCTTTCTCATTTTCAATTTTCTTTATTATCTTGTTTCATAATCATATACCACTTCTTACTAGGAAAAGTTACTGCCACTGAATTTATCAGATAATATTTCTAACACTCCTCTAAGCTGAGCACACACAGTAAAAGTCTGCACAATGGCATCATTGTTACAAGACTGAATTATGGTATATCACTGGAAGCAAAATAGATATACTTTGCTATGGAATATAAACTTGTTTTTATTTCTATTGATTCAGAAGTTGAATTTTTTAAGTAGAAAAGCTTGCATTGGGGGAGTTGCACTTTCAGCATGATCATGTGAAGAGCTTTGAGGAACTACTTCTCAGTGAAACTGATGAAAACTAATAAAAACACACACCCATGTGAAGTCTCTGAAAATGGCCTTACAAACTTAAAGCAAATGATGAAATATGTATTTAATAAAAATCTCTAAAATGGGAAAGAGCTGTAAGATTCTGGTATCTGAGCCAAGAACCTTGCTGTCCTTTTACCATTTCAGCTCAGCAAGATGGGTACTCCAGTCCAGAGTGGTACAGCCACAAGATAGGGCTTCCTCTCCCTGCAGCTCCCATTCAGAGGGCTGTCTTACTGTATAGCTAACTGCAGCTGAGGCTAAGTTTCAAATGAATGAGGCTGTAACTCAGCAAATTTTCACTTAAGATGACTTTTTCTTTTTATATTTCTACTACATTCAAACTGGCTTTGGGTTCACTTGCTTCTTTTCTTTCCTTATTCTTCTGCATAACACAGGACCACTCCCTTAATCTTTGAGCCTTTAGGTCAGAATCAAACAGTCTTAAAAACAAATCTTCAGGTCTTTTGACCACAGAAACAGAGTTTTGGTCATATTAAAAATAACAACTTGCAGCTCTCCACCCATGAAGGTAGAATGACTCTACTAGCACCCCCTTGAAACCAAACAGAAGGGCGCCATGACTGACATCAGGACCTGATGCAATGATCAGCTGCCTCCTACCCTAGCCCCAACCAATCAGTAGAGCCCATAACCCCAACTCCCTTAGTGACAAAGACTAATCAATCTTCCCCTATATAATTTATTCACTAGAGATCATCGGAGAGCCAGGTCTTTGAGCTTTAGCTCACTTGTGTCTCTGGACTTGGTGCCATTTCCTTAAATAAACCTCTGCTTTCTTTGCTGCAAACTTATGCCTGCATTTCTTTTGGATTTGATGTGTGCAGGCAAAATGAACCCCTTGTGTTTGGAAACAAGACCAAGAGGTAGGAACTACCTTTTCTACCTTGCTACTACTAGTGGGACTGAGGTGCTACTATAGTATGGCACTGATAAGAATATTAGGGCTCAGTAGCATTCGCTCATAGGGTGGGGGTTCTACACTGATAAAGGCAAACAATGGAGATCTGCTAAGCTTCTCCTCCGCCAAGCACTCAGCTTCCAAACTGAGGATGTGATTGAAGAGAAGCACACCATTGTCTTTGCCCCCAGCACCTCCATTGGTTGAGAAATTTTGTCAGGGGATAGAAGTAAAAATATGCCTAGCAGAGCTCCAAATACCATGCCCAAATAAACATCCTTTATCTGCAAGCTTGGAGAGGTTCAAGCCTAAGGGTGTTCTCAAGAATAGTGGAAATTGTTGTAAAAGGCAAATGGGAGGAGAAAGATAAAATCATTGACTAAACAATAGGCCATCTAATCTGCCAGACAGAAAAGGAGACAGCTGGAAAGCACCCTCCTGGGTTTAGGACAAATCTCAAACACCTATCTCAGGATTTATTCCTTTAAAAAAAGTTTAAATTTGGTTGGGTTAGTCTGTGAAGCAGTTTATACCTTAGGGCATTGTTGAAAACAATGTAGCAATCAGATGACAATTACTAGAACTTAATAAGGAGTATGGTCAGGGAAAGTAAAAAAAAAAAAAAAAAAAACACTACCCAAACCATAGTCATCCCAGGGTAACTGCAGGCACATCCAAGGATTGACATCAGGGGCATCATACTGTGAAGAGGAAATAGACATCACTAAATTAATCCAGTAAATTACTAAATAAATACACCAACAAATAGCAACAACAAGTTCCAGAGGAGGAGATGGCCAGAGGAAGTTACTATTTTATCAAAAAATGTGTCATAAATTTGGCACTAGCAAACTCTTCTCATATACACACACAGTGAACATTTACGGTTTCATCAAGTTGATTCGAAGCTGGACCTTCCTGTAGCAGCTGGTTATTATGCAGCTAAACCCTGTCCAGGGAGAAACTGGGAGATGGGTATTTTTGCCTGTTTCCTCTGCACTGAGCTTGAGTATTTGGATGAAGAATGCATTCCTGTGTCCATATTAAAGCTACTTCTTTCTTTGCTATAGTCATATGGGACTTGTGAATGCAAGCCCCGTTGGCTATCTGAGCCAGTAGATCTGGGGCTAATATCAATATTGGTTCACTAATTTAAAAAAATGTACCACACAAATATAAGGTATTAGGGGAAACTGGGTGAAAGCATATGGAAACTCTGAACACCATTTTAGAAAATTTTCAGTAAATCTAAAACCATTCTAAAATTTTAAAAAGTTATTTTGAGAAAACACTCTTTAAAAGGACAGTGTTGAATAGAAAGATGTTGGTCATTTAGTATTATTGGAGTGTTGATTTAATATTAGAAAAATGGATTATATCCATATACGTGTTATTGAGGTTCGAGTCATATTAATAAGTTAATTTTTTGATGTTTCCTCTTTTTAATGAGTTATGTGAGAAGTGAGTGACAAGGTGTGTCAGTGTTGGGAGGTAGAAGAAAATACTTGAGGAAAATATTCTGGGGCCACATTTATTTCTCTTTATGATTTAGTGAAAGAAGAAAGACTCAGGCCCCACTTCGGACGGGACTATCAGAAACTTCATTGTACCAAGATCCCCAGGTGAATTGTGTGCTGTTAGTTTAAAAGCTAAATGTTGCTGCTCCCTTCTAGATTTGCTCTACTATTCCTTCATTAGTGATAATCTATGCATGTCCCTTACCTGGTACATCTATTTTTTTGTTTTTCTCATTTATCTTTTCTGGAGTATATGGATGAAGGTGCTGGAGTTTGCAGCTTCTGCTAACTGTTCACTTAACTGGAGATTCTGACCATCTCTGATGTACTCATTAATTAGGAAGTCTTCTAAAGTATTGATCTTTGGTTTCATTATGATCCATTTAGAAAGTGGAGAGGACTAGGATAAGGGATAGGAAAGTTGACAAGTGATACTCCTTAGAATTTGGCCAGATTGATTAATAGCAATTCAACATCTTGTGAATTCCAATAGAGCACTAACAAATGCTTAATTTAAGGTAACTATATACATATATGTGTATATGTATATATTAACTCTTTAAAGCAGAATTAAAAAATTATTAAGATATAATTGACATATAACATTATTTTACTTTCAGGTGTTTGACATAATAATTTATTATTTGTATACATTGCAAAATGATCACCACAATAAATCTAGTTAACATCTACTACCACACATAGTTACAATTTTTTCTTGTGATGAGAACTTGTAAGATCTATTCTTAGTTACTTTCAAATATATAATATGGTATTATTAAGTATACTCACAATGCTGTACATTCTACCTTATGACATTTTATTTTTGATTAATAAAAATGTTCAACAGAATAGCCTTAGTACTATGTTTAATTGAGAGAGCTATGTTCAGTCTCTCTTGATCTTTCTCTTATGAAAATCGTATCTTGGTACATAATTTCTTCACAGAAAAACACGGCAAAATCTTGCCTCTAATGACAAAAGTCAGGGATGAATTTAAATAAACTCAATGTTTAAAGAATTCTATCTCTGTGTTGAAGATGAGTAAACTTAAGCTAAGAAAGTTTAAGTATTAAATAATGGCACAGTGGCAGGGCACGATTTGAGAAACTATTGAATGATTCCAGTGACAAGGTGATTAATCAATCTGCTATAACATTTCTCTTGTGTTTCTGTCACAAGAAATACAAAAGGAGATGGAAAAAGGAATATTCCCTTGTACTTCGTTTAATCTATGAGAACTGAAGTTAAATTTGGTTCTTTTTCATTTGAGTTGTAGACCACTTGGTAAAATGCATGAATATGTGCAGTTAAGTTAGTTAATTGCAGGCAAATAATGTTCGACATTAGCACAAGCAAATAAAAAGTATATTTAGCCTTAAGGATATAGAAGATAAAAGTGCTAAGTAAAACTAGAAGGACTATTCTGGAAACCAAGAAGCAGAATATTAAATTCAATATGTTAGAACTAATTCCTTCTTCTGCTGTAGGAAACATAGGTGGTAAATATCAATGTAGTAAGATATGCCTGACTATATTCAACTTAAGTAAATTCTTATTCAACTTTAACAGAATATATCTGAACACATTCGACTTATCCAAACTTGTCTACTCCAGCACAGGTGGTGTTAACTCCAGACTTTTTTTTTTTTTTTTTTCACTAAGCCACCAACATTCTGAATAATGTTTCACATGGAAATAGATTTTCTGTTCATAATGCGGGTACCAACCAGTGTTGAATCCTCTGCTCTGAATTTGTTCTTTGCTATCAAATGTTATTTTGTCCCTCATGGTGGTAGTGTTTTAAGCTTTTATTCAACATTCACACTTCATCACTGAACAAGGGTGAGATTTACTTCTTCAGTTGGGTTTATAGCAACCTGCCTCACTGTGCTTTATTAGGAACAGCACTCCCATGTTATAAATTTTGTTCTCAGGAATCTGGAGTTTCAATTTTAGAAATTTGCCAATTAACCTACACATTATCCAGTTTCCAACTATAACTTTCAGTCCAAATCACTTTATCAAGTACTTACTCTTAGACCAGTACTATATTAGTATTAAGAAGCTGGCTATGCACAATGCAATATATATTTATGCCTTACTGCTAAATTGTACACCTGAAACTTACTAGATTTTGTTAACCAATGTTACCATAATAAAAAATAAATTAAAAATAAAAATAAAGTGAATCATAAGGTAAAAAAGAAGCTGGCTATGAAATGTTTTCATGGTTGATATTTTAATGCATAAATATCTATTTAGGAATTGTTTAGAATACACACATGTTTATTCATAAATGTATATTCTTATGAATGTGTGGTTTTATGTGTTCTTTAGCTACTGGCTAAACAGAACTTGATGTCTGCAGCAGAGAATTAAACTTAGTAAATTCTTAAATCGAAATTTATTTATAGTTTTATTAAAGAAAGAACTCTAATTAAGAGAAAGTGTATATTAAAATATTGACTGAGCCTGGGGCTCTGCTGTGGAAATGGAAGACAGTAAAAACTCAAATTTATTATTAATGAACTTTATTAGTATTAATGAAGGAAGAATAATTTATATAAGAAAATGTTCAGTTTGGACAGATAAAAATGTTTGAATTAATGCATTTGCAATGGTTCTTCTGTGTTCCATATATTGATTATCTTTTGATCTTCCTCTATAAGTATATTTGTATCAGTTTACATTTGCTTTTAGAAAAAAAAAAAACAAAACATGTATTTACATGGAAGTACACATTTGTATGCCAAAGGTCATTAACAGATTCAGAGACTATTAACAAGCCAGGTATTTGTGTGAATATAAGGTAACTTTTTACTCAATAAGCCTTAATATTTTTTTCCTCATTGTCTTTGTCATGTTATTTCTCTCTCTTATGAAATAGCTATCCCTTTAACTTACCCACAAGACCACTTCTATGTAATTCTTAATTCTTTCTCTTGAGTGAAACCTTTCTAAGCCATGTGAATTCATATTCCATCATTCATTTGAATGTCTCTAGTATTTATTATACATCACTCTGTATTGTTATTTACCTTTGTGTCTACATTGTTACCTGCAACCCCAAGAAACTGGGAGTTATTTTCTAGTGTTTTATGTCTTGAAGCTTTTACAAAAAATTTTTGTACTCTATAGCATACTTATTGGTTATCCATTTCCTTTTGACTAACCACTCCTACTTTTCTGTTAACATTCTCTCTAGACACCTCCATTCTTTTGACTGTTATAACCCATTCACATACATTTATTTTTCTACTCTAATGTTTACTTGCATTTATTTATTTGCATTTTTACTTGCATTTATTGACATAGAATCTATTGTTCCTACTGTAAGTTTACATGTCTGCCTCTATAATTTTAAAGACAAGGATCTTGTCTTCGATTATTTTTAAAATCATTCCACACTCACTGAGAATTTTCTTTGATGCCAAGCATCATCCTTTTAACAAATTTGTCACCCTTAAACATACCACAGCTTTTAGCAAATCTTAAACAGTTAGTAAATGTGTTGTGAATAAATGGATGAATTAATGAAAATTTTTTATTAGGCATACTCATATTTAATAATATTGGCTATGTTCGGTAATTATTTTATTATTGTCTTAAATAATAATAATGATTTTTTTTTTTATAGGAGACCCAAATGTATTTTCATTTTAGGCAGCATTTATCTGGCCAGTTAAAGCAGTATAAATTTGTGAAGTGTAGACTTGGCTATCAAGAACCCAGGTTCTAGTTGACTTGCTTCAATTACTTATAATATTTAGGTTCACTTTCCCAGCCTATAAAATGAAGCATTTAGATTAGTTGAAATCAATTGTCTTTTACAAACCTAGAGTTTTCTATCTTCAAAACTAAATATATTTGTGCACAAATGGACCATGGAAGTTGAATTAATATATAGTACAAAGGATGACTTTTTAAAATATTTTTGTTTTGATTTAGAATTCCAAATGATATCTCTTCCTCAAAAACAAATTTAGAGGAAGCAGGGCTGCATCATGGTAAGGCCATGGATATTTAACTCAAAGCCATTTATTAACTATGCAAATCTAGGCAAAAAATGCTAAATCTTTCTGACTGTAAGTTTTCTCATCTTCGTAATGGGGAGAGTAATGAAATCTACTTCATAGGGCTATGCCATTCACAGCAGTAAAATATGTAAAGTATTAAGCACAGTGCTTGGCACATGGTTAGCCCTTGAGGAATATCAATTATTATTATAATTACCATTATTGATACTAGAAATGATCTGTATTAAGAAAACATTTCCTTGAAAATATCTGACTCTTTAGTTTTATTACCATTTGATTGTTTTTTCCCCTGAATACTATTCTAAATTTTGAAATTTCACTGAAATAGTTGGGATTTTCACTTTTATTATGTATTTCATTAGAAGTTTTCAGGCCTTCTAAGACTGTAGTCATGCTTCATTAAGTCAGCTAAAGTAATTAAGTAATTTCAACAAATATTAGTTATTAGGATTCATTCACTAAAATCTGCAAATTGGACATTATTCACTTTCAGAAAATAAAACACATCACCTTTGTCATCTTTGTCTTATATTCATCATCTTTCAATAATATCAAAGCTTGATGTCTGGCTTTTGCAGATAGAAGCACAAAAGTTAAAGAAAAGCCATCTGAACAGATAGTAAAATGGGGATGATGAAGTTCTATTTTACAGCATAGTGATTATTTGATCACATCCTAATTGTGTATTTAATCTTCTATTCTCTGAATATCTGAGAAACAAATATATAATAATACTAATAAAATTATACTGTCCAAGAAAGAAGAACTAAAGATCATTTAATCGGGAATTTCCTTGTCTTGATTAGCTCATGATGACAGTAACTTCTCTCCATCAACCAAAACCTTCTGACAGTTTTTGCTGAACAACCTTCTAGAAGCTCTTTGAAATGTCTAATTAGTTGTCTCTTAAATCATCATGCCGTGCCTAGTGTAGAGTATGCTAGAAGTGTTCATAGAAAAGTTGTTGACCAGCTGGAGGTTTCAGGTTTTTTTAGAGAAGTAGTAATTTAACAAACATTTACAGAATTTCAGTTATGTGCAAAGCACTCTGCTAGGCCCTTAGAATAAAAAAGTAGTGAAGGTTTAGTCCCAATATTTAAAGAACTTATTATCAGAGATGAGAATGTATGTATGTAAGCAGGTACTGTCAGTACTCTATATTGCTATAGGTATGCAGAACTTCAAACCTAAACCAGTGGGGAATTGGTGCAGGGGAGGGTAGGAAGGGGGCACTCAGGAAAGTTTCCTAGATAGTCACATTCTTTTTAATGGAATTTGATTCGATTTGTAATTTTGAAAGCTTTCTGGTATAGAACAATCCTGAATTAAACCATGTCTCACAAGTGTCTCTGAATGAGATAAGTGAATATGGTGTTCTTTTTCCCCATGAGATTCACACCTTTATGTGCAAGTCAGAAATGACCTAATTAGTGGGTGAAATAATGCTATGTTTCACGCTCATAGGCCCCCGTGTTTCATAATTGTCCATAATATATCTCAGTAACATTAGACTTAGTGTGACAGACTCCAGAATCTGCCTGGAAAAAGTACTTTCCCTTTTGTGAAGATGTAGGTTTTTTTTTTTTTTTTTTTTTTTTTTTAAACACATAATTGTTGGGAGAATAAAGAATCTTCGAAGTAAAGGTATAGGCTTCATTTGTCCTTTTTCCTGACCTTGCCTCCTGGTGATTATAGTCACCTGGATGGCCAGCAAGAATGCTTCTTTCTTTGCTATATTTATTTTTTAATCATTTGACATGACAAAAAATTGTCATTAGTAATAGAATATTGAGACAGGATAATGGTTTGCCACTTTGAAAGGAAATGTCTATAGAGCTTTACCTGTGGGAGATCAGAGCCCTGTCAAAACATTCTATTCTGTAGGATTAATCTCTTAAATATGTTAGAATACTTCCATTTATAGAACTCTCTTGTGACTTATAAGCAGTGATATTCAGGTACCGACAAATGGATTGATAAAATCTTCTGTGACTTAATGATAGAAATAGAGCAAGCCAAGCTAGGTCTTCTTTTTGCACGAGTTATGTAGGCATATACTGGCTTTTGATTTCCCTTGTATTCTATGATTCTAAACGAATTTTTTAAATGTTCTGTAGTGTTATTATTTATTTGAAATATGAATATTTGTTTTTTTTTTTCTTGTAAATATTGGATGGGATGATGTTTATCATATGCCTAGGGCATTAGCATCTAGAGACACATATTGTTATCTACGGTGGAAAATCAATGCACCAGGTGCTATGGAAGAAAACACATTTCATAATTTCATGTTGCATCCAGAAATTTCCTAGATACTTCTTGATTAACTAACTTTTGTTGTAATTAACATAAGTAGTGCTTCTTTTTTCAAAAGATATGTGTTATAAATATTCTAGCACAAGATTATATTAAGATTTTAAATTTGAGATGGCAGTCTGTGCAAAGATGTTGGCTAACTTTCATGATGAGCTTATTAAAATTGTAGTAGAGAAATAAGAACATTAGTAAAGAGACTAGAAGGACAATAATTTAGCACATCTTTAGATTTTTTAAAAAGATGGGAAAGACTTTGGTTTCCATCAATAATGACTTCATTGGTAAAGGAACTACTCTCCACTAAAATCAACTAAGAAATTTGAAAAAAATATACAGAATATATTTAAGATATTGGACAACAGGTAAAGGACAGAAACAAAAGAGGCTATCATTATTATTACCCTGACTTTCTGCATGATGGTACTTTCAGAAACCTAGCACGGAGAGGGGAAAAACTATGTATAACTCAATAGTTGTACTGAGTTTAGGAGATTGATATCAAAGTTCAATAAGTCTGAGATACTGAATGATTACTGAAAAAGAGGTAGCTATGCAAAATAAGAGCTTCAGAAATCTGCATAGGAGTCTGTTGTTTGCTAAGCTGTACTGCATAGGCTAAAACTCCGAGAGACAAAGCAAAGAACTATCAGAGTGCTATAAGATGAAATTCCTCAAGGATATACAATGTTAGGAAATGTTCAAATTCTAATCAGAGAGGCTGTTAAAAGAATTCAGTAGAGGCTTCAGAAAGCTCATATTTTCTAGAAGTATTAAACTAACCCTTTATAATCACCTTAACAATGCTTATATATAAACCTCAAAGAGAGCAAGATGTTCTACAGTGAACTGTCTTTCAAAATAGCTATTACTTTTTAAAGACAACAAAATGCAGACACGATACTGCATTATTTCCAATAACCAGCATATCCAAATAGAATGCAACTTTCTTGACCTAGCAATAGGTATCTATTTAAAAAAATACATCTAACCTTGTATTTAATGATGAAAAACTAAACATTTCCCCTTTAAGTTAGGAAACAAAAAGGATATCTGCTCTCATATATTATACTTAGTAATTTCTTGGATGCTTCAGATATTTTTATGAGGCTAAATAAATCAATAATATAGAGATTAAAAACAATTTGTAAATTGTCTTTATTTGCAGATGACATGATCATTTATATGAAAGAGCAAAGGAATCTACAAAAAAAGCTGTTATAACAAGTAAAGGAGTTTAGTAAGTGTTAGAGAAAATGTAGAGAAATTATAACCTTTATACATTGCTGATGAAAATGTAAAATGAATTAGACACTTTGGAAAACAATTTAGTAGTTTATGAAAATGTTAAACATATGGTTAACATAAAAACCAGAAATTCCACAACCAGGTAGGTATCATCCTAGGACATGTGAAAACATATGACCACAAGAAAACTTTGTATAAATGATTATTATAATGGTTTTATGATAATAGCTTCCAAATGAGAACTATATAAACATACATCAACTTGTGAATAAGTAAGAAAATGTGACATATCTCTATAATGAAATACTAATCAGAAAAAAAAAACTATTGATATGTATACTATGACATGAAAAGAGTATGATTCAATTTCTATAAAATTTCTAGAAAAGGTACATCTATAGAGAAAAAAGTGATTTCCTGTGCTGGGAAGTGACAGAAAATGGACATGAGGGAATCTTTTTGGAATGGTAGAAATTATCTAAAGATAGATTATAATGTTGATTGCATAGCTCCATAAACTTAATAAATTTGGCAAATATTCTCTTAAATATACATGTATAACTGATGAATATATAATGTTTATATATATGTAAATTATAATTCAACATAACTTTTAAGTGAACCTGCACCAAAGTATATCACCATGACATTTTATAGTACCAAAGAAGTCTTCCGAGGGGAGAGTTAGAATTTAACCTTACAAAATAAGTCAAATAAATAAGTAAAAATATAACTGCCTTATAGAATTTTTATTAGAATCTTGATGATAGAAGTTAAGTGGAGACAAACTCTGCAAAAAAACTTTCTGAAACTTAAAGATGCTAACAGTATCTTTAATTATGATACTATTAGAAATACAACTCAGAAAGCATACCTGTATTTCACCTTTCCTCTTGAATTTCCTTAAAGATGTTTTCCAGCAAAAGTGAAATAACAATCAGAAACAAGATATAATTATATTTTAAAAAAATACTGGAATTCAATTCTGAGCATAATGAAAAGAAATTGGCCAAGATAAGAACAATATTCCACTAGTATACTTCAAAAAAAGTCTTTTAAAAAGAGTATAATGTATTCAAAACATATGTAGAGTACCTAGTCTTAGATGTAAACTGGAAACAAAAAATGTCTATCAACAAGTAAATGAAAAAATGTAGCACATCCATACATTGTAATAATACTCACCAATAAAAAAAGAATTAACTGTTCTTACATGCAACGACATGAGCAAATCTCAAAATTATTATGCTAAGCAAAAGAAGCAGGCAAAAAAGGAGGCTAGCTTTATATATTTTATAGAATTTTCAAAGCATGTGAACTAATTTACAGGGAAAGAAACTAGATGAGTGGTTTCTTGGGTACAGGAGTAGAGAGAAGGATGAATTACAAAGTGGCATGAGGAAACTTGGAGAGTGACAGAAATGTTTGCTATCTTGACTGTGGTGATAGTTACACAAGATTCCATATATATATATATATATGTATATATATACATACACACACACACACACATATATATATATGTATACACATACACACACATATATACACACACACACACGCACACACATATAACCTTATAATGTTATATAAGGTTATATATTTATTGTTTTTTAACAAATAACCCTAAATTCTGGAGTAAGCAATAATAATTTGTTTTATTCACAAATTTGCATCTTGGGCAAGGTTCAATGGAAGCAAATCGTGTTTCTTTCACAAGGTGTCTCCTAGGGCAGCTCAGCTACTACAGATTGGAATTGTATGAAGATTCTTGCTTACATTTTTATACTTGATGTTGGTAGAGAGCTGCAATGTCAGTTGGAGCTGTATGTCAGAACAACTACATATGGCTGCTTGGTATCCTTATAGAATGCTTGCTGGTTTCCAAGAGCAAGAATCCTACAGAACCGGGTGACAGTTGTTTATTAGTTATCTCTTGTTGTGTAAAAAATTACCCCAAAACTTAGTGGAATGAAATGGTGTATATTAATTATCTGACTGTTTCTTTGGGTCAGAAATCTAAACATGTCTTAGCTGTGTCCTCTGTGTCAGGGCCTCTTATGGGCTATAATCAAGATGTCAACTCAGAGTTTTGTCTTTCTAAGGTTTGACTGGGGATGTTTCTGCTTCTAAGACTTCACACTTGACTGTTAACAGGATTCAGATGCAAGTCATTGGGTCTAACTCAGACTCAAGGGGAAAAGATTGTACAAGAACATGAATACCAAGAGTAGGGATTGTTGTGGACCATCTTTGAATACTATCTATCATAGCCATATTTCCTTTTATGACTGAGTCTTAGATATGTAACATTAGTTCCACTATTTTCTATTAGACAAGGTAGGCACAAAGTTCTGCCCAGATTTAATATTGACTCCACTACTCAGTGAGAGGAGAGTGAGTTGCTCACTGAATAAAGAGTATGTGGGTATATTGTAATGGCCATATATGGAAAATAAACCTACCTTCTCATCTATCTGTTATCAGATTCGGAATCAAAAAATTCTGGGTCTGTATTACTACCTTCAGTTGGTGGAGAGAGTAGGAAGATGCCCTGCTACTATGCTACTCCTTTAATCCTAGGTTCTGAACCCAAACTTCCAACCTTCCTCTTTCCATTTTTCACAACTCTTCTTTGGTTATTATTTGAATTATTTCCAGGATTTATAGTTGAACTTAGTGGGAAGGAGTAGGTAGAGATGAGTCTATGCCATCTTGTCCAGACTGGAAATTCGTGTTTGCTTTTTTTTTTTTTAAATAGAACACATTTCTCTCTGTTTTAATTTGCAAAGGCTAATAAAATTATAAAAGAATTTTGACTAAGAGTTAGTCTTTTGAAAAAATATTTCAGAAACAGGTTGGAGTTTTACAGATATCCTCCATGTTTACTGCAAACATAAAATAATCCAAATGTCTTGACATATTCTTGATTTCCACAAGATGATTTGGGTCACTAATGGTGTCACTAATCTGCAAGCTGCCCCTCACTATGTTGTAAGAAACCATCCTTAAAATAATTAGTGGAATATGCATTTGAACAATATAAAACTTCTTGGATAAAGAAGTGTCGAAACCACATTATGACCAGGTGTTTCTTACTTGTAGGAAGTAGTTTTAATTTTTCAGGTCTGAGGAGACAGACGTGACTGACATACTTTCTGTTTTTAAAAAGCTAATAATATAATAGATCAGGGGAAGAAACTTGTGATATTATGCTTTCAATAAAGGGAGAGAGCAATGAAGTAAAAGTGAGAAGAGGGAAAAAGATAGAAACACAGAAGTGTGGAAAGATGGAGAAATGTAGAGTGGAGAAAAGAACAATATATAGGTCTTGTGAGAGCCATATTCCAGAAAGCAGTCCCTGATGCAGGCAATGTAACAGATGTCATAAACCTATACAAATCTCACAAATTGTGCACTCAATATTTTTTTCCCAAAAAAATCATGGATTGGGGTTAACATTCCAATTTTTTAAGTGAGTATAGATGCATAAAATAATTTAGTGAACTCTAGCTATACAAAAAGTTGTGCTACACTGAAATTTAATTTAGGCTAAATCTATTTAGAGCAACAAATATATTTATTTTTAATTAATACAAAAAAAGAATGCCTGTTATGAAATTCTGAAACACATTTAGTCCTAAAATTTTATTATAAATTTCCTTTCCAAAGACCTTAGAATATTTCCATAAGTATTATTTTAATTTCTCTCTGAGATACAAGATATTACTAAATTAGGGAAGAGAAAATCAGATGATTTACTCAAGACCATATAGTTCACTAAGTACAAGTTTCATTTCTTTCTTACTGTTGTTTACTACCCCCTCTCCATACACACTAGTTCTCGAAACACATAAATACACACACACACACACACACACACACACACAATCAACATTTGTACTATTAGAACTTTACTTAGGAGAAATAAAAATTTATATCTACACAAAAAGATACACGTGGATGTTAATAGTGATTTTATTAATAATTTCCCCAAACTAGAAATAATTAAAATAGTCTTTATTTGATGAATGAATAAATGAGCTGTGGTAGATTCTTACAGTGGAAAAATCACTTGGCAATAAAAAGGAACAATCTATGTTATACACAATAACGCAGATGAACTGAAATGTCTTATGCTAAAGGAAAGAAGCCAGACTCAAACACCTACATATTGTTCATTGATCTGGTTATATCATCTGTAGGTTCCAGTGCAAAATAGAAATAGAGGTCTATTGTTTAAAAATTTAGATTTTTAGTACAGTGACAGCAGAGCATTAAATCAAGTATGGTGCCTTTCTAAGTGTAGGGGCCTGTGTGACTGCATAGGTCGCAATCCCATGATTGTATTATTTCATTACTATGACATTCGCAAAAGGTAGATCTACTAGGAGAAAAAAGAGATTAGTTGTTGCCAGGGGCTAGAGTGAGAAGATAGAGTTCACCATGAAGGGCAGAAGTGAATATGTTGGGATGGTGAGACAGTTCCATGTCTTGTTAGGCATGGTGGTTATACAAATATATGTGTATATCAAAATTCATAAAACTGACCACTAAAAAAGGAAAAATTTCTCTGTGTAAATTATATGAATATGACTTTTAAAATCCTACATTTAAAAAGCACACATTAACATTTTATTGTGGAATGGTTATAGATAATTCCAGAGAAATGTGAAACATTATGCAATTAATAGAAACAGACTATAACAGAAAGGGTAGGAATAATGACCTGGATTGGAATAACATCTTGGCCTCTTTCTAGCAGGGTGAAATAGATTGTCATTTAACCTCTTCAAGTCACAATTTCATTATCTTTAAAATAGGATGGCAATAGTAAGTCAAACTTATGGTTGCTTATAAAGATCAAATAAGGTAATGTATGTAAAAATTTTAAAACCTTTATAAATGTAAAGCACTCTGGAATTATTATTAACAGTGGTAATAAATTTACCAACTTGACACCACTTTTCCCTCCTCATATTTAAAGATTTGTCATTTACTGTGCACATTTCTGTTTTAAAAAAAATCGAAATTACAAATTTACTTTAACAATATTCTATAGAGATGTAATATGTAACACATTTCATACCTGAAGAGGGTTACTTGTTTTCACAGTCAAACTGAAATATTCTTTGAGAGAAATCCATTTTCTACCTGATGGACTAAATTGAATCCTTATTTCTCAGTGTAGTAGATATTTTCTCCCCTTAGGTTAGAATGTATGTACAAACCAATGTAATTCTTTCATTTCAGTTTTAAGTTTTGGTATCCACTTTTGAAAATTTTGTAATCTTTAAGTAGTATAAACATTATGACTAAATAATAATTGATTATAAATATATATGGGGATTAAATAGCTAAAATTTGTCCAGTTAGTATAATTCCTGAGATATTTTACATGTAAATGTTATCAAGTACAAATTAATCAATGTAAATTCTGGTAAATGCACAGCTTAAAAGATTATTACATGTAAAATTTTATAACCAGATACATGACTCATATTTGCCTTTTAACTTAATTAAGGAGAGAAAGGGAATCACTCAAAAAGTTCTGAGTTACTTTCTATTCCCATTATATCTGATAGGCATGTATTTCCAATATAGCATCTTATCTTATTAGAATATAATTGTTTACTTAAATACATATTAGCAGCTATTGGGTCTATGGACTCATCAACAGCAGTGTGTGAGCCTTATTTATTTCTATTTCTCAGCTGTAATATCTTTTGCTAGCACATAGTATTTGTTTAATGATTTTGGTTTTAAGGTAAGGAAAACCAGATGAAATAATATTGGTTGGCAGAGTGACAATTGGACAAGAAACTGAGCAGTCAGAATACTTTAGGTTAATGTCTCAGCTTTGTTTTCATATGAGTTACATAACACCGGATGTGAAAGTTAACTTTTTATGAGCTTCAGTTTTCTGGACAGTTAATACCTTGAAAAGTACTTGACTTGCAGCATTCTCTCAGTAAATATCAACCTTTTTATCTAACACCTCATTAAGGATTATTTCATGGGGGTGTTGCAATGGTCAAGTGTAAATAATGGATATGAAATGTACTCTCTTTTTGTATGCTGGACTCTTCAGTAAAGAGACCCTGACTAGTTACACAACTTCTGTCACTAACCAGCTAAATTACCTTGGAGAAGATTTAAAGTACTCTGAATTTTTACTGTAACATGAGAGGATCTAAAATAAGTTTTAAATTCAGAAATATTATTTACTTCAATTGAATAGTGAAGCATTTCTATAATTCTATAATTAAAACAAGTTAAGTATACTATTTTACATAATGTTATTTGCCTCTAGTTGAAAGTATATCATAACCAGATACCTAATTAGAAAACTCAATAATAAGATTAATAAAATATAAACTGGTTTAAAGATTCTATTTTCAAATAGTTCTTTGCTATAGTATACCAAGAAATGATTTTATGGAATTAAAACATTATGGTTCTTGTCTGTACATTATAGAGCGACATAAACTTTGTTCTACTTTAGCTTTTATTAAAAAATTAATGCATGACAATGAAAGAGAAAGAAATGTACCATGAGAACTTTTCTACATTGTTATGTGTAGGATTTTTTTTTTTGTTATTGTTGGTAATGTTTGTGGTTTATTGTTTGTTTTCGCAATCTTAAACTTATATAACATCAACTTTTTACATTGCTATTTTATCTCAACTATATTATAAAATCCATAAAAGCAAAGTCATGGGCTGTATATTTTTTTTAAATTCCTACATCACCTAGACATTACCTTAAAGTTAGTAGTTACTTAATAGATGTGCATAGGCTGATTGATTCAAATATAATCGTCTATACAATTAATCATACTTTTAAGAGTATTGATTCATGATTGGGTCCAGATAATGGACTGGATAGACAATCAACAAGTTCCTAAATTTCACTGCAAAAAAAAAACCCTGCTTCAAACTATTTGAGAATATAATGAGGTATAATCAATTACTGTTATTTATTGTTGGACAGCTAGATCTATTACACAGTCTAGTGTAAGTTTAATTGTCTTCTTATAATGATACAAGTAGAAGTTCATAGAGATAAGGCCAATGCATCTTCCCAAGACAATAGTAGTCCATTGTCCATTAGCCAGAATAAAGTAAGTTCCATTTTCATCAGTCACAACGTCTGACTCTAGAAGAATAGAGGAGCAAAGGACAAGATCTGAAGCTCATGAGTCATTCTATTTGTCCTGTATTTGTCTGGGCTCCAGCATATAAGAGAAGCAAAACTCATTGTGGCTTTAAGATTGTGTCCTTCTTTCTTCTCCATAATCAATTATACATTACTGATAATACATATGATCTCTTCTTTTGATTCAGTCTGAGTGACCAATTACCTTCTAAAAGTGATCTCTTTGCCATATGGAAGCCCTCAATTTTGGCACCTTAATTAACCTTTCAAGGACTTACAAATTGACTTAATCAGTTGATGTGATTATTTAAAAATACACAATCAGTATTATTCCATTCCATTAATTTGGCTTAATTATTATACTTGCTGCTTAGAAAATTTGAGTTACTTTTAAGTGAACTAAAGAAATTGTCTTAGTTTCTTTTCATTATCATTTTATTTTATTTATATAATCTTAAAATTTAAATTTAACCAAATATATTTTTCAAATTTTCAATGTCATTAACACCTACAGTGGTTATTAAAAATAAGTTGATTTCAGAAAGCATCTTTTCTCATTGAGAAATTATATCAAGTAACTAATTTTTAGTGATGACCATAGATCAAAACTTTGCACTGTAAAATGAGTAAATGTAATTTTAAGAGCAGGCAGTTCATACTTTGGAATATCAGAGCAAAGACTTTGCTGGCTCACAGTAATACAGATGTCCAGATTGCAGTTTAAGACATGACCTTTATTATGCATAAATATATTTTTTTGCAAGAAGTAACTTTTTTGTATAAAATTTATGCTATTTTCAGACTTGATTTGACTACAATAAATCTTTTACTGAATAAGCCTTAATGCCAGAATGGAGAGTACAAGTGAAAAGTCAGAAAATGGTTTGACTTAGCAAATATCTGAAGTTATTACATGATTAGGAGGGATTTACATGTTCCATACATAATCTAGCCCAAGGAAGACATTGTGATTTCTTCCATCTAAACTCTTTGATTAATAAAATCTACATTCTCAAAATGTAATCTGATTTGAACATATTCCTATTTTCTTCTAATCTTTAGGTGTGTAACATAGGAAAGAATATGGACTTGTGTTTTAGATGGTTATTTAAATTCTTCAATTTTCTGACCTTGAGTAAGTAATTCAATCTTTCTGAGCATCAATTACTTTATTTGTCAAAAGAATATAGAACATGAACACCACAGCACTGTTATCAGAAGAGTGATGGCATATGTAAGATGCCTAGCACAGTTTCATGTATGTACTAGGTGCCCAATAAATGCCACTTCCTTCCTTTACCTGCGGTTTTTATCTGTTTCCTAGTTTCACTGTTCTATTCATGAGGGTGTTATATGTGCTGTAAATTATTACAAAGTACATTTTTATCAGTTGGCTGAGAAAGTCAGAGTTACCATCACTTATATTTATGGAACAATTCTCATTCTTTCAGCTATACAAATAAAGGAAAAGAACTGTTATAATTCTCAGCTGAAACTATGTAAGAAATTTTGGGGAATTCAAATATCTCCATCCTGGATCAATTAGGAAAACCGATGTCTGCTTTCTTCTCACCTCCCTTGACCCTTCAATATACACTCAAAGAATTAGGGTCGCCACAGATGGTAGAAAAATATAAAAAGGACAAACAACCCTAGCTTTGAAAGCAATCATCTTTTTGACTATCATTGGTAAAGGCTCAAATTACCTGAAGTAGGAGGTTAATTTCCTCAATAAGCAGATTAGAATGCAAGAAATTTATTGGGAGATCTCTTGAAATAAATATAAGAAGAAGGGAATGAAAGGAAAGGGGAGGAAGACTATCAGGCAGAAGGAGAATTTGAACAGCAACTAAATTTTAAGGGAAACATCAACCTCACAGGGAGTTCTAAGCATTTCCCGTGACTGGTTCTTTACATGTTGTAATGACCAGTCATTGGGTGCAAAATCCTTGACAAAGAGAAATAATCTTGAACAAGGCAGCTCTCAGTTGAAACAATAGCCAAAAGGGAGCTAAGAACTGAGAATTGTCACCTAGTAGCATTGCCAGCAACTGAGGAAATAAGTCCTTCATTACTGAAAAGGGATCTTTACAGCATATCACAGCACCCACAAGGTTGGTTTTATGGACTTTTACTTTGTGTGATGATTTAAGTATCTTTAATCCCTCAAGATATGTACACAATGATTTTCACCTATTTCTTCTGCTGATCTTTGCTGGTCATCAGTTCAGAAGTACCAGACTTCCCAGATTTCTGATTAACTGCCTACTCAGAGCTTAGATATACTTCATCTTTTAAGAACTGCTTGAGTTCTTCATCTTGGAACAGATGCTAAATTAGGTCTTGCCCCCAAAATACCTCAGTGATGCAAATACACATAGTTAAACAAAACAACAAGGTAAGCTATGCTTCTGTGTCTTCATATCTAACTTCTAAACTGTGTGTGTGTGAGAGAGAGAGTAGAAATAAAAATGAAGATATTCTTTCATCAGATTGTGTTTACAAATATGGATGGATAGAAATCCTAGGTGGTGGATGTAGATATGGTTGTATTATTCAGTGTAACAGGAAGTTCAAATCTAGTATATATTAGTTTCTAGATTGAATAACCTCGAAGCAATAGATAGAGAGAACATTTTCCTTTCTCACAACAAAATAGAGACAGAAATTTCCATCCCCTGTGACAAATAGTCATTGTTGTGAGTAATGATCAGTGTTTTAACATCCCCTCCTTGAATTTAGGCCAATTGTAGCAACTAATTGTTTTCTTCTTTCTGTATGGTTTAAGCCATACGAATTTGCTCAAAAAAATACAAAATAATGGAAGTAAAAGAAATGATTTTATCATACAGGTGTGGTTTGTATGACCCGTTATCTGTGGAAAGCAGCAAGGGGTCTCAATAGCGTGCAAACTAGAGAAGATGGGCAAAAAGTAAATGCATCCAATACCGTGATTGGGATAACAGAGCTCTCTATTATCCCTTCTTCTTTACCTTCAGTTTTCAAACACCAGAGAACTACTATTCTTCCTTCTGATTGGTATGAGAACACTATGAACAAATAAGATTCTTTCATCATGAAACAAATTTTTTTCTCATTATAGAACAAGTTTTGTTTTTCTCATTATAGAATAAGTTCTCATTATAGAACAAGTTCATTTGACTTTTTGCACAAGTCAAATGTTCAGAAGTAAATTACATTTTGTTGGGAATTGTTCAACTGAAAGGTTTCTGGATAGTCCTCTTTTCTCCTTGAAAAATCACAATACTGAAATTTGATTGCTTCTTATCCTTATCCTGTATTTTTCTAATAGGTACTATACTACGAAAAATATGAGAAAACAGAGTGTCTAAGCATAACAAATGTGGGAATACTTATTTGACAAAAATGCTTTCTTAACGAGGACTTTCAAGTTCAGAAATATGCAATGGTGCCAGCAATGTGGTTTGATATTTGAGGTACTTTGTGCTTTTTTATCTGCTGTTGTCTCTCAGCTCTTGTGTTGCAAAGGCCATTTGATCTTTCATAGAAAATATAGCAAGATCATGATTTTTTTAAGGATTTATGTGTAGTGCCTGATTGGCTTTCTTAATCTTGACAAATCATGGGAACAATATTTCTTTTGACATAAGTCAAATCTATTTGGTTATAACATCTTAAAGAAAATTTACTAACTACATGAAAATGTTCAGTTTGCGAATGAAACTTTATTTTGCTTCTTGAGTTTGGAGAAAGTTTTTTTTTCCCTCCCAATCAAATTAACATGCCAGAAATATTTTGTTTTCAATTCTGTTGGTGTCTTCTGACACTCTTCATTTTCCTCTTATGGCTTTTTAATTATTGCATTAATTTCACCTATCAACATGAAAGATAATGTTCATTCAGAGTATATTTTTCCATTTGGCAAATTGTTGTTATAGAGTGGATTGTTAGTTTGATGTTGAATTTGATAAAATATCCCATTTAAACATTCAAATTTAGATTTACATAGACTTTATATATGAGAACATTTCCTAATAAGTATCATTTAGGAGATTCTAAATTACAATATTTTATGGCACTCAGTATTAACAATGAGGAAAATGAAAGAAGTTTGGGTTGAGAGAGATTGGTGAGAATAAGCTGAGACACAAAATAGAAATACTCTATTTACAAAAATAGCTCTGTGCTGAAATCATGCTTACAGTTACCACAGGGAGAAATAGAACATGTGAGGCAGATACATACGATAACTGATGAAACACTGAATTTATTGTCTGTTTAGAAAGGAGTCACAAATAAAAAATCAAATATATTACACCTGGTAAAAAGGATGATATCTATAACTCAATTCAGTGAAATGAAGGACCCTAAAACTCTGCCATTTTTGAAATATCAGGTCAACTTTATCTCAGGAGGACCTGTCATTTCTGTGAGAAATAAAACTCAGCTGATGTTATTGTTGGATACAATCCATTCACTGTATACCATGAGGGCAAAGAACTTTATTCTCCAGGGAACAGATTAGTGATTTTTGCCTGTTGGCAAAAAAAAAAAAAAAGTCTGAACAGGAAAGAAAATAAAAAATTTGTCCAATAGCAACTAATAGATTGAAATTAATAAAAGTTAATGGAAATTTCAAGACACTTTGAAAATTTCTTTAGAGAAAATTAGGAAGTGCAATGGACAAATTGGGTGGACAGGAGAAGCTCGCTCCCTTTTTCCCCTCAGAAAGGAAAGTAAGACGAATACTAACATGCGACCATATTTTCCTTAGTTTTAGTAAGGATTTCGTTCACAATTATTGACAACAGTATATTTTCTAGATATATAGATTTCTTGGTTATTGTAATATAGTCATAATGTGAATTTATACTATTTACTTTCCATATTGTTTAACAAAAGTGTACAGGCATACCTTGTTTTATTATGCTTCCTTTTTTTGCACTTCTTACATGTTGAAGCTAAGACTTTCCACCAGCAAAAAGATTAGGACTTGCTGAAGACTCTGATGATGGTTAGCATTATTTTAGCAATGAAATATTTTTTAAATTAAGGTATTTATGCTATTCTTTTAGCCACAATTCTGTTGCACACTTAATAGAATACAGTATAGTGTAAATATAACCTTTATATTAACTGGGAAACCTGAAAATACCATGTGACTCTCTTTACTGTGATATTTGCTTTATTGCCATGGTCCGGAACTGAAGCACAGCCTTTCTTGATGACAAGCACAGGAAATTAGAGTGGATTTACACAAGATGAAGAGAGTTTCATAGCTGTATTTGAGTTGTTGATGTAATAACCACTGCACCATCAGCTATTCTCTAAAGAACAACAGTGGTTGGAATGTTATACCACGTGGAGAAGAAAAGAACCTAGAGAGAATACTTTCACATTAATTCTGTCTGAGATCTTTGTGTGGCTCTAAAGCCAGGTGAAAGGTATCATAATTCTTTAGGTCCAAAAAGCTTCTCTAGAAAATGTAAATGATAGCCGAGGGCTCCAACCTGGAAATCACAAATCCTGCATTTTAAGGCTCTTACAGCCTATTTAGGTTATTTAACTATTTTCTAGGTTAGCCTAAGTAAAAGTTTGTTAATTTTGTTATTTTCAAAAAACTAACTTTTATTTTTGTTAATCTTTTCTATTGTTTTCCTGTTCTCTACTTCATTTATTTCTACTCTAATCTTTATTCTTTATTTTTTTCCCTAACTGCTTACTTTGGGCTTAGTTTGTTCTTGTTTTTCTAGTTCCTTGAGGTGTAAAGTTAGGTTATTTATTCAAAAATTTTTTTCCATATACAATTATCATTATAACTTTTTTATAGAGCTGATTTTGCTATATCTCATAAGTTTTGGTATATTGTTTCCGTTCTCATTTGTCTCAAGATATTTTTTGATTTCCCTTTTGATTTCTTCTTTGATCCATTGGTCGTGCAGGTGTGTATTGTTTAATTTCCACATTCTAGTGAATTTTTCAGCTTTCCTCCTATTATTGAATTCAAATTTTATATGGTTGCAGTTAAAAAAAGGTAATTGGTACAATTTATGTCTTCTTGAATTTGTTGAGACTTGTTTTGTGGCCTAACATATTATATATACCAGAAAATATTTCATGTGTGCTTGGGAAGAATTGTTTTCTACTACTGTTGGACATAATGTGCTGTATATGTCAATTAGGTACATATATATATTGGATCTCTAGTGTTGTTCAAACTGAACGTTTCCTTATTGATTCTCAGTCTGCATTATTTATCCATTATTGATAATGGAATATTGAAGTCCCCAACTATTATTGTATTGCTAATAAGTTTTCCTTTTAGCTCTATTAGTATTTGCTTTTTATATTTAAGTGCTATAATGTTGGAAGTATAAATATTTACAATTGTTGTATCTTCTTAATGGATTGTCCACTTAATTATTCTACAATAACTATCTTTGTCTCTTTTGTCCATATTTAGCTTAAAGTCTATTTTGTCTAAGTATAGCTACTCCTATTTATTTTGGTTACCATTTGCTTGAAATATCATTTTTCATCCCTTTACTCAGTCTGTGTGTGTCCATAAAGCTAAAGAAAGTTTCTTGTAGGAGGCATATTGCTGGCTCTTATGTTTGTATTCATTCAGCCACTCTGTGTCTTTTGATTGAACAATTTAGTCCATTTACATTTAAAGTAATTATTCATAAGTAAAGAATTACTATTGTCATTTTGTTAATAGTTTTCCTACTGTTTTGTAGATTCCTTGTTCTGTGCTTTCTATCTTGCTGCCTTCCTTTGTTGTTTGTTGTCTTTTTGGAGCAGTATGCTATGACTTCTTTATTGTAATATTTTTGTTTATCTACTGCAGGCTTTTTCCTTTGTAGTTATCATAAGGCTTACATAAAATATATCATATTTATAATATATTTTAAACTGATAACAAATGAACATTCATCTTAATGAAGTAAAACCCAGCCTAATCTTCAAGTTAATGTCTTTGTAAATATGAAAACAACACAATTATTTCTATAAGTCCTGAAACACTGTCCCAAGTCCTCAAAAGTTAGTCTGAACAAGTTCTGGAGATACACAATATAACATTGTACCTATAACCAACAATACTGTATTGTACACTTAAAAATTTAAGATAGTATATCTCATCTTAAGTGTTTTTACCACAATAATATATATACATACATGTATATATATGTATACATATATATGTGTATATATATGTATATATATATATTAATTTTTAAAAAGAAAAGAGCAAGATTCCCCTCACTTTTCTGTCTCTTTTTCTTTTCAAAATAAAATATAATATAGATGACTGAAACTATTCACAAGAATCCTAATTCTGGAAAGCCAAGAAAGATTTCATTTTTTAGGTATAGGCAATTTTCTGTCATGTTCCTTGCTGTATGATGGGTTAATGGTCTATAATTCAGCTCCTTAAGGAACTCTGTTTAATATTTTTGCTAAATCCGATATTGGTTTTCACCTCTCAGCTTCAAGTCTTTTTTTTCTTTTACATTTCACTTGAAAACCTAGCTTCAGAGCCTAGTATGGTATAATGAGTAACACCAGTTCAGGCAGGATTATCACACAAATTCAGTTATAAGGATAATGTTTCCTGAACAACTTATGGACTGTTCAGTTTAGCACTAGTAAAGAAACCTCTGTCAATATTTAATCTATATTGACCCTTGGCTTGATTACAATGCATAATGCTGATTATATCATTTCCTCACGCAGCATGGTGTCTTTTGGTGACAAAATTCTATTGATACATTTGCCCTGACCATGCAAAATTTTAAAACGGCTGAGATTTTTACTTTTATTCTCATAGAATGTACTAAATTATTGTTATAACAATTTTATCATATCACTCTTTGTTATATGGTAGTCTTATAAAGCAGAGAGTAACAGATTCCATCAAAAAGCCATTTTTATCACTTTTGCCCTTACTCGGTAGAGCACCATTTTGTAATTGAAACATTTTTCTGTTGTTGTTTAACGTTAGTATGGAAATGATCTTGCAAAATGCGATGTTACATGAAAGCTAGTTTTAACTACAATAAATTGAATGAAAATTCCTGCTCTTAAAGTATTAGGCCATTTATCTTTTAAAAATCATCTAAATGTACATGGAAAATTCTTTCTATTATGTAAATATAATTACTATGTGATACTACAAGTTTTAAGATAGCAAAATAAGACAGTGGTTTCCTTTCTTCCCTCATAAATTATCAAAAGTTATAATAAAAAATAAAATCATACACTATAGTAAAGTAAAAATTTAGAGCAACAATATATGAGGTAGGACAGCTGAATGCTGTGAAGGTCAAATGGAGATAACCGAAGATGGCCAAACCTGTAGATTTAGGGTAAAGCCAGCAGTATTTGATTCTTCAAAGAAGGTATCCTGCAGGGAAAACTATACATTTCTTGTTTGAAAATGCAGAAAAGAGTTATGTAATCTAATGGTAGATAACCCTGGGATGTACTATGACCCCATAGAGTTGTAATGGTATTGCTTCAGCTGAATGAGAAATCAAACAATGGGATGGGGATTGACTCTAGACAGCTAGCATCCTGAAGCTACTCATTCTTATTGGCTGGGGAAGGATAAAAGCTAAAAAAAAAGCCTCTCACAGACACAAGTGAGACTCATAATATAGTGTACAAGCACACTTAAACACACAGACCTACAAAAAAATCTCATTTTCATAATTTCTCTGGATCAAGAAAAATGAACAATTAAAACAAAAGCCAGAAAGGGACACTTAGTAGAAAACAAAGAGACATTATTGAAAAATAAAATTCCTTCCAAACATATTGCAAGTTAAAGAATTTAATAAATCAAAGAATCTTAAGTAGAAATGTAAAAATTCTGGGAAAATACAGAAATAGATGAAATATGGACTACCAAAACTTAGAAAAAGGAATAGACGGTAAAATAAAACTGTCTTCAAATTGTAAGCCAATTTGGAAACAGTATAAAGGTGAAAAGACACAGTTGAATGCACAACAAGCTACACTGAAGATATGAATGAATAAAAGCAAGAAGAATAAAAAGGAAGCAAGAAAAAAGTTAAACAGCATTAGATAGAAAATTATAGCTATGGAACACATTTAAAGGTGATCCAAAATATTTGTCATTTATAGCCTCGAAATGAGAAATAATTAAAAGTATCAAAGTATGAAAATAACCTTTTTCGAAGTGAAGAAAATCACCTTTTTCAAAGTGAAGAAAATCATATAGAAAAAATATTACTTGAATTTATATTATTAAAGGTGCCACTGTATTTTTTAAAAATCAGAGAATCATTAACAATGAGACAGAGACTGGCAAGGAGAGCACAGTTCTAAAATAGAGGAATCATGAGCATTCAAGCAAATATAATTAATATATCCAGGGAGAGAAAGGAGAAAACCAAATTGGCCTCCGTGCTAGAAATAAAATACTCAGAAGAGAAAATGTTACTTGATCTTTTAATTGACATTTCACTGGTTACTAATGAGATAGAAGAATGTTTCAAATGTTTATTGACCATTTATTTTCTACTTCTGTGAATTTCTTAATGTGCTTTTTGTTCTATTTTTTCTGTGATTTTCTTTTCCTTCTTTATTTATCATATACAAATATTTCTTCTCAACCTATGGATTGGCTTTTTACTTTCTTATATTATTTTTTATTGATAGAAATTGTTTTAATTTAATTTGCTTAGTCTTTTCCTTTATAGTACTACCCTGAAACCACAGTCTTCTATATTTTCATCTAATTTAAGAAATATTTTATTTTAAAATAATTACAAATACATAAGAAATTACAAAGGTAGTACAGAAAGTTCTCCTGTACCCTTTACCATGTTTCCCCGACTGGTCACATCTTACATAACTATAGCACAATAGCAACAGCAGGAAATAAGCATTAGCACACTATGTGTAAAAATTCTATCACTTTATCACATGTATAGCTTCATGTAACCAACCACTAGCACAATGGAGATATCAAAATATCCCTTCTGCACAAATTTTCCATATATTACACCTTCATAGTCACACCCACTCTCTCTCCTTCACCATTCTTAACTCCAGACAACCACTAATTGTTCTCTATCTGTATAATTTTGTCATTTTGAGAGTGTTATACAAATGAAATCATATAGTATATGACCTCTTTAAATTATTTTTTTTGCTCAACATAAATCCATCCAAGTTGCATTTATCAATAATTTGTTTCTTTTTATTGCTGAGAAGTGTTCCATACTAATGTAACATTTTTTTAAACTGTCACCAATTGTAGGACATTTTTGACAATTACAGTTTTTGACAATTACAAATAAGACTGCTATGAATAATAATATAGATGTTATTGTGCGAATATATATTTTCATTTCTCTGAGATATATGCCAAGGAGTGTGATTGTTGGGTCCTGTGGCAAATGTATGGTTAGTATATTTTTTTTAATGAAAAAATATTTCCAGAATGAGCGCACCATTTTAAATTCCCACCAATAATGTATCCCAGATTCAGTTTTGCCATGTCCTTGCTAGAATTTCTTTTAGTAGTGTTTCAACTGTTCTGATAAGTATGTAGAGATATTACACCAAAGTCTTAATTGTATTTTCCTGATGGGCAGTGATTTGAGCATATTTTCATGTGCTTACTTGCCATCTTTAGATTTGCTTCAAAAGTGTTTATTTATGTCTTTTGTCCATTATATGTAATCTACATATATACATGCATATTTATACTATATAACATATATATGTACATATACATATTTGAATAATTGAATTTGAAGTAACTTATATCCAATAGACGTCTTTTGTTAGATATGTGGTTTGCAAATATTTCCTCTTAGTTTGTAGCTTGATTTTTCATCCTTTTCACAGGATCTTTAACAGAGCAAAGTTTTAAATTTTGACGAAGTCTAATTTATTGATTTTTTTCTTATATAGTTCATGCTTTTTGTATAATGTCTAAGAACTTTTTATTGAGCTCTAGGTTCTATCAGCACCAAGCTGATCGAGAAGGGGAAGTTCGATGGCGAGACACCCAATTGGAAGAATGCACAAAAGGCTGACATGAGAATGAAAGAGCAGGCACCAACTTTATTGTGCAGAGCACTCTTCTGTTTCTGGAAGTGTAGTTCTATTGGGAGGAGAACAGTATTGTGTGCACTTCTCCTGCTCCCTTCTTGTGTTGCCCTTCTGTTCTCCAGGGGAATGCATGGCTACACACATAACAGAGTAAAATAGTAGCATTCATTCACATGCATGATACAATATATAAGCTGAGTCATGCTTACATATTTTAGGTGTAGGCGCCCTACTACACTAATGTAACACTTTAAATTCAGGGTCCTATCTGGGAGCCTGGATCACAGCCAGACCTTGGACCAGTCAGGCCTGGAGCGTACAGGTTCCAAAGATTTCTCCTTTGCTTTACTGTTTTATGTTTTATATTTGAGTTTATGATTCATTTTGAGTTCATTTTTATGGAAGGTATAAGGTTAGCATTCAGGTTCTTTCATTATTGTTTTTACATATGGATATCCAATCACTCTAGCATCATTTGTTGAAAGCGTTGTCCTTCCTTCAAATAATTGCTTTTTCAGTCTGTCAGAAATCATGACTGTACATTTATGGGCTATTTCTGAGTTACTTATTTAGTTTCATTGATCTATGTATCTATTTCTCTGTCAATGGCACATGGTCTGGATTACTATAGCTATGTAGAAAAACTTGATATTTGTTATAGTCATTCTTCCAATTTTATTCTCTCTTTTTTTTCCAAAAGATTGTTTTAAAGCTATTTTAGGGCCCATGCTTTGATACATACATTTCAGAAAAGCATGCCTATGTCTACAGAAACCTTGTGGGTATTTTGATAGAAATTACATTGTCTTTACATTAATTTGGGAAGCATTGGCATATTTATCATATCGATTCTTCTAATCCATAAATATTTTTCTTATATCATTTTCTACAAAATTTCCCACATAATTCCCTGTACCATATCCTTAATAGTCCATCCTTTCTCTGATAATGTGCAGCAAAAATTTGTACACATGAAATTTCTTTAATTTATTAGAGGGATCTATATTCTGTTTCCTTGGTTAATTTATATGCCTGTGTTTCAGTACCGCATCGTTTTAATTCCTATAGCTTCTTATTAGACAAATGATGAAGAAATAAGAATAAGGGGAATGGGAAATAGTCAAAGTGTGTAGTAATGACCATGGACTCCTATTTTTGGACTCCTATTTTTTTCTTCATCTTTGCTATAATCACACAGCACACTCTGTTTATGGTTCTCCTTTTGTTTCAGCCATCGGAACACCAAAAACAACTTTTCTACCCCTCACAAATGTGTGTATCATATTGAATATATTTTTGTGGGCTCCTTTTACTTATATCTTTATTTGATTTCTAGCATTAAGTTTCATTAACCCCAATTCTATATTCAGTAGTTAATCTTTATTGAGCTCTTTTCATTATTCTAAGAAGTTAAACAGATTTACAAAGATCATACAGCAAGTAAATGGCAGAGCCAATAACATAATACAAAAGGTTTGGCTTCAGAACTTGTATATAACTGTTTAACTACTCTTAACCACCATGGTATATTTTTCAATATGACAAGGTAGTGCATTTGTAGTTAATACTGCAATCAGTGGGGAGATACAACATATGTTTTCAGTAAAGTTGTGTCAGTTTTAGTTACTTCATTGATGATTATGCTGCCAACATGGACATTTGACCAGAGTGAAGAATTTACAAAATATCATAATAATTTAAGCAATTCTAGTGATTCTGAACAGAAGCAGTGTTCATCAAGATGCAACAGTGAAACACATTTTCATGCAAGGTCTAAGGCAGAATCAATGATACTTAGAAACTAATTACATATGAGGAATGAGTGATATATGGCAGTTGAATGTGATTCAAAGGTTTCTCACATGAGTGACCAGGTGTACAATGAAACAGAAAAGAGAGAGGGCAGAATTTTATAGATAATCAGAGGTCAGTTTTGAATAGATTAAGCTGGCATGTGTGCAGAACTTCAGGATAGGAATATCTATTGTGCAGTTAGAAATAGGGAGAGAAGTTGGGAATTTGGAGGGGGGTGCTTAAAGTCTATATTTAAATTCATCAGCATATATGTAACAGTTAAAACTATGGGTTCAGATACAATTTTTTTTTTAAATGTGTAGAAAGAGAAAACCAGGACAAGTACTGGCCAAAATTACCTCCAGCATCTTTGACAATTAAAGAAAGGTTGAATGAGGTTTACGTGAAAGAGACCAAAAAGGAACAGTCAGTTGATACAAGAAGGTAATTCAAAAAGGATTCCATAAACAAGTAGAGAGCAGTCATTCAAGTCAATCTATATGAAGAGGTCAAGTAGGACATGATTGTAACTATGGCACTGGATTTCATTAAAATGGGGATGTAGATGATTCAAATGAATTAAGAAATAAATGGGATTTGGAATTGTTAAGGCTATCATTTTAAAATTAGTTTTAAAGAAAAGAAAAGAGTTAGATGCTAGCTGAAGACTAATTTTATAGAAATATCATTATTTTATTATACATACTTTTTATTCAACAGAATTGTTTTACTTTGTGTTTTCTGGTCTATGTAAAAGAGAAATCCAGGTATTTTTAGGAAGGGAAAAATGGACCTATTTGATTCTTAGCATTAAATTTAAAAGATGCCTAATATTAACCTGGAAGATTATTTATTTCTCAAAAAATAATAATTAAATTAGGCAGATTTTTGAATATCAGTCAGAATGAATAATAATATTATATTTTGTGTTTTATATGACATTTTAGAGATTGTAAAGTGGTTTTGTAAACATCACTATCTCAGGATTGTCACTTTCCAACGCTGTGACATTACGCAACTTCCTTTGCTCTAAGTTTTTCATCTGTAAATGATGACTTGGAGTATAAAAGTTCATTTTTACTAAGTACTTACTTAGGCCAGGCACTGTGCTCTAAAGAACTTTCATGCATTATCTCATTTAAATTTACTAACATGTTAATGGAATAAGTATGACTACAGTTGATCTCAAATTATAAATGAGGAAACCATGACTTACTCATAGCTACAAAGCTAATTAGCTAAGAAACTGGGATTTTCTTTAACACAAGAGTAATTTGATAATGGCTTGACCCAATAAGAGCATTACTGAGGCTTAACTGTGATAAAACATATCAAGTATTTAGATTAATGTTAGTCAGTTATTTATTTCATATAGATATTTACTGTCATTAATGTTCTAGCTTTTTTAAAAAAATGTAGTTTATTGCTTTTGTTATATAATTTATTTTGAATACTGCAGATACTCAATAGTTAATTGCAATTTTTTCTACATCACTGAAATTATAATTTAAAAATCATACATTTAACAAAAGACTTAAGTTCTGCCTATATTACATATGCAAACGTACAAATGTATTGCATCCATATATCTTGTTCTCCATATTTTCAACATTTTTAATGATAACTCAGATTTTCCATCTGTTCACTGCCATATTAAACTTAAATTGAGACTATTCGCCTGTGTACTACTTTCTTCACTGTATCTTCATTTGACCTGAAAATCTATTATCAAAAGCTATACAAATTGAATCATTAGACTGACTTTAACACCATATTTTAGTTCAATTGCAATTTCTCCATTGCCTTTTAAAGCAGTTGAATTGAAAAGAAGTCGTGCTTTCATACTTTATGAATGTGTAGGCTTCCTGTCAAGCCAATGTGTTAGCAACTTACTTCAAAGAATAAAACCAAACTACTAGACAGATTAATTTCTATCTGGAAGCCTCACGTCAGTAGTTTGGGTAGAGTTCTGATTTCCAGAGTGTTCCGTCAGAATAACCTTCAGTAGGGGTTATTCCATCTCTTGCAGGGAGTGACTGTTCAGTGACACTTACAGAAATAACTTTCAGTAGTCATTAGTATAGATGCTGAAACAGTGGGCATATCCTTTGCCACGTTGCAAGTAAAAAGCTTTATTTATATACCTAATGTTTATTTCTTTGGCTGTTATCTCATGAATTGACCAGTTTTGTAAATCGTTTATACCCCACCTTAATCTTTTACCATATATTTGACCTTGGAAAGGATCCTTAGCTCTCTAAGACTCAACTCTCTCTTCAACAAAATAGGGTTAATAAATTCTATCTTCATCAAGTTGTTATAAGAGTTATCCAAGTGAGCCTTAACTCTCCAATACTTGATATATGGCATGCCCTTCTTTATCTCCCCTTAAATCCATCAGCTTTTCTAACTTCTCCTAGTTTCTCTGTTGTTTGAGATGATAATTCTTATGACTTAAAGATCCTTATCAGGGAAAGAGAGACATTGAAATGTTCCCCCCACCCCGCCTGTCCCTTAGTAGAGGTCTTTGAGCTTTTTTGTTCTAGGACCCAATTTTCTAGGTGTTTTGCAGTTTATTGAAATGCTTGCCCTCGAGGTTGCTATAGTTTCTTACAAAATATGTAGAAAGATCAATATAAAAAGGAAAACTCAATATAAAATTGGAAAAATCTCTATAATGCTACCTAAATTGTTGAGAGTTTGTCTAATAAAGGTATTTATTAGATAAACTCAAAATAAAGGCATTTGTTAGATAAATTCAAGATAGCTGAACATAAACAAAACAAATAAACAAAAACAAACAAATAAAACAAAAGAATCATCACTATGGATAAAAATGACAAATTTGACAATTTATGTTAACTTAAATTTGACAGCGACTGCCCTACTGTTAACGAGTATAATATAAGCTCTCAATATGGGGCATATAAAGTACTAAATCCTGAGCTCAGGGACTCAGGTCTTCTAAGGTCGCCAAGAATTGGTTTTCCAAGTTATATCAACCTTCAAATGATGACATGAAAAAGTACTCCTTTAAGTATTGCTTGTTTTCAAATTTGTGGCAAGTTCATTGTTGTCTGCTGTTTATCTTTTCGAAGCATTTGTAACAGGATTTATTTTTCTTTATTTGATATCCAGATTATTATCTTTCTCTACCTTCTGATCAGGACACAAAATCCATGGTATCTCTCTTGATAGTTCAGAATTATCAGGTCCTTGTAGACTGGGATCAAATTTGCTATTATTTATTCCAATTTCAGAGTTTATAGTCTCTCTCTCTCTCTTTTTTTTAATGCAGTTCATGGTGTTCTTTGTACTTAAGAAATATATAGAACTCCCACTTTATTTGCAGGGATGAGATACCTTAGAGGGCTTAGGTTTAAAAGAATTTCTATGAAAGCTCTTCTATCTCTTCTACTCAGACTTAGTTGTAAAACTTTTCTTCTACAGTAATCACCTATTTTCTCACCACCCCTATCATCAAACTTTTTCTAAACTTCATCTCCAAAATGTTGACTGTCTGGATTGTCTGGACTGTTTTTCCTCATAACATTTCTGATGTTGACTACCTGGGGGGTTATTCCAACATCAACCAATTGTCCAACTCTCTGGAAACTGACTTTGTGTCCTTCAGTTCAATTTAATGTTGACATTAACTATAGTAGTTGCACAGATATTATATATTTAAGGGCTCTGTCCCACAAGACTGCCACCATTTCAGATTCCAGTCACAAGCCTCAGGTTGCCACCAGTACTTCTGACTAATTGGCTTTCAAATCATGGATGCCACAACACCTACCTCAGTTTCAATAACTTGTTAGGGTTGCTCACAGAAAACACTTTACTTACTATTACCAGTTTATTATAAAGGACACAACTCAGGAATAGCCAAATGGAAGGATATGTGGGGCAAGGTCCAGAGGGTTCCAAGCACAGTAGTTTCTGTCCCCGTGGAGTTGAGGTATGCCAACCTCCTGGTATGTGGATGCTTTTGTCAAACCAGAAGTTCTCTGAACACCATTGTTTAGAGTTTTTTATGGAAGTTTTATTATGTGAGAATGATAGATAATATTATTAGCCATTAGCAATTGAACTCAATCTCCAGTCACTCTCCTCTCTCCAGAGATCAAGGTGTGAGCCTGAAAGTTCCAATCTTCTAACTTGGTTGATTCCTCTAGCAACCAGCCCTTATCCAGAAGGTATCTATAGACCCACCAAGAATAACCTCATTAAAAGAAAAGATACTCCTGTCACTTCTAACACTCAAGAAATTCAAGGGACTTAAATTTCTGTCAGGAACTAGAGACAGAGACCAAATATATATTTCTTATTGTTTCATGGCTTGATTATGTCATCAAGAAATACATTTCAATAACTCCTCTTTATACTTGCATAAAATATAAACTTGAGTTTGTACATGGTCATATTAGATCTCTTCTCTACTCTGAAGCATCATCTTTGCACCATTCTCCTGGGCTTGCTACACTGCAGTCATACTAGGTTTTCTGTTTCTCTGTTGATTTATACTTCTATAATCTTTTTTTCCATTGTTTTTTTTTAATAGACTATATTTTAAAAATGATTTTAGGTTTACAGAAAAACTAAGCAGAAAATATAAAGTTTCCATATATTCCTTTACCCATCAACATCTAATCTCCTATTATTAACATATATACATACATTTTTACAATTAATAAGCCAATATTAATACATTATAATCAAATACAAACCATAATTGACATTAGGGTTCACAGTTTTATGAGTTCTGACACATATATAATGACATGTATATCAAGTGCCCTAAAATGTCCTATGCTTCTTCAATTCAATCTTTCCTTTCCCCATTCTGAACCTTTGGCAGCCACTAATCTTTTAACTGTATCCATAGTTTTGCCTTTTCCAGAATATCATATAGTTGGAATCTTAAAGTATGTAGCCTTTTGAGAACGACTTTCTTTCACCTATCAGTACACATGTAAGTGTTCTCCATGTCTTTTTGTGTATTAATAGCTTACTTCTTTTTAGTGCTGAATGATGTTACATTGTCTGGATGCACCACACTTTATTTATTCATCTACGGAAGGGGATCTTGGGTGTGTCCAAGGTTTGACAATTAAGAGTAAGTATGCTATATACATCCATGTGCAAAATTTTGTGTGGACATACGTTGTCAGCTCCTTTGGGTAAATGATAAAAAGTGCAATTGTTGAATCATATGGTAAGAGTATGTTTAGTTTTGCATAAAACTGCCAAACTGTCTTTCAGAGTGGCTGTACCATTTTAAATTCCCATCAGCGATGAATGAGTATTCTTATTGCTCCACATCCTCATCAGCATTTGGTGTTCTTTGTGTTCAGATTTGGGCTATTTGAATAGGATGTAGTGGTGCCTCATTGTGTTTTAATTTATATTTTTCTAAAGACATATAATGTGGCACATCTTTTTATATGCTTATTTATCATTGTATTTCTTCTTTGATGAGGTATCTGTTAAAGTCATTGGCCCATTTTTTAATTGGGATATTAGTTTTCTTATTGTTGAGTTTTGAGAGTTCTTTGCATATTTTGGATAGCTAGCACTCTTTTGTCAGATGGTTTGTCTTCTCATTTCATTTACATTGTCTTTTTTTAGAGCTGAAGTTTTTAATTTTAATGAAGTCTAGCTTATCCTTTTTTTTCATGGATTGTGCTTTTGGTGTTGCAATTTGTTGTTGCCAAAGCTGAAGTCACTTAGGCTTTTTTCCTATGATATCTTTTATGAGTTTATAGTTTTGTATTTGACATTTAGGTCTCTGATTCATTTTGAGTTAATTTTTACCAAGTGTCTAAGGTCTATGTCTAAATTCAATTTTGTTTTGTTTTGTTTTGTTTTTTGCATTGATGTCCAATTGTTTCAGCATCATTTGTTGAAGACTATCATTTTTCCATTGGATTGCCCTTGCTTCTTTGTCAATGATCAATTAACTATATTTATATGGATCTACTTAGATCTCCATTCTATTCCATTGATCTATTTGTCTGTTCTTTGCCAGTTCCACACTGACTTGATCGCTATAGATTCATTGTAAATCAATCCTCCAACTTTGTTATTCTACTTCAATATTTTGTTGACTGCTTTGGGTCTTTTGCCTCACCATGTAACCTTTAGAATAATTTTGTCAAAATCTACAAAACAACTTTCTGAGATTTTGACTGAGATTATGTTGAATCTATAGATAAAGTTGGGAAAATCTGATGTCTTGACAATATTGAATTGACTCTTTCCGTCTGTGACATGGAAGATCTCTCCATTTATTTAGTCTTTGATTTTTCCTATCAGAACTTTGTAGTTTTCCTTATAGATCTGTTACACATTTTTTCTTTTGGATTCTTACATATATCTTTTTTTGTGCTAATATAAATGTTTTTGAGTTTTCAACTTCAATTCCAATTTTTCATTAATTTTATCTAAGAAAGCAGTGGACCTTTGTATATTAACCTTGTAGCCAACAACCTTGCTATAATTGCTAATTAGTTCCAGTACATTTTTCTGTGTGTGATTCTTTGGGATTCCTACATAGACAGTCATGCCATATGTGAACAAAGACAGTTTTAGGTCTTTCTTCCCAATCTGTGTATCTTTCAATTTTTTTCCTTGTCTTATAGTTGTATTTCCAGTGTGAGGGTGACAAGGGCTGGTGAGAGCAGATGTCCTTGCTTTGTTCCTGATACTAGTAGAGAATCATCTAATTTTCCATTATAGAAGATTTTAGCTATATAATTTAGTACATGTTCCTTATTAAGTTTAGGGAATATTCTTTTCCAAGTTTTCATCATGAATGGGTGATATATTATGTCAACTGCTATATTATTTCTGTATCTACTGATTGAATTACATGATTTTTCCTGGGGAGCGAAAGTAATGACATGTTACCTTATTTCCTTACTCATTTTGTTTCTGAAGGTTAAAATGTGCTTCATATTGTCTCTAGGATTTTTTCCAAGCAGAGAAATAAATTCTGTAAGACTAATACTATTGCTTTTGTGTTTACTCGTGTATTGACAATGGCAACTACTTCATAGTGGACAGCTGGATAAAGCAATTGCCATATATTTTCAGTTGGAAGATACACTACAACTTCAGAAATACTGAAAGGTGATCAAATATGCACATTATAATTATGTTACTAGTGTCATAACTATGTTACTAGTATCTAAACGATCCATTTATATACACAAATACAATGTTAAAAACCATTATTGGTTCAGAATAATTAGCAGAAGAAATTCTGCCAAAATCCTAAGACCATTACCTCTAGAGATTAGTTCAAATATAAATTTAAAAAATACATTGCATCAGAAATGTTAACGTTGAAAAAAATTTATGAGATAAATTCTTACACAAAAATAGTCTTAGGATTTAATAAATCAAAGTTTTAGTTTAGAGCTGAACACCATAAAAATCATGTTTAAATGTGGCCAAGTATTATAAGGCTGAATTAAAAAGCCAATTTATAAGGATGATTGATTAGTAGGTTTGTATTTTTCAATTTTTATTTAATTTTGATGTCATGATGTGGTTGGTACACTAAATAAAACAAATTGGAAAAAATAAGAAAAATGGAACAAAATAGGTAGAAAGAATAATATATTAGCTTTTGTCTTTTCTAAAAGCTCTAAGAGAGCATAGGAGGAACACCTGAGCATTTCCACTGGGAGAGGATTGGAAGGTCTCTCCAAGCACGACTTCATTATGCCAGTTAGCTTTTCAAGCAACTTGGTGGTTGGGGTCCTGAGTACTAGTTTAATTGGATCCAATCTGGGATCCAAATTACATATGCAGTGACTCAAATACTAAGAAAGTAGAAGGTGCCAACATTGAATCCATTAATAAACTGTATTTATTTTGGAGGTCGTATGAATTGGTAAAGGAGCAAGATTGCCCACAGGAGTCTGGTGGGATGCCACCAAGCAGACTAATACCAGAGTGCAGGTAGGTTTATTACAAAAACTGTAAAACCCTGAGATTGAACATAAAGAGAATGACATTTACCCTTTGACAAGTGTTTTTCTTTCAGATAGAGCATTTATTCAAAGGGACCATATAAAGCCTGATATCTTAAGTGAGAAAATATCTGAATGCAATGCATAATGCAAAGTCATCCTTCAGGAGAAGAGAGCCAATACTTTGCAATGTCTTGTGTAAAAGAAAATTTGTTTTCTGCAAAGACAAAAATGGTTATTATGCTCAAGACAATGTTATACTAAAGGAGGTGTACCAGTTCTAGCATGTTTGGCTTATTGCCAAACCTGCTTCTTAACTCCTCTGATCTGCTCCAAAGTTATCATGATTATCAGAGCATTTATAAAGCCATGAAAGCTTATCTTTTGCAATCCCACTTGCCAAAAATATGTTTAAACCATTTTCTTGGATACTACTTATTTATTCTTTGATTTTTAATTTTTTAAAATTAGGAACCTATTATGTAACAGTCACTGCAATTGGCATTGTGGATGCAATGTTGAGCCAACACCATTAACTCTGAAAAGTACTATGATGTACATTTTGCATGATGTACATGATGCTATAAGAGTGAATAAAAAGGGCAATCTTACCTAATCTACAAGGAAGGTAATTATTTTATTAAGAATACTTATTCATGCTGCGATATGAAAAATAACTAGTGGAGGTGTGGGAAGAGATGTGGGACACAGGAAATAGCACATGCAAAAGGCATTGTAGGAAATGGGAGGAAATGGAATAATTGTTCAATAGCAATCATTTATAGATAGATGATAGGTAGGTATGTGGGTAGGTAAGGAGACAGAAAGATAGATACTACTCCTGACTATCATTTACAAAGATTTCACAAGCATCCAAAATTCAACAAAATTCAATTAAGATTTCCTTATTCCACTATTTTATGTTACCTACTGAAGCTTAGGTCCCCTTACTAAGAACTAATAGCAATAGCTAAACGGTGAGAAGAAGGCGACAGCCTCAAAGCCATCAGTAGTAAAGATACTTTGTGTCTGTTTCTTTTTCTCTTAGATGAATCACCATTGATAATGATCTGCAAAATTTGACCTTTTTTTTTAACAGATCATTATAGAAATAAATGAATAAGACCTTATAGATAAAATATTGCCATGTTAAACAATTATGTCCCAGTGCCTAAGGCTTCCCACAAGTAATACTTGCTCAAAATCCAACAGTACAAATATTTGTTTTATTATCTTTGAGACAGGAAAAAACTCTATCCAGAGAATATTATAACCTAATCTTGCTACCAACACAATCCAAACATTTATATATAATTAGTATTTAATAAACTATTACTTCTCCTTTCATCAATGTACCCATGTTGGGAAACTACTAAAAGCATTTTAGAAAAAGACAGGTCTTAATCTGAGTTCTGAGTAAACTTTTTGTATGCTGATATCTTGAAAATGACTCAGTAATTTTATACTCATTAAGATGAAGTTGTTGTGTAAATTAAGTGAATTATGAATATAAGCCTAACATAATTCTGGGCACATATTAAGTGTTCAGTGAATGTAAACTATTTAAAATTATTGTTGTTATTTTTATTCCTATACTGTATCTCTAATCATAATGAACATTTATACTATACATTGCAGGTATACTATATATTGCAGTCTAAGCCAGTGTACCAGTCTTTACACAGTGGATATGACCAACCAAGAGGTAGCAGCTGGGAAAGCCTGGTGTTAATCAACCTGGAAATCAGAACAGTTGGAAGTCTCTGCTATCTAGAGCTCATTTCTATGGACTAAAATTATAACATCTGAAGGGAAAAGTGCTCATAACAAGGATTTTTTTTTTCCTTTGCTTTGACAATTTCTAATAGGGAACTATGCAAAGAGAGCAGCCAGCACCGTTTACATTTATTTATAAACTTAATCAGAATACCAATTTTGCCTGTTTGTGAAGTCAAAGTAATTATTTTCTAGATTATACGGTGCAGTCTTATCATATAAAGTAAACTCTAAAAAACAAGAAGTCTGACCCATTTTAACACATGTCTATAAACATGGATCCCAATGAAAAGTCTTGCACTTATTTCATGATGCCTTTTCCTGCGGACATTAGATTTTAATACTTATTGTTTCATGACACCAAATTCCACGTTGACAGAATTAGAATGACAAGAGTGGATCCTACAAAGGCCTAGACAAGAAAATTGTTCAGCCTCTACTAAAGTGAAAACAATCCTAGAAGACTGTAATATGCATAGATTTCCTTGCTGAACTGCCTGCCCAATTCTCAAAATAAAATTATTTTCATATATGTCTATATACATAGATATATCTATGTATATAACAATGGAAATTTTGTTCTTTAAAAACACAGTTATCATACTTAAATATTCGTACACTGAGTTTCTATTTAACAAGATATCATGTACACCCACATTTATATTTACATATATTATATATACATATATAAATGATTTTAATTTTTGCATAGCTTTGGTCTGAATGGATTATCCATCATGTCTTTAACAAACCTGTGGTTATTATATGTATAAGTTATTCAGATTTTTTCTACTATAAATAGTACTGTACTAAACATCCTTGTTACATTTTTTCACATTTGCATGAGTACTTCCTTAATATTAATTAGTGAAAATAAAATACAATTTTCTTGTAAGATATTTCCTACTATATATTCAAAATACTAAAAATGTGCAAGCCCATGAAACCGCACATTTCCTTAACCCATAATTTCACTTACGCTTTCATTAAATGCTTCCCTTAAAACATCCTTTGAATGCATATACACATTAATTCATATAACAATTTATACATACAGGTGCTTTTTTAGTATGCTTTCTTGATGAGTCTATTTTTCCAGTTTGCCCATTTGACATTTATCAAAAAATTCTCATCATCTTATGTTTTATTCTTACAAGTAAAATTTACAATCATTTACTTACATTCTGAAGAAAAAAATCCACTGTCACTTTGAATGCTGATGCTTTTCATTTATATCTATATTTGGAAACACTTGACATTCTAACAGATTTAGTATCTCAACAAATGGTGACTCTTCCTTTTACCCATCTACAACTGTTTTCTTGCTTATCTTTCTAACTGTGTTGGTTTCTGTTCTGGTAGTGTTGGTGAAAGCAAGTATTATTGTCTTATTTGAACACTTGTGATCTGAGAGCATAGTTTCCAAATCATTTTCTGTGAAACATTATCTCTGTAGAGTTTTAATAGATTTTACAAATGTTACCCTATTTTCACTGGGGGAGAATTAAGGTGCAGTGGGGAGAATTTATGTGTACAAATTTATATTAGGAAGAGGAAGTTTCTACTATTACATCAAATCTCCTAACTTTATCAACTTGTTCTGCTCTAATAGATTGATTTGTTTGACATACTCCACTAATCTTAGAAATGGCAAATATGCATGCTGCAACTTCCCCTTTGCACCAGCAATCAATCACAGTATTTTTTAATTGAATTTGGATTTGGCCTCAAAATTCTTCTCAACATGTTGTCCTAGACTGGATGGTCACTAGCATGCTATTGAAGTTGGCAAATTAAACAAAATTCATATGCTATCCATACCTACACTCTATTCCTTGCTTTCATCTTTAGATTATGTAGTGAGGCTAAATATATATATGTGTGTATGTCAACATTACATGTTTAACTTTGAACATATATTATTATTCCTTTAATTGATTTCATGGTCTTGCCTTCTTACTTAAAAAAAAAAATAAATAACACACCTTATTTTAGTAGACAACTAAAATGTTCTTATATTATTTGATACAACTATCAGGTATAAGACACAAACTATATATTTTCATTTCTTCATTTTTACTTTGTAAAAATTTATATACAATAAAATTTACAAGTGTTATACAGTTTTATGAGTGTTGAAAAATGAAGAATTGTATATACTGCAAGCAAGATTCAGAGTAGTTCTATCATCCCCTCCCTCTAAAATTTCTTCATGTTTGTGGTCAACTCCTCTCACCTCTCCTAACTTCTGGAAACCATTGAGCTGTTCTTCATTTCTGTAGTTTTACCTTTTCTAAAAGGTTATAAAAATGAATTATGTGGTATATAGCTGTTAAGGGTGGAAAATTTTCAGGTGAGCCAACTTCTCCTTCTGTAATCTGCTTGCTTGTTTGATGTTAACCAGGGTGTGGTAATATGCTCAAAGGTATGCTAAAGGACAACTTCTGCTTCTGTAATCTGCTTCCTTGTTCTAGGCTTTATAAACTGCCTCTTTTGGGAGCTAGGGGCTGATCTCCTCTAACCTTTTCTGGTAGAGAGTCAGTCGCCCGCAGGCTAATAAAGGCTCACAATTCGTCTCAATTGGCTCAGTGGGTCTTAGATTTGATCACACCATAACATAGCTTTTTGAGTCTGACTCCTTTCACTTTGAAAAAATGTACTGAGAACTCATTTATATTGTTACATGTATTGTAGTTTATTCCTTTCTATTGCTAAGTAGTATTCTACTGTATATATGTGTAACACTTTATCCATTCGCCTGTTGAAGGACATTTGGATTGTTTCCAATTTTTGAAAATTATGAACATTTCTACTATAAACGTTATAATAGAGGTTTTTGCATAAACTTAAGTTTCCATTTCTTTTGGATAAAGAAGTAGGATTGCTCGATAATATAAGTGAAGGTTTAACTTTATAAGAAACTGCCATACTATTTTCCTAAGTGGCTGTAGCATTTTGCTTTCACTTTTTTAAAAAATGCTGTAAATAAAAATTTCTCATTTAATATTAATTCAAATTTGGTGAAAATAAAATGTGATATCTTTGAGGGTGGCAGGTAATGAATCAATAATTATCAAATTGTGAAGAATTTTCTTCCTGCCAACTGTATCTAACTCGCATTACCTTAATTTATATTTTGATTTATCAACTTGATGACAGTATTTTGGTCAAATAATATACTCCATGGTTTTAAATAGCCTCTATCTTAATGACTAATCCTGTTGATGACCTTTTCATGTGTTTGTTATCATATCCTTCTTTATTTAAGTATCTGTTCAAATCTATTTCCCAGTTCTTATTAAGTCTATTATTCTTGATCACTTAACTTTTTAGCATAATCTTGATTTCTCTGGATTAGCTAAATATAAGGCTCTGCTATATGACACTTTATGCCTCATTTTAAGCTATTGTTAAGCAAACAGATGGCTTAACCATTACTAAAGAGATGATTGTAATGAATCAGCCATCATTCACTATTAGTAATCACAGAATTCTTAAAAGGCTATATCTAAAAAAAAAAGTTCAGTCACATCTTAGTTAATATTAGAATTAACTAGAATTTCAGGTAATTACTTTAACTAATTTTTAAAGATGCTTGAGAAGCCAACATAAGTATTGAACAATGTATTCGTATATACACTCATATGTGCATATTTAAATATATAAATCCCTCAGACCCTCACTTAGAGATAGTTTACTCCTTATTTTACTCTAGTAATTTGCATCTTCAAATTTAAATTATACATAAGAAATTTGAATTGAGGTAGAGACTGTTAAAGGTAGAATCAGTGCTTATTACAAAGGAAAATTACTGATAATCTTTCATAGAGGTGAAAAGATTATTTTTAAAGCAAATGGTCTGGGGTGATTTCACTTAGCAATTGATATTTAACACATTCAGTAGTCTGTGCTCTGACCAGATTAATACATTTTACAAATGATAAATGGTAAAAATTGAAAGTAGTATTGGGTTTAATACTACTTTCTCCATTTGATAGAGGAGCATGTATAAATTATCTTAGAGAAATTTCTATAAAATATAAAAATTCTTTTATAGTTAATATGTGGTGATGAGAAGGAACAAAATTAGAGTTCACATTTCTGGAGCTACAGTCTTATATGTTGCAAGTAATTTTCCAACAGTGTCACATAAACCTATGACTGTATATTAACATTTAAGAAAAGACTTCTTTACTAGAAGAATTTTCCTGCTACAATAAGAGATTGATGCTAAAGACAATTGGGATACTGACTTTTGAGTAGTAGAAATATATTAAAACATCAACAAAAGCTCCACTTATTATTATACTAGAAAAAAAACATGCTTATATGTATGTAGAGTTTTCAAGAAATATATTTCGAAAATGGTCAAAATGTCTTTTCTGTATATATTCATTTTTGCAAATTGTTCCTAATTATTTATTTGAATGTCTTAGAAATATTTTGTGCCTCTGTCCTTATGCTTCCTTATTATCTCACCTCTTAGTCTCAGATATCCAATGAATACTTTATTCTTGGTTGTGGCTCAGTTCTACTCATAGTGGATATCGCCACTTGCAAAAACTCTAAAAAAAAAAAAAAAAAAACACCTTGTCTTACTTAATTTTTCTTTCTCTGTCTTTTCCTAGTTTTTAATTATGCCATCTTCTTTAATTTCCTAGCTCCTTCAAAAAGCTAGAAACTTTCAAGAAAGAACTTGGGATTTTGATTTAGAAATAAGAATTACAAATAAGTCACAATGCCCCCTTCCCCTTTATAATAAGTAAATATTTCGGATAATTGCATATACTTTATTTCTTGTAAATCATCTTTCTAACTTGAAGAAAGTCTTTAAGTTCAGAGAGTGACAGAAATTGATGTGATTTTCATGAATCACCAATACATCTGAATAAAGATGACCTCTTGGCTAATCGAGGTAATTTGAATTCATTGTGCTTTTGAGATAAATATGATATTCAGTTTTTTATTGGCAGGTGATTAATCAATATGTATCAAATTATGAAGAATTTTACCCTTGCCAACTGCTTGTGACTTGCTTGACCCTGATTTATATCTTTGTTGTACTAACCTAATTCAAATAATTTGCTGTCTTGGGTTAAATAAATCATTTCAGTGGAAATATTTAAATGAGCAAGTTTCAGAGTTAAATATATTCATTTCCAAATCTGAATTTCAGCACTGCATGCCTTAGTAATTGTTGGCACTTTATAGCAAAACACTTAGCTATGATCAATTGTAGATTTCTCAGTAAAATCCCAGCGCTCATCTCTAGGAAGAACATGTGGTTAAAGCAAAAGGTTGGAGGGGTGAAGGATGTTAAAAATTGCTTAGCTGAGTCTGACATTTTACCTCTTAAATATTAATTATACTGTGGGCTTCTTCCTATTTACATACCTAAGTGTTTGCTTGGGACATAAATGGTACTAAATTGTCTTGAGAAAGCCACAGAGTAGCTTTGTTAGATAAAACTTCTTGCAGCTGGTAATTTTTGGCAATTAATATTATGAATGCTAATGCGATGGGGAAAAGGGAAGGCACTTCCAGGATGCCACTTATCTCTGTAAAACGAAAGAAAATGTCAGAAGTGGTGAGCCTGCTGAGAGTATTACTTCTGGGAAGGAAATAGATGGCAAATGTTAAAATTATCATATTTATGGACAAGCTAGAATTTTAAAACTGGGGTATCTAATAAATAGTCTAGTAAATAGGGTTTATAGTAAATATTTTAAATGCTTGTTTTAGATTGTTTAATATAACAGTGATTTTTTTCTTAAAGTTATGCTGAATATATCATATATGGCTCAAAGTAACAATTAAAAGCAGATTCACAGAGATTAGCTCATTTGATTATCTCAGTAAGGTATTACTGAGATATTAGGGGGGCAATTCCCTTGATACTTACGGTCAATAGTTGAGATAAATATTACAATGAGATATATATCAGGATAAAGGTGACTTTGATAGACAAAAATGTAAAAGTTTAATGTTATGAGGAAAAAAATCATCAGAGCTATTGATATCTACTTCTTCAATGTTAGAACTGGCATCATAACTTTTAAAGGAGTTACATTCTCTTACATTTTCCAAGTAAATTAAAAAAGATACCTCCACTATCACTGCTCATTAGATTAGGGATCTTAAACCAGACTAACTTCACTGGAAAGAATGAAGGAGGAGAGCAGTAACAGTATTTTTAACATGAGTTGTGTATAAGTCAGAAATGAAAATAAGTTTATTATTTTGCCCAGTTTCCATTTAAGATTTGAAAAACTCTGAGTTTCATTTCATACTAGTTTCTCTGAGGTTTCAAATTGCCGGGTGAATTAATTTTACGAGGACTTAGGAAGTACATAGTTTTAAATATCCTGAATTGCATTTTTGATTCAGGTGTAAGGTTGAATTATGCTGACTATGAGAAAACACTATTTTCATCAGTAAGGGAGAAAGTCTTCCTTATATATTAAAACAAAGTGGTCAGAATAAACATATTTTATTTAGTTATTTTGCTATGGTCATTTGTATATTAAGATATAATATTGAGGAATGTTACTGAAACAAAATAAACATTCATAATTTAATGTGATAGTCTAAATCTCCAGTTCTAATTATTCTGTCTCATAATGCCCAGAAGCACCTTCACAAGTGGCATGTCATGTATACTAATTTTTTGTAAGTTAAACATGGTCACTATTAAAAAAAAACAACAACAACATAGGAAAAGTGAGAAATTAAGAAAATAGTTTTCCTCTTGTTATTTTAATTCATCCAGCCTTTGTTAAACAACTGCTTTATATCTTCAGGTTTTTAAGGACAAAGAAATAAATAATCTTTTTCTGCATTAAAGAACCTACTTAGTTTTCAGAAATAAATTGATAAAAGTGAAAAAAGTAAAATTTAAGCATGTGTGGTAAGCAAAAAGGAAATACACAAGAGAACATATCATAAAGAGTTGATTTGAATAGTATATAAGGATAAAGCAGTAGAATTATTTTCAGTTATGTAGCACTAAGCATTGCTATTGCAAAGTCGATAGTGTGCTCTAGCTTGGAATTCATCATTGGATACCCAAAATTCCTCTGAAGGAGAAAAAAAACAGAAATATAGTTTTATGAAATATTAAGAAATATAATTAAATCTTTATGAAATATTAAGAAATATAATTAAATCTTTATAAGTAAAAACATTTATTGTGAGCTTATTTATTATAGCAAACTTTAAAATAACTCTAGGTAAATGGATAAAATATAAAATAGAATATCATATGTCAATCTGCTTGGGCTGCTACACCAAAATACCATAAATTGAATAGCTTAAATAACAGAAATTTGTTTTTCATCATCTTGGAGGCTGGGAAATTCTATAATCTGGTTGCTAGTTAATTTGGTTCCTGGGAAGACTCTTGCTTCTCATGTATCTTCACATGGGAAGGCGAAAGAGAGGGAAAGTGCAAAAGGGAGAGGGGCAGAAAGAGACGCTCAATATTTCTTTCTAAATTGGAGAGTAAATACAATCTAAATCAACATCCTAGTAGTTCTTTTTCTAAAATAAAAATCAAATTTAAAAGTGGATTCTAAAATTTATATTGAAAGGCAAAGGACCAAGAATAGCCACATCTTTGAAAACTAGGAAGAAAGTTGAAGTATATGACCTTGATTTCAAGACTTATTATAAAAATACATTAATCAATACAAAAAAATATTGACATAGATAAAATAGGTGAATGCAATAAAAGAGAATGTCCAGAAATAAACATTAAGAAATAATTGACCTTGAATAAAATTACAAAAGCAATTCAGAGGAGAAGGAATAATCTTTTAAGTCAATTTTACTGAAGCAATTAAATATTCATATTTTAAAAAAAGAACTTTCAAAAATTAGCTGAAATGGATCAAATGAATTATATACATCAATAAGACACCTAACAGTGTAAAAATTGCAGAAACAGAAAAAATGTCTTTATATAAAGCAGACATTTCTTACATATGACACCAAAAGAATGATCAGTAAAATAATAAATTGACTAATTAGATTTAATTAAAATTAATAACTTTTTTTTCTGGAAAAGCTATTGAAAAGACAAGACCAAGACTGGAAGAACATATTTGCAAATATTTCCAATACAGGATTTTTATCAAGAATATATGAAAACATGTTAAAACACAGTAATAAGATGACAAATCATGTGAACATAAATTTCAAAAAAATATATATATATAGTTGTCAATTAACAGATATAAAAACACTCAACATCGTGTCCTTAGAGAAATGCAAATTAAAAGCACAAGATATCACTTCACGCTTATATCACCATAATTGGAAAGCTTGACTATATCAGTGTTGGTAAGGATGTAAAGCAACTGGAATTCTGGTTCTGGCTCTTCTGGTGAAAATAGAAAATGATACCATCACATTATAAAAGTTCGACTGTACCATAATAAGTTTAGTGTTTACTTACTCCATGAGTGAGCAGGTAAAAGTGATAGGAGATGAGGGGGAGAATCCAAAAAATATTTTAAAAAATTTTTTCCTACTTGCTAGTATTATACAATTTATCTGCAATGACTCATGTAACTTCATGTAACTTCTAGAACCAGGGAAGTAAAATGTATTGAGAGAGAGAGAGAGAGTGAGAGAGGTGGTGGGGGGGGAGGGAGGGGGAGAGAATGAGAATGAATAGCATTCCAAAATGGATAAAGCAAGTGTTGACCAGAATTATTAGAAAAAGAAATACAAAGCAATAAATACTTGAGAACCAATGATAGAACCTGAAGGCTTTATGAAAACTAGGTCTCAAATATGGCCACATATTAGAATTATCTGAGGAATTTTCAAAAATATCAATCCTCCTCTCCATGCACAGAGATTCTAATTTAATTTGCAAGTGGTGGAAGGTCTAAAGATGTTTTCTTGTTTGTTTTGTTTTGTTTTTTGTTTATTATGGAGATTTTAATTCTGTTCTGAAAGAAAAGATACTAGCTGATATTAGTCAATATATGTTGGTTGTCTATAGGCATGCAGATATCTTCTAAAATTTTAATACATGATTTTCTTTTATTGATGTAAAATTGGTTTATAATATTATATATGTTTCATGTGTGCAACATTATAATTTGACATCTATATACATTACAAAGTGTTCACCATGAAAAATCTGTTGCTACTGACCTTCACTGTAAATTGACTCCCTTTATTCCTTTTACCCTCCTGTCAACCCTCCCCTGATCTGGTAACCACAAATCTGTTCTCTGTATCTGTTTGTCTTCATTTATTTTTGTTCATTTGTTTGTATTTAGGATTCCATATATGAGTGAAATCATATGATATTTGTCTTTCTCTATCTGACTTATATCAGTTAGCAGGATACCCTCAAGTTTCATCCATGTATTGCAAATGGTCAGATTTCATTGTTTTATATTGTTGAATAGTATTCCATTGTGTGTGTATACACATCTTTTATTTTTATTCATTCATCCATTGATGGACTCTTACACTGTGTCCATCTCTTGTCTATTGTATATAATGCAGCAGTGAACATAAGAATGCACGTATCTTTTTGATTTCATGTGTTTGTATTCTTCAGCTAAATACCTAGATGAGAAATACCTGGGTCACATGGTAGTTTTATTCTTAATTTTTAAAGTAATCTCCACTCCATACTGTTTTTCATAGTGGCTGCATCAATTTATAGTCTCATCAACAGTACACAAGGGTTCCCTTTTCTCCACCTTCTCTCCAACACTTATTGTTTCTTGTATTTTGGATAATAGCCATCTTAAAAGATATGAGGTAAAATTTCTTTGTGATTTTAATTTACATTTCCCTAATAATTAGTAACATTGAACATCTTTTTATATGTCTATTGCCATCTGAATGTTCTTTGAAAAGTGCCTATTCAAATCCTCTACCCTTTTTAAAATTGGGTTGGTGGTTTTTTGTTGCTAAATTGCATAAGCTCTTTCTATAATTTGGATATACTATTGTAGGATATAGGATTGTAAGTATCTTCTATTTAGTAGGTTGCCTTTCGTTTTGATGATGGTTTCATTTACTATGAAGAAGCCTTTTAGTTTAATGTAGTCCCATTTGTTTATTTCACTTTTGTTTTTCTTGCCTTTGTAGTCAGAGCCATGAAAACATTGCTAAGACCAATGTCAAGAAGCTTACCACCTATGTTTTCTTCTAGGAATTTTATGATTTCAGGTCTTACATTCAAGTCTTTAGTCCATTTTGAGTTATTTTGTGTATGGTGTAAGATAGTGATCTGGTTTTATTCTTTTGCATCAGGCTGTCCAATTTTCCCAACATTATTCTTGTCTATATTGTCATAAGTTAATTGTCCAAATATGCATGTACTTCTGGGCTCTCAGTTGTTTCATCGATCTGTGTTTCTGTTTTATGTCAATACCATACTGTCTTGACTACTATAGCTTTTCAGTATAGTTTGAAATCAGGGTGCTTGATTCCTCCATCTTTGTTTCTTTCTCAAGATTGCTTTAACTATTTAGGATCATTTGTGGTTCCTTGGACATTTTGGAATTATTATTTCTAGTTCTTTGAAAAATACCATTAGAATTTTGATAGGTATTGCATTGAATCTGTAGATTGCTTTGGGTATATGAATATTTTAACAATATTATATCTTATAATCCATGAGTATGGAGATTTATTCATTTATTTGTGTCTTCTTCAATTTCTTTTATAAATATCTTCTAGTTTTCAGTGTATAGGACATAAACTCCATACTGAAAATTATCTCTAGATAGCTTATTTTTCTTTTTTTGAAGCAATTGTAAATGGGAGTGTTCTATTTATTTCTCTTTCTGATACTTCATTATTAGTAGAAATGTCACAGATTTTTGTAAATTACTTTTGTATCTTGCAAGTTTACCGAATTTATTTATTAATTCTGACAGTTTTTTGTGGAATCTTTAGGGTTTTTTAATATATATTATCATGTTATCTCCATATAGTGGTAGTTTTACTTCTTCCTTTTCAATTTGGATGCCTTTTATCTCTTTCTCTTGCCTAATTACTGTGGCTAGGACATTCAGTACTATATTGAATAAAAGTGATAAGAATGGGCAACATTTTCAAGTTCCTGATCTTAGAAGAAAAACTTTCAGTTTTCCCCCACTGAGATATTATCTGTCAGTTTGTGATATACGGCCTTTGTAACAGTGAGGTATGTTCCCTCAATACCCATTTTGTTGAGAGTTTTTTTTTTTTATCATAATAGATGTTGAATTTTGTCAAAAGCTCTTTTTGCACCTCGAGATGATCATATGATTTTTGTCCTTCACATTATTAATGTGCTATATCTCATTGATTGATTTGCAGATATTGAACCACTCTTGATCCCTGGACTAAATCTCACTGAATTATGGTGTATGGTCCTTTTAATGAATTGTTGAATGCATTAAATACATGTTTGCTGATATTTTCTTGAGAACTTTTACACATATGTTCATTAAAAATATTGGTGTTTAAATTTCTTTTTTTTTTTCTTGCAGCATTCTTATCTGGTTTTGGTTCCAGGGTAATGATGGCCTCAAAAAAAAATTATGAACATTTAAATTCATTAGTACGATACAACTTTTGTGTATCTAGCAACATATCTATCTACAAAATAATACAAAACTTAGGAGAACTGCAGAGAAAAAGAATAGTCTATCACCTATTTGAAGATATTTTATATGTATTTTAATAATTGACAGATCAAATAGGCAAAATTGGTTACAAACAGAAAATCAGAAAAAAAGTCACTTGGAAAATTCTATTTTGTAAATAAAAAAATATTTTTAGGTTAATATCTTAATTGCAACCACTGTACATATAGTCTTCATGTTGTTTCTACAATTGGAAAAAAAATTCTGACCATCTGGGAAAAAATACTCAACCAGATATCTAGGGTATAGTTGGGCATTTGATGGATTGGAAAATTAGTTTTTTTGCCAAGTTAGAGTCCTTATCCTTGAATTTTAGACCCTTAGTCTCAGATAGAACAGTAGAAGATTAAATGAACATTTTTAAAAGTTTTTAGGTCTACTCAAAAATTTATTTCGAAAGCTTTAAAATGAAATTGAACAGAATCCTGACACCATGTTGCTACATTTGATAAGGCTGCTTTTAAGTGTTACAAGATATAGAAATTTGATGGTCCATAAAAATGACTCAAATACTCTTTTCTCTTTCTTTCGAACTGAAAGAAATTGAGTTTCCTTGACCTGCAAAGTTACATTTCAATATTTTCATATATACTAATCCACTGTTTTTGCTTCTATGTCTGTATTATTTTATGAATTCTTTATAGTATATGTTCAATTTTTTTTAAGTAAGACAGTTCCTCATTTTTGATTAACTAGAACATAGACAAATTAAGAACCCCTCTGAATACACATCTATTGTGTTCCCTGCTCTTCCTTCTGAAGTGCTTGGGCTATGCTTACATTGCTTCTATGACTTTTAGCAGATGATGCTTTGTAATATATTACTAAATGTTTGACTTAATTCTATACTTCCAATTCCTTTAGAAAATTAAAGATGCATTGCCCGATTTTAATACTCTGAAACATTGTATATTTCTCTGCACATATTAAATATTCAAGGAACGCTTTTGAATTGATGGGACATGAATGTATGTATAAAAGACTAGGTAAAATATAAGTCCTCTTAGCTTAGTAAATGCAACTATTTGGCCCAGGACATCTTTCTTTCTCTACTGTACTGGCTTCTTTCTCAGAGGCCGAGGTAAAGATGAGGGAGGCCTAAAACCAATCCAACTTTTTTACAAAAGCACAAAGAAACTTAATTAAAATAATTTTTTTTTGGCATTAAAATCAGATGCAGTGGTTAAAAAGAACTAGTGAAACCATTTGCTGAGTTATAAAAGCAGTGTAAAAAAGCACTTCCACAGGAAAAGCTATGGATAAAGTAGAGGTTTATTTAAAAAGGAATAATCTTAATATTTTATGCTGTGATTCATCTTAGTTGAAGAAATTTCTATTTAAATATCTCTTTTTATAAACATGTTTATTTTGCTGTAACCACTAACTTAGGAAGTTAATCTGTTTCATGTTTTCAGTCCAATGATGCTTCTTGGACTGAAAGCATTACACACACACACACACACACACACACACACACACAGACACACACGTTACTGAGTTTTGTCCTTAAAGATATGAAAGGGGCCTATTTTATTTTGGCAGAAAATAAGTAATATTGCCTGGAAATTTCCAGATATACTGGAAAATTTTATTAGATGCTTCACACGAAGATAATATATTTGGTTTATTAATATACACATGTAAACACATTTTCATACATATTTTTAAATGCACATCTATAGACTCATGACACATATATACTTAGCATAAGGAAATGTAGTGTGTCTCAGGCAGGAGGAACAAGTAATGGCCAATATTGTAGGTGTGACATGAAGAGCTCCCAAATGTTTGTTATTATAGCAAATAATCTACAACAATTCCAAAAAACAATATTTTTTTAGCCTAGGACTCATAGATAAAGAGCCTGAGATGATGATTCTTGTGCATGCAATTTATTGAGGGAGGGCTCTCAGGTGAAACTTGTAAGGGGGTGAAGGAAGCAGGATAAGGAAAGAAGCCAGACAAAGACATGGGTTCAGCTAAAGTCCATAGTAAACTCTGCAAAGTGAATACAACCACAAAATTGTCACAACTTGAAGGAACAGCCTCTTGTACTTCCAACTCAATCAGCCATTGGCTATTACCATGCCTTGTGAGAGGGCATAACTTCCTAGGCATTTCCTGTTGAAAGAGCTCCTCTAGGTCCAGGGCCATTCTTAGAAGGGGGAAACTGTGGGCCATTAACAGACATTAATTACAGAAGCTGAGGTTAGGTATGCTGTCCCAGCAGAGGAGTCTGTGCAGAGTGCCAGCAGTAGCTACTACATCCACCCATTCCCAGTGTTCATGTGTATACAGGGAGAGCTCCTTGGAAGAAACAAATGTGAACACTAACTGGAAAGGCACCATACTAATCATCAAAATTATATTCTTTGTGTGTGTGTGTCATATTGTAAAATTATCTAGCAATCATCAAAATTATATATTTTTGTTTGTTATGTTGTAAAGTTATCTAACAATTATCTAGCAAGGAAATGGGACTTTGAATACACTAATTTTATACTTTATATTTTAATGAAGAATAATATGCTCAGGTGATATATTGATAAAAGAGAACTGGACTTCTTGAGGTTCCTTTCTCAACAATACAGTATCAGATCAAAGCCTTGATGCTGAATTGTAATACAAAGTCCTAAAGCTGTAACATTAGATTATCAAGGAGATAGATCTACCAAATTTTCAAAGGGATGAGAATTACTTATGGAAAAGGATGCCCACATTCTTCTATGTCTTCTCCAGAAATTTTAATACACTTGCATTAAACATATTTAAGAAGGATTAAAAATTTCAATTTAATGTAACTGATAAAAACTTAAATCTGATATTTAACTTTATGATTGCCCTCATTAATCTTCTATTATTTCCATACTGAAAGTACACTCCACCAGATATTAGACAGTCCTTGTTTTATTTGATCTCTTTCCTTGAAGTCTTTGGAAGATTGTGTATTATTTCTGGTGGTTTGTTCATTTGATATTTTGTGTCCTCAGCTGTTTTGTGATATTTGACTATGAGTTTACTATGAGTTTATTTTTTTCTTTAATTTTTTTTAAACTTTTGAGACCTTAGCTTAGGGTGTGTATTCCAGAGATTTGTTTTCACTTCTACCAGGCACTGAGGGCCATTTTCAACTTGATTGACTGTGGGACACAATACTACATGAGGCTTATTTGTTAAAATTTTCTCATTAGATTTTTTTTCTTTGCCACCTAATGTCAAAATCTACAAGTTTCCATGATGCCCTATTCTATAGAATTGTTTTCCCCTAGTTCATACTTAATAGAATACAGTCTTAGCTTTAAGTAGGATAACCCCATTATGGTGGGTGCTGATTTTGTGTCTGTCTGGTCCATTGGATCTTCTTCTATGATCAAAGAGAAAAAAATAAAAATAAAAACACAGCTAAAGGCCACCAAAGATTAAAAAATACTCTTAGGTTAGCCAGAAGCTTCAACTTTAATTTCACCTCAATTCCTGCTTGCATTTCATTTTTGTCTTCTGAGTAGTCCCCTTGTTTTGTGCATAACACAATGATATTAAATACATGAATAAATATACATAAATTTATACACAATATATAAATATATATTTGTTATATGTATGTAACTGAGATAAGTAGATAGGTTATGAGGAGTTTTATAACTGTTTTATAAAACCTTGAATATAAGGTGTAGTACATGTTTATTAGATGTGAATTTTATTATTAATATGTCTGTTGGAACTTATATGTTGATTATTTCAGCCTCACTTATAGGCCCCAATATCTTTCTTATATTCCATCTACTTGTTTTTTTCAATGTTACATGACTACTTCAACAATGTTACATGACTATTTCAACATCTCCCAAAACAACTGTATTTATAATTTTCCAGCATTGACATTTAGATATGTTGCCATTGTATTCCAAGTATTATTATTAACATAATTATTCACAAATAAGAGATAATTGATGTTCTATGATTCTTTTATTATTTAGGCAATAGATTTTTTTTCCTGAATACTAATGAGAACTTTTATGCTGATATTTTAGAATTTTCATATAAAATCCATCTGCTATTCTCTTTGCATTTATTTGATCTAGAGCAATGGAAGATTAACTTTGTATGTGTACTTGTTAAAAAGACTATCATTTTGACTCAGTTAAAACTCAGTTAATTATTCTATTGTGCTTTTGCTTGTTTTACACTTATTTACTGTCAATACTCCAGGTGCTAATTATCAATTGAAACTACCATTCAACTCAACTCATTACATTTTATTTATTTTCTTCTCTTGAATTCTTAGAGAATATTCTTAAATTTTCATTTTTTATTATCCATTTTCTCATAATCATTTTTTAAATTATGATGGTCTCTCAAATATAAAGTACTATGGAGAATCATGATAATCATCAATGATCCAATAACTAGTATAATAAAATATAACAAACACAGGTTTAAATTCTTTTTCACAGCCTTCATTTTCCTCCAAATTCTAAGTTACCCAGCATACTGAATTTATTTATCATTACTTTGTTTTCTTTTGTTTTAAATTTTATATATATCGGTGAAAATATCCTCAATTTTACTTTATTTTCAAATGATCCCTTAATTTACTACATAGTTCAAAGTTGATAATTATTATTTCTCAGAACTCTAAAAAATTATTCCCTCATCTTCTGCTTTCTATTAATGCTCTCAAACAATCTACTGTCAAAATAACTAGTTCCTTGATTGGCAATCTGCCTTTTCCCATTGACTTTGTTTTTTCATTCTTTGTTCAGCTTTGCTTAATATGCTTAATATGAAATCATCTGTCTATTGAATTTTGTTCTTTAACAATCTCCTAAAGCATATTTATTATCTTTTGATCCTTGATTGAATTTTCATTTTCCTAAATTTTATCTCTATTTACATATCTTTATATTTTGTGGTTGATAATTCCATATCTAAAGGTGTTGGGATTTAATTCTATGTTCTTTGGTTTTGCTGCCTTTTAACAATGATGACTTTCCAGATCTATTTATTACTTTTATGCTTATATTTGTTTTATCATAATCTGTGGATATTCTGAGGGGCCTTAGGTAAAGATACTTTCCTAGGATAACACTTTGCATTTTTTTTTTGTAAAGCACACTTCCAGCTCAAGATCATTTTAGATTAATTCCATACATTATGATTTTAGTGACCACACAGATTACATAAAATTTAAACCTGAAATGTATATGAGGGCAAAGTTGTGATTGTAAATATTCAGATTAGTTTCTTTTATTGTGAAATGGGTAGAAGCAAGGAAGGCTTTCTCTAATCATAGTTGAGATCATGTTAACAAGATGGTTACAATATTTTGTAACCTCCCATTGCTAGAAGTTGTGTTGTTTCTTTTACCCAACCCATTTATCAAGAAAAAAAAATCTTTCAAAAGTTTCAGTTAAATAGTTATAATTGTAACCATAAATCAATCTCTATGTCTGCTATAACAAATTACCACAAACCAAATGGCTTAAAAAACACAAATTCATTCTTTTACAGTTCTGGAGGCCAGAACCTAAAATCAGTCTCAGTAGGCTCAGATTAAAGTGTTGTCAGGACTGCATTCATTTCAGGAGGCTGTAGTGGGGTGATTTGCTTTTATTTCTTTGTTTTTTGTTTTTTTCCCCCCACTTTTCTTCTTCTAAAGGCCTTCAAAATCTTTAGATTATGGCAGTCTTCCATTCTCAAAGCTAGGAATGGCAAGATAAGTCCTTATGTCACATTACATCACTCTAATCTTGCCTCATCACATCTTCTCTAACATTGACCCACCTACCTCCCTCATATATAAGGACCTTTGTTATTACATTGGACCAACCTGGAAAATCCAGGATACTACCCTATCTCATGTTTAGCCAATTCCATTAAGGTCACCTTAATCCCATGTGTAACTTTAAATTTTCTTTACCATGTGCCCTAACATATTCTCAGGTTCAAGGGATTAGGTCTTGAGCATTTTGGAGGTGGTTGGGGGAAGGGCATCATTTTGTCTACTATAGTATTTATATTAAAAATAACTAAAAAAAGTTTTCTTTCAAAATTATAAGTGACCAGCCTGTAATTTGTCTGAAGACTTAGTGATTTTTTTATATTACAGAATTATGATCATAATATGAATCAGTTCCTTCCTAGTGTCTTTCTTTTCATTCCAATATATTATATTACATAAATAAATAAATAATATGATCCCAAGTAAGTTTATTTTCTCTAATGTCGATCACTTTGATACCTAATTATGCCATTGTGCTGGCAGGGTAATGTACATATTAGGCAAATCATTGTACACATTTTGCAAAATTAATAGTGCATAATGTGCTAAATACTAAAAACTGAGAATTTCATACCTATAATAAATCATATGCTAATAGCCAATTTAATCTGTTGTGTTGTATAACTATGCCATTTTTTTCAATAATCAGTAAGAATTTTGAGTGATATATAATTGTACTTTTTTTTCATGGCTTTGTCCTGGAAAGGAACTTCAGTTTCCTTGCTTCAAAAGTTCAAAGTATATCTGTAGTCTAGAACAAGCACTCTTCTTCAATCCTACTGCTGGCATCTCAGTTCTAGTCACCCTAACCTGTTGCCTGCAGTAATACCCTTCGTGGTCACCTATCTCCCATCATCTCTCCCTAACTCTTTTTTTTCAATGCATTGTGTTGAATGATCCTTTAAAAGAGTCTGAATTATCCTTCAAAAGAAAAAAAAAATTGTAAGCCTGATTCCCATCATTGCTCTGTTTTAAACCTTTCCAAAACTCCACATTTCAGGAAAAGACAAGCCAGAGTTCTTAAATTGACATGATGCTGCACTTGTCTCCCATATCTCTGAGCTTGTCTCTTACTCTTTTTCTCTCTCCTAATCTGCTCCATAGACACTGGCTTGATTGCTATTCCTCAAATTTCCCTCGCTTAGGGAAAGTTTTCTTTCTGGCTGGGATATCCTACCTCCATATAACTGCATAGCTAACTACCTTGCGTCTTGTCTTTGCCCCACTATCCCCTTCTCAATACCCTCGGTCTCAATGGCCAAATGAAATCTTACCATTTGAAATAACATGGGTGGACCATGAGAGACTGTGCTAAATGAAATAAGTCAGACAGAGAGAGAAAGACAAATACCATATATTCTTTCTTATTTGTGGAATCTAAAAAGATATGTATATAGAAACACAAATCTAAGCTCATAGATACAGAGAATAAATTGGTAGTTGCCAGAGGTGGGGTGGGGGGATGGGAGAAATAGGTGAACTGGATTTTTGTTTGTTTGCTTGCTTTGTTTTTAGTTTAAATAAATTGAATTTTAAAAAATCACAAGAGATTATCTAATGCATATCCATAGCCCTAGGCAGATCAACTCCCAAATCCTAATTTTACAGAGAGACAAATGAGGTCTAGAAAGATCATCTAGCTACAGTCTATAGTTATCAAGTCAGAGTGAAAATTACAATGATAGCCTGTGATTAAGTTTTACCTTTACAGTTCATAACACAAAAATTAGCATTTTTCAGTGGTTAAGTACAGTATCAAATGGTTGGAATCTCTATTATACATATTTTAGAAGAAAAAATATACTATGTAAAGTATAAAACTCTATATGCCATATGTATATTTTTAAAAGACCTGAATTCTGAAAATGTCTGAAAAAGAACCTAATATTTCCAGGGAAAATTACAAAAAGTACCTTGATTTTTTTCTACCATATTTATACAATGTCTACTTGTAATATATAAGCTGTTTAATTGTTTCTTACAATCAGGTTTATTAAAAACTGAAGATTTCAACTTAACATCTTTGAACTAATCCAAAAACATTAGTTTTAGTAATATATTGCTAAAAAAAAAAAAACAATCAAATTTTATTTGAAACATTATTTATAAATTTAGTTTAAAACATCAAAAATTTCCTGCATCACTGAGATTAAACTAGTATAAATCTAACGCTGATTCTGATATTTTATGATATATATAAGAAACTCTAATAATCACTAAAAAAAAAGAAAAAAGCCTGAAAAATATAGTGAAAAAATCATTAAAATAATTAAAATGCTACATTAGAAAGTACTGAATGCAAAAGAAAGCATTAAAGGAGAAATAAAAGAACCAAAAAGGTATAAAACACAAAGAAAATAAGAAATAAAATGGCAGACAAATTCAACTAATAGCATTAAATGTGAATGAATTTAACAGTCCAGTCAAAAAGCAGAGACTGTGAAACTGGAAAAACAAAATAAGATTTGACTATATACCATCTATAGTAGACACATTTTGTATTTAAAGATACAGATCAGTAGAAAGTTAAAGAATGGAAAAAGATATAATTATGCAAACAGGAATCAAAAGAAAGCTGTATTAATATCAGTCAAAATAGACTTTAAAACAAAAATATTAGAGATAAAGAGGAACATTTTATGATAAAACGATATATAATATAATAGTTTTTAAGAAAATTAAAACCTTCATTTCATTTTCTTTATATAATACTCTTTAGTTTTCTGTATTATTTTTCTATAAAATTTATATCTTCTGTTTACATTTTATACTTGCCAAGCCTGGGGTAAAAGTACAAACAGAGACCCACATACTGTAAATATAAATATTTGTTTTAAATCGGGTTAACAAATTATTAAGGGAAATGTGTTTTCTACCTTGACAAATGTACCTTCATAGCAACCTGGAAGTCTGGTTTTGCACTGGGACTCTAGATAATTTACTGATTTATTTTATTTATTGTCTGTATCTCCTCTACAAGAATGTACACTCTGTTTAGGTCAGAATTTATTCTCTGTTTTGTTACTGGTTTATCTCTAGTGCTTAGAATAATGCTTATCCTATTGTGGGTGCTAATAAATGTCTACTGAGTGGTGAACAAAGTGCTTGACTTTGAGTAGACCCTCAACCTAAATTAGTCTCCTTTCTGCTTTTCTACATGAACTTCTGGCTTCTGTAAAATTTAACTCCTGGTATCGAGAATAGGCTTAAGGTATATATATATATATATTTATTTATTCTACAGGTAACTGATACTATGTTCTTTCATTTTGAACTCAGAAAAAAAGGTTCCACCGCATATTCGTAACAATTGTTGAAAGGTAATTTTTGATCAAGAGACTCTACCAGTGGCCAAGATTTCTGACAAAAGGAGAGAATCAGAAATGCTGAAGAAAGATCAGGAGATACAAACTAAGATTTTACATTACATTCTTCTATGACCACCATTTATTTTATTTGGGTTGTGGCAAGTGAGGTGCCTAGAGTGCACAATTTAAATAAACACCCACTATTAACATCATGCAAATACCAACTCTGCATGCACTTTCACAACTCTGAGAGTGAATACCACCTTAAATTTTGCCCCCCAGCACTTTACTAGCCATACCCTTATCCTGGCCCACTTGGTTCATCCACACATACCTGCATGTGTCTGCAAGTTATAGAAATGATATCTATTTTTCAGATTGTATTTAATTTTTTTAATACTAACATCACTAATAACTATAATTCTGTATAATATTATCTGTAAGATGGGTGCGATATATCAACCTCTCAGGAATGTTTTAATGATTAAATGATTTAAGTAAGGTAAGTAAAGCTCAGAGACATTACATACTTAATATGTGTCATTTCCTTATCTTGTATTTATAATTTTTCAGCTAGAACTTTGGAAATTTATATTTTGAAAAACTGCAGTAATTGTGGAAAAATGTTTACTACTTATCTCTTTTGTTACAGATTTAATTTTATTTATATTAAGTAACTAAATGCTAATTCCTCTTAAGAAAAGTAACTTTTATTATTATCAGATATGTATATATGTGTGAAATAATTCTGTTTAGCTAAAATTATAATATTTTCTAGAATTATTGCATTTTTCCAACAGTGATATTTGAATGTATACATAGTGAAATTTTTATCTTAAAGAGTGATTCGCTACAAAGAGAAACACAGAAATTTAATATAAAAATGTCAGTCTCTGATTAAATGAGAATTGCCGACATATTTATACATGCTAATAAAAATATCTACTTGGTATGGGAGCATGTAGTAGTAAAGGTGCAAGTTTGAGATGATTTTTTTTCATGATAGTTATTTTTTGCTTGTAAGTTAAAAATTGTTTACCTTTTCCCTCTCTTTTGATTGCTTTTGCTTAACTTAGCTCCATCTGAATTTCAGTGGTAAATCTTTTTTATTTCAAGCATTTTACAAAATCATTTATAGTATTTATATTCTTTAGTCATGAGTGAATTGAGTGTTTTATTGTTAAATTTGCCAAAATAGAATACTAAACCATAGAAATTCTCCTGAATAGCTTGAATAAACTAGTATCTATTGAGAGACAAATAATTATAATAATAATAAGTATCATTAGAAATGTACCCTCATGAAACTGCATTATTATTACTAGTTTAAATGATTAGATAGTTTTCCAAAGATGATTTTTTTAATAAAAAGCCTCATAATAAGATTAATTATGGAAGCCAGTTGAAATTTTAAAACCGATTTATTCCAAAGAAATAAAAAGTCAATATCTTCCTCTGCTTTCTCTAATTAAAAGACACATTTTTAGGAATCATTTGTTGTGAAAGTATAGATGTTTTGCAGCAAGTTGTGGCAGAACTTGGGTCACGTGCTCTGGTGACATAAAGTCATATTCAGTTTGGGGATGAATTGCATATCCACATCATCTCCATGATGCTCATAAGTTGAATGTGTATGGGCATTGTGGGACCACTATTTATTGTTATCTGGATTTAGAAACATTTTGAAGGTGTACAAAAGCCACTAATCATAGAGAGATAATTATGTAAATGTAAGAAACATCCAAACCTGTAGAGAATTTTCATTAGTTTATTTGAGCCAAACTGATGATATATGCTGGGGAGCAAGATCTCAAATGCTCCAGAGAATAACAGTTTTGCAGCATTTGAAATTAAGGAGGCAACTCAGGAAGATTGGAGAAAGCAAGACAAGGATTCAATTATAGGATACTTAACAAGGTTATGTGCTCTCTTGAGGGTTCATACCCCCTGTCGGGGTTTTACTTCTGGCATTTCAAAGGTGTGTTAACCTAGATGCACAAGAACAAAGGACAAGGCTGGCTTTAAAACTTTTTACTAAAGAAGTTATAGACCTGGGTCATTATTACGGTTAAGAGTTTGTGATCAGATCACCCTGTGAAGTTACTTTCCATAGAACCCCTTTTTTCTACCACATTATCAAATGTTCAAAGAGCAAATAGTAATGAGAAAAAAGTAACAAAAATAAATTACTTAATATTTATAACACATTGTTTTAAGACAGATAGTTAATTTTAGTAATAATATACATGAAATTAAAAAGCTTCAATTATCAGAGATAAAGGGCATATTTGCTATAACAGTTAACATGTATATAAGTTATGTCTGGGACAAAATTTATAAAAACTTCACTTAATTTAAATCTCCTAAAAAGATTCCTATTAAATGTTGCCCATACACAGATCTTTAGCCAATTCTTGGCTAACTTTAGAGTTCAGCGAAGTCTGCTATTTAGTTAATAATTCATACGAACACTTGTATAGGCTTAAGTGCTGTTTTTTTTTTTTTTCAGTAAGTACTCATATACTAATATGAGTTACAGGCAACTGCTTATTTATACTTTAATAAAAGGTTTTATGTATTATATAACTCAATTTCACCTTCAAAACAATAATAGCCTTTCTATCGCCATTTTATAAAGTATGTACTTTTCATGGTGAAGTTAAGTAATTTCTTTATCTGAGGGCATGCAGTTAATAAGAGAGAATGTCAGAATTAAAACTCATCTGCTCAATAATAAAAATGTGTATTATATTGCTTCATTCTTGTCTCTTGATTGCCTTACCCCTAACTGATTTATTTAAGAGAACTTTGTAAAATGCTGATTCTGGGTCCCTGGCCTGCATTTTTCCTATTCCTCATATCTGTAACCATCTGATATCTAGGATCCATCCTACCAGAAGTAGGAAAGTTTAAAGAGCTTTAGACTGCCTCTTTGCATATCAGCATTGCACCCTCCCTTTTTTACACTCTGGTTCTGATCTTGTACCTTAGCTCTCCTTAATAGGATTTTGCCTTATTTTTAATCATCTTCTAATGCTCCAGTTTTCCTTTCAGGACTCTAATCTTGGTATCCCACCCCTGGTACTAAGAAGCGGCCTCATTCTATTTCATTGACACTAAGAGAGACCTAAGCCCTGCTTCTCAGCTCTGGTACTCTTGAGCCATTGATTCCTTTGTTGGGAACTTCCTCTCTTGCTGCCACAAATCTTAGATAGTGTCACCCGATTGCTGTACAGGAACTCTCAGCTCCTATAACTGTTTCAAGCTATTCACAGCCTCTTCTCCTAGAAGACAAGCAGTTTCTTTCTTGGCCCCCTTTCTACTGCTCCGTTCTACTGTTTTTAATGGAAGCAATTCTCATACATTTTTCTGTCAATAAATACAACAAAATAAGGAAAACTATCATTTTTCAGGTTTTAACATGTGATTACCGTTATGTTTGTTTTTGGTTTTGCCATTTTTGTCTTTACATTTTTATGCTATGTTATTAGTACTCACTAGAAATTAGCCAAGGCATGATGCAGTTTACATTAATTGTGATGAAAATATAGCAGTCATATTTGTATGTAAGTAGAAGTACAGATTATACATGCTCTTAGGTGATTCCCCTATTGACTCACCAATTCTTATGCAATTAAAACATATTACATTAGGAAATAGGAAAAATAAGAAATGCCAAACATGAATTAAACAATTCAAGTCCTCATAAAGTATATGTGTGCATGTACCTGTAGTAATAAGTAGATGACAATTGTCCATCAGCTATTAAATGTCTGAGCAAGTATTTAAGTGCCATCATTGTTAGAAATTGTCATTACATCAAAATGCATCTTCGAAAGTACACAAATACGATCATACATAAAGAATAAGTATAAAGTTATATTTTGCTTCCATAGTACCAAAATTGGCTGACTATGACAGTGTATTAAGCGGGATAATTTTGTATTTTATGCAAATAAAAGCCCTGTGTGTCTATACCAGCTAGTATTTCTACTCCCAATCCCTTGCATGGAGAAACATAAATTTGGTTATTAATATAAGCAGAATGTGCCATAGGTATTCATTTTTATTTTAAAAAATTATATTTTGGGGGTATCTACGATGTTCCAGTCACCGAGGATAGAGTGTGAACAGACAAGACAAACATCTCTGCAATCTTGAAGTTTATGTTAGTGAAATTGTTAAAAAAAAGACTCAGAATACCTGTGCCAGAACTAGTTTTTCTACTTAATGGCTGTGTAACCATGGGTAGAACACCTGAAGTGCCACAGCAAATACTAAAACCAAAAAATGCCTCTATGTCTCATTTTTTTTTTCTCCCTATGCCTTAACTTTATTCTAGCTCATTGTTTGTTGGCTTTATTCAAAAGGCAATAAAGATGGTTATATAGCAAGACTCTACATAATATGCCACTAGACAAGTCTATCCCTGACACTCTGATACAAGTCCAAAAATTCTATGGAAGAGAATTTCTAGCCCAGCAGAAGTCATATGCCAATCACTGAGCCAACTAAATGCAGCCAGATGTGCATACATTCAAGAATATGTCATTTCTTAATAATAGCTTTGTGAATGTTGGCAAAGGAAGGAGGTCCTAGGGGATTGAGATATCAGATAGACAATCTGAAGAGATGTCCATTATAGAGAATAATGGGATCACATATAAATAATAGCACAATTTAATCTGTCTTGCCCATCATTATAAAATATTGTGATTTCAGATATAATTTCAAATTAATATACAAAATGAAATTAATTCATTTGAGTTTCTTTAAATAATTTTTTGTGTACATTGCTGAAGAAATACAAGAGTTGTATTTTAAAATAAAGGTTAAGAGTGCATGTGACTTTTGTAATGGAACCTACCATAAACTGTGTTATATTGAGAGGACAAGTGGAGAAGCATCTGTTTATAGGAATTGGGAATGATAACCTTCCAGTATTTCTCACATTCAAATTTAGAGACAACGTTGGAATAGAACTACAGATTTAGTAGTGACATCAATTTCTGCTTAGGCAAAATGCCATATATATATATATATATATATATATATATATATTAAAGTTCTTCCACTTTAGAGAACAGTCCTGAAAGTTTTCTGTGCCTTCACTCTCCAAAAGATATGTTTATACTCAAAAAAAGTTAATCAAGTCTTTATACAGTGCTTTTTACTGTATCCCAATAAAGAATATCACTGTCCTCCATTTTATTATTATTACAATAACTTTATCATAGCAATTTAATTCTACCATCAAAAAATAGTTCCTGCTTTCCTCTCATGTTTGCCTAAAAGTTCTTTATAACTTATAAAGCAGAAACTGATCTTCAGCGACAATCATTCTTGATCCTTATGGAAGTGCTGTACAAGGCATTCCTTGAAGTTGATGATTCAAACAGAGTTGTCAATATCCTGATTTATATTCTTTTTGATAAATACTCAGAAGTAAGATTGCTGGATAAGATGACAGTTCTGTTTTAATTGTCCATTGACACATGAATGGATAAATAAAATATGGTATATACATAGAATGGAATATTATTTAGACTTAGAAAAAGAAGACAATCCTATCATGTCACAACATGTATGAACCTTAAAGACACTAGGCTAAGTGAAATAAGCCTGCACAGAAGGACATATATTATGTAATTCAAAGTCAAACACATAGAAGTAGAAAGTAGAATGGTGATTGCCATAGACTGAAGATGGGAGGAAAGGCAGCATTGCTATCAATGAGTATAAAGTTTCAGTCATGCGAGTAAAATAAGTTCTAAAGGTCCGCTGAACAACAGTTAATGCAGTTAACAATACTGTATTATACACTCAGAGATTTCACAGGGTCGATCTAACATTATGTGCTTTTATATCATAATAAAAAATATAAAACAAACAAAAAAGTTGTTATTCATTGAAAAAAAATGAAAGTTGCTCAGACAACTTTCAGACATTATCAAAAGTCTCAATCAGAGTTTTCAGAACATGTCTTAGATCAGATGCAGATATACTTCATGAAAACAAATTGTTGACCTAAAAGAAGAGAATTATTTACTCAGGCTGGAATAGAATGATGAAGGACATTTTATTGTGATTATTACCTCAAAATTGTTGGTAATATTTTTAATGTTTTTTTTTCCCTGATGGGCAAATGAGTATGTCCTTTCTTTTTTCCCTTAAATTACTTGATTTAATATATTATATATTTGAAAAATGAAATGAAACATTTTTAATAATATTAAGTTTTTAATAAAATTTAGAAACAAATACTTTGACTGAGGTACCATATTTTTATGGTAATATAGTTGTTTGCATAGATTGAATAAGAATATTGACAGCATTAGACCTATTGATTATGAGAAAAAGACCAAACCTATAGTGTCATATTTAAGAATAAATTTCATTTGATTAATCAGGCATTATGAGCCATCATTAAATAACAAATGTTGTACTTCATATGTGGAGTGAATCTTGAAGATTGGTTTGAAACTTCCACTTGGATTCCTGAGTACTGGATGAACTTGGTTTGCAAAGAGAGAATGCCTGCCTCAGTGACTGCCCGAAAAACCAATGTGACATAGCCTAGAAGCAGGGATCCAATGGATAAATCATTTACCTTTCCTCTAATGACACATTATTTTGAGATGTAATTCCATAATACTCTTCTGAAGATGACAAAAAGTTTGAACATGCAACCATGTTTGTTGTAAAATATAGCCAGCTCAGTAATAAAGAAACCATATTTATTTGTTTCCAGTGAATACATATAAACATATATGTAAAAATACAAAAAGATACATAGAAAATCATATCATCGTTTTAACTCACGTAATGAAGAAGGGTCCAAAATTTGAAGTGGAGATGGTTAAAAATAAGACTTTATATTTATCTACAATCTTATCTTTCTCCTTTTTTAAAGATACTGATTTATGTAGTAATTGTGTATATTAAAGTAATTTGGGCTTTTACCAAGCATTTCCTGAAATGGATATTATAAAAACTCCTTATAACAATTGTAAAATAGAATGGCATCATGGAATAGAGTGAAGCGAAGAAATAGAATGGCTCCATTTTTAGTCTGGCAGACTGTAATGAAAATTACTTATGAAATCAAACAACCATCTTAAGCATAATGGGCTGTTTCCCAAATGAGGAGTGATTTTACAGAATAATATACTTCTTCTATTGGGTAGAGACTACATTGTTCTTGAGACCATAAGTATTCGCTTGAGTGATGTGTAGGGATGCTTTTGATTTAATAAAAATATAATTTAAAAAACAAACTTGAAAGCATGCACATAAGAAAGAGGAGTGTTTCAGGGAGTAAGAATCTTCAGTCAAAGAAGTATGGACTTTTTAAGAGTGGAAGATATTTAAAGAAGGACTTTCTTGTGACATAGGCAACTGAGAATAGGGCCTGAAGCTATAACTGAATTATCTACTCAGATGACTAAAGATATATTCCTTTGTGAAGGGTGAATCTCTGAATTTGTACTTTGAATCCTGAAAATTTTCTTTATCTTAAGCAGAAAACTATATTTCCTTCTATATTAAAATTTTTCTTTAACCTTCTTCACTAAATTAAAGTAATTCATTCGGTATCAACAGAGACTGGAGTAATAGCCCAGGAGAAAATGAAAAGCTGCAGGGCCTTACACAGACACTTCCCATGTCAGCACTGGTAGCTTTGAAGCTTGAGCATCATCCTATCAAGCATACTTCCTCCAGGAGATAAAGGAGTTTTCAGCATCACATGGTGGCCAGAGCAGCGAGTAATAAGCTAGGCTAGAGCTCCAAACAAAGGGAAACAGCATGAGCTCAAAGGAGCGTCTCCTAAGCAGGCAACTCCAAAATTGATAAAATCCAACTTTCTGTATATCCTGCTAAGTTAGAGGAAACAGGACTTTAAGACAAGGAAAAGAAGCAAATACCTGTGTCACACTAAGATTTATTTACTTTTAAATGTGAACTTTTTCCAGCAAAAAAAAAAAAAAAGAATAACAAAAATCATCGTCATCATCATTATCATCATCATCATCTAGGCCTATATATGTTAAATCTGAGATTTTCACTAACTTTTTTTGTAGGAAACATAAATGTTATTTTCTTTGTAACCCTAATGTAAAAAGCCATCATAAATGGGGAAGTGTATTCATTAACATAACAAAGTGACATATTTTTAATTCTTATTAAAAATGATCATTTATCTTAATAACTCACATTTTTTTATAGGTTCTACATGGTATTTTTTTAAAAAACAAAGTATCATATATAGTCTTTATATTAGAGAGAAATGATGCCAAAAGGTAAGCTATTATGTGCTACTTTAAATTTCTTGTTATAGTTTAAAACCTGTACGTCTGCTTCTTTGCTAGCTTTCCTACTCTAACCATCCTATTTTACAAGCAACTAAATAAATCTACCCAACATCCAACCCACTTGATCTCTTAATTGGGCCATGCAACATATTATTAATATGGGAGTCTCTTCTTATCTGCATGCCCTTTGGAGTACCCCTGCAACTCCTTGGTACACAGTCCTTTATCTATGAGTTTCCTTGTAAGGAACCCTGATGATATGCCTTCTACCTTAGTTTTTCCCCAAATTCTCCCAGGATAAGGATTATCTGGAATATTTATGAAACAAATTTCCAAGGTCCATTTAAGACCAATAATGTGCAATCTCTAGATCCTATCATAGATTCATGGAAAGATATACATGTAATAAGCGTTCCAGGAAAATTTTATGTTAGGCAAATCTGAGGAGAGAATATTCCTATGCATTGCTTCTTATTCTTTTTGTGTTGGTTCTCTCTTACATTATTGCAATAGCCAGTGAACTTTGTTGACGTTTATTCTCAGCTCTCCTCTGTTGGATATATTATATACAACATAGCCAGATTTCTTTCTGTAGTTGAAAAGTTGATAAATGTACTTACTATTTTAGAAGTCTTTGTTGACTTAAAATCACCAAGAAGAAAAATATGCATATATGTATATATTTAATGTGACAAAAACTTCCAAAATCTGATCCAAAGTTGCAATTGTTTCCTTTTCCTACAAATTCCTATGCACACCACATTTCTACTGCCTTAGACCAGACACCACTTTCAGAATATGTTTTGCCCTTCACATAGTTATATTTTTGTCATGGTTTTTATTTCTGATTGATCATTCTTCTCTTCTCCACACATCTCCTCCATTACCCCATTACTTTAAATCTCTCCCTAAATTCATCTTTTCAATAATCCCACACCCCGATCTCCTAATTCTTCCTCAGCTAGTGCAAATGATAACTTTGAGTCGGTTATCTATCTTTTATCTATTCTCTCTCTCTCTCTCATCATCATCATTATCATCATCTATCTGTCTACCTTCTGTTTCCTCCTCAAGATTACACGAGCCTCAGAGGCAAGGAGATTATATTTGTTATGTGTTACCCTCAGCAGCCAGGAGAGTATCTACATAGGGTGAGACATACATAAATGAGATACATAAATGCATCTTGAAATCATAATTGAATGAATGAGTAAAACAAAATACTTAAGGAGTAACTTTTGCCTTTTATAAATCCAGTTTAATCAGATGTGGTCTCTTTGAAAGAGTTTAACAATTGTTCACCTTCTCCCCATTCTCTTACCCTCATGGCCTCCTAACCAATATCTCTACTTCCCTCTCCTACCTGCATCTTTTAATACTTTAGTGTAGACTTAACAACTTGTTATATTATTTCCTTTTACAAGGTTCTTAAGATAACTTGTTTAACTGAAGGGAGAAACATCAGGGTGGACCTATCGCTTTTGAGATATCATAATGCATACTGGATGGTATGAAGCAGAAAGCTGATTTGATAGTTTTTGAAGTTTACTCACTTTCACAGTGCTCTCAGTTAACAGTGGTCCAACCCTCAAGAATGCATTGCCTCTAGATTTTCTGCATACCTGGCTGCCTCATTCTCCCAGCATTCCAGAAATTCTGGGGCTGCCCTTGGTTATTTGTAATGTATGAATTTCAGTTTTTCAAATGATGAACTATATTTAAATTCTCATTAAACAAGTTGACTTGAAAACAGACAAATTCTTTAAAATTGCAAGTTGATTTTGCTGAGTGTCCTTCAGATTTTTAGTAACCAAGGGACAGAGGAAGTCAAGAAAGATTATTTGAAAAGATACTGAAACTTTAAAGATGATCAGCTTCCCCCAAAGTGCTACTTTATCAAATAGAAAGCAGCTTTTGACCAGGAATACTTTCTGCCTAATGCCATTCTAGGGACAGAACTGAGCAGGGAATTGGAATTTCAAGAGGGGAATGGTATGATTACTCTTTTAAAAAGTGTAGTAGCTGATGAGTTCCTAGGCAAACAGCAGTTTATTATTAATATTGGTATTCAACACGGCAGTTGGCCAGTTGGGATTTCTGATTCTGACTTTCTTTCAGAGAAATGTTTATACAGCAGGTGGGTAAACACTAAAATACCTGAAGAAACCCATTTTGGATTCTAATTAAGGATCTAAACCTAGACAACTTCACTGAGATTTCTCTACTTTTATGCAAAACTCCTGACACATATTCTTTTAAATGAAATGGATAGTTTGGAAAGGAGAGACATCAAAGATGATTATAATTATGATGATATATATACATACATATGTGTGTGTGTGCATATGTAGGCTTACAATGCAACCTTAAAGAACTTTTTTTAAAGCACTACACCAGAGTTTGAGAAACTTGTTTCAGTGTGTAAGACATATTTCACTGAGACATGTAAAAAAAGGAGTTGATGAAATTGAGCATTAAGAATCTAATATATATTTTTTAATTGAATTACCATGGAAAACATTAGGCTTTCTAAAATATTATGTAGTGAGAAAGATAGAATTATTCTGAGCACACATAGGGATTCCTCCCTCCACTCTGCTAGTCTGTGAAGGTTAAGTAAAGTTTGCTTTAATATTTTTGTGTCTCAGGCATCCAAATTTCTCTGCATATTTGGCTCCACGGTGAGTCCAGGTGATGTAAGCTGAATAATCCTCTTTATTAAATCATTGCCTTCCTAGTTGGCTCTAATTAGAGACAAACTTCAATTTTCTTCCATTAAATTCCAAGAGAAGTGTGCACAATTCTTTGAGATGTAATAGGAAAGTGAGTGAACATTTCTATTAATTAACAGGTATACTTTTCTTGAATGTGCATCAAACTTCATCTCAGAGTTGGGAGGTGAAGTCAAGAGAAGGAAGTGGATCTATTCACAGTTGCTCTTTAGAGCTTAATGAAGTTTTCTTGCCATTTTCCTCACAGCTTGATTGAAGTGTACTACTGGTGAAGAGATCTGTGGTCCCGCTCTACAACCTTCTCACTAAATAAAGCTAATGAAGTAGAAGAATGATATTGTTAAAACTATCCTGCATTTATAAGTATGCCTTATCAGATGGAAACTGTTCAGTGTTTGTGTTTAATGTGATCTGACCTCAATCATTTATTCTTGGCTTCCAAATACCAAATGAGTGACTTGTTATTTAGCCTCAATAAACTGAAAAATAATCCCACTCTAAGTTCATCATAATACTTCAATACAGTGTACAAAGGCAAAACCAACAATAAACATTCTTAAATCTAAGAAATAAAAGAATTATATAGATGTTTCAAAGCCTAATGCTGGAAAAATCATAAATAACTGTTTTGTATAACTTTATTATTGTAAATGTTTCTCTCCCATTTCTTCAGCTACAACATTAAACTAGGAAAAGACTTTTGCAAAATGATGTGTACATTGATGTATTAAAGTTAAAAGTTAATTCCAACTCTATAGGATTTATGAATTAAATCAAAACTGCTATATAGCAGAAGCTTTATCTGTTTTGTTATCTGCCGTATCTACAAGAGCCTACAAGAGTGGTTAACACATTAGGTGCTCAAAAATATCCCTGTAGATTTCAAGAACAAAGATATTTTACTGCATGGCCCAATTGTTAATTTGTTAATTTTACCACTAGTTGATCACCTTTTTTTAAATAAGAAAATCCTTTATTTTACTCTTTTAAATTTTATTTTAAAACCCTGTATTAATTTACAAACTAGAGAAATATCTTTGATTCACATTATCTGAATTATGAGTAAAAGAACTAGGATATGCTAAATCATTTTCAAGAGCACTTCAACATACTTGCCCTTGACTTTCAATGGAGAATCAAACAACTCACAAAAATGCCTGAGAGTTATCTTGTAACTCAGCCAGAGAACTATAAGGCCATATCAGTTAAACCTTGCTTTTTCTACCTAGTGATATGCCAAATAGGCATACAAAAAATTGCTGTGCAAAGTTAACGAAGTATTTCTATCAAAGTATTGGATAAGAATTGTTGAAAAACTGTAAGATTCATTTAGAGAATCTTACTAAATATCTAACTGTAGGGTTGGTTAAAAGAAGACAACACTTAAAAAAACTACCTCCAAAGAATTACAAAAAGATGACAGATGCAGCAATATGTTTTTGTTATAAGTTACCCAAGGTTTTAAAATTTTCCCTAATCCAGTGGTTATTAACAGTAATTCAGATTTTTATTCTTGGGCATTTTAATATGTTAAGGAGAAACAAAAATAAGTCATGTTAGATATGAATCAGTAAAAACATTTGAATGTATAAATTAATAGGAGATCATTTTTGTCAGGACATTTCCTACTTCTTATCTTGTGGGTAAAGATCATACTTCTTTTGCTGTTATATTTTTGAATTCACTTTTGAGAATAAACTAATAAATTTCATTTAAAACAATGTCAAGTATTCTTCAGAGGTATGTTTGTTAAGACTTGGCTCAAATCTGCCCCCAAATCAGGGTTGATCTAAAAATCACAGATGAGTTCTACTGTGACACTTTATAATTGCTATCTTCTGTGTTTATGGAATTTCTCCCAACATATTATACTGGACCTAAAATTACATTGTGGCACAAACTCAACACAACAGAATAACTTACATTTAAATAGGCATTAAAAAAAAAAAACATTTTGAGCCCTAAGAGTTGTCACTGGCAACATATTTATCACGTTATTGTTGGTTGAAAGGGAGTGGCCATGCACATGGTAGAATATAGAACATTTCCTTCATTATATGTTTTAAGATTATTGATATTATATCTGTCAAGTGGATTGAGTCTGAAAGTATTTTATTTTATTTTATTTTATTTTATTTTATTTTATTTTATTTTATTTTATTTTATTTTATTTTATTTTATTTATTTTTGGTGATAAGTATTGGAATGATCCATAATAAAAGTGACTACTATTTACTTAGCTTCTACTATGTACTCCAAAGGATATACTGAAATTTCCATTTCATTGATGAGATACATAAAGCTTAAGGTAATTGCTATTTGCTCAAGCTCCCAAAGTGACATAGTGGATCTCAAATTAAAACTGAGATCTATCTTACTCCATAACTTAGTATTTCAACCAATGTGCTAGACATGAGTGTGGAGAACTAATGTAAGAATGCTAAGGAAGAAAACTATACCCCCACTGGAAAAGCAGTCATAATAAAAATACATAAAAATACAAGTCAAAAATTATAGAAGAAAAATGATCAAGCCACTTGTAAATGAGAGCTATGAGAAAGTTGCAAAGTAATAGCAATGGAGATTTTAAATGATTCATTATTAATATACAATTGGCAAATATCATTTTTGTCATTTCTCAATACTTATATTCTATGTTAATTATTAACTATACTTGTTCTAATAAACATTTTACAAAATCTAGAGGAGATATTGGTAGGATCTAGGAAGAAGTGGAGTGTCGCAGGGCATGAGGATTAATATTAATAACAGTGAAGAATGACTTGTGAAGAATTTCTGGAAATAGAAGGGCTGCATTGGGAACAATGAGTGCAGTAGAATATGCTGACATTTCTTCTATTTTAGGGAGTCTTATTTAGACCTGAATTGTGGAATTCAAAGTAACTTCATTAAGTAGTTGGCAGCTAGAGGTGCTGGGCCTACAGAAAATAAAATTTTTAAAATGTTCGTATTTATAACTTTAAAAGATAAATAAATGAATACATATATTTATATAATAGTGTATTGTGTCTCAAAAATATATTCAACTTATTTGAAATCAATGTGTTCATTTTTTTGTAGGCTAATATAATTTTTGAAAGAAGTTCATGGCCAATTGAAAAGAAACTATCTGCTTCCAGAGAGAAAGAGAGAGAGAGAATACTAATAAATTTAATAAATTACTCAAATAGTCTATTTCCCTACTGTTTTTATCTAGTGAAGTGAGTTAGAATTTCCTAACATTATTTATCTATGTAAATTTCTCCTTTGTATTTTCTGCTGGTTTTATGTATGTATTTTGATGCCATTTGGGATATTTAATACAGATTTCTGAAATTCTATCTTCTCTAACTCTTATAATCTTTCAATAAAAGGATTAATATTTAGTACATAAAAGTTTTAGTGCTCTATTTAAGATTAGTAATTTTCATTCTTGGGGCCAATGTGAATATCAATTTTACATATATTCAATTATATTCTTCTGATATACATTTTTTTTTAAATCTTAGTGGTCAGTTAACTTGATTAGATAAACTACAACCTTGACAAAGCCCTCAATGCATGATGTCTCAGTTTTGTCCTTTAAGTCTTGCATCTGAACTGCTTTCAGTTTTAGCCTGTGCTAAGCACAAACAAGGCCTTCAAAATTGAGTTAAATATACATGTATACAATCTAACCAAGGAAACTATCCATTCATGTCAAAAGAAAGAAGATAAAGGGAGGATTAAAATAAATAAACCTTACTCAGAATACAAACATAGTATTAAAACAAGTTGTCATATCAATACATATTTAAAAAGAAGCAAGTATAGATTCACTCCTTCTTTTATCTTAGGTATTTGTCCTCAATTTATATCTTTAAGTTTTTCTCTTTTTAGGAAATACTAATTACGTAGTAAATATTCTTTGTTTTATCTAGCTATCATATTCTCTTTTATCACTTTTATTTTTGTTTAGTGTTATTTTGGAAATATTTTTTCTATTATTAACTGTTTTCAGCATTTTTCCTATTGCTTCCACTTTTATAATAGCTTTACTATTTAAGTTGAATTTATTTCCTGAACTCTTCCAATTCTTCAACATATTCTGTTACTTTACATTTTATTTTTTTAATAATCATATCTCTTTTTCCATTTTTTTTTGCCACTTTAATTTCTTTAAGAGAATGGAAAAACAATTATCTTAGTCTATTATGTTTCCTTTCATAATTCTTAATCTGATACATATTATTAATCTTATTGTTATTTATTTTTATTTTGTTATTTTATTTTACTTTTGCTATCTATACACAGATACCGACTCTAGAGTGTTTCAATTTATAACTCAACTTTGAGAAAACTCAATCTAATCTGGGTCTGCTATTTGCACACACACACAAGAAATGCCTCTTACAAAATAATTAGGGAGTGAAGAGCATAGAAAAGAGAAGAGAAATGGGATGGCCAGCACCTTTAATAAAAATGTGTTTTTCGGTATTTACTCAAAAACTTGAAAACATTTATCTGCAAAGATACATGCACTCCGATGTTCATAGCAGCATTCTTCACAGTGGCCAAGACATGGAAACAACTGAAGAGTCCATCGATAGACGATTGAATAAAGAAGATGTGGTGCATTTATATAATGGAATATTACACAGCCATTAAGAAAAGATGAAATATTGCCATTTATGATGACATAGATGGATATTGATATTATTATGCTAAGTGAAATAAGTTAGACACAAAAAGTTGAGAACCATATGATTTCACTCATACGTGAGCTATAAAATTAAAAGTAACAAACATACATGACAAAAAACGACTCAGGGACACAAACAGTGGTTACCAAAGGGAAGGGGGAGAGTTTAGCGGTAGATAGGTGTAAAGGGTCAAATATTTGATGGTGGAAGGATATTTAACTTTGGGTGGTGAACACACAAAGCAACATGCATATAATGTATTATTGAATTGTACACTTGAAATTATTTTTAATTAACCGATATTAACAAAAAATGTGTTTTTCTGATGCATCATTATATTATCTGCTTCTTTTTTGTGATAATCAAACCATCTCTTAATTTTTAGAATTCTTCCTCAAAACTACATAGAATATGTCAAGAAAATCGATAAAGTGGCTTTAAAATATCTTAATTATTTTACAAATACTAATTTATTTTTATGTGCCAGGCACTAATCTTAGATCTCAACAACTATGAATTCTTTAATTTTCACCATCATTCTATGAGTTGGTACATCTAATTTTAACAGTTATAGATGAAGATACAGATATACAGAGAAGTTAAGTATCTTGGTCAAAATCTCAGCTGGAATCAAGACTTGAACCCAAACATTCTGGTTCTGAAGTTAGTGTTTTAAACACTGTCATATCATCTATAAAACAATGTGTTGTAAATAATATACTTGACATCCCTAGTTTGTTTATCACAACCAATTTGGCTTTCTCTCATTGCCCTACATAAAGAGTCACCTTTAATTTTTTGTTTTGTTTTGTTTTATTTTTAGGTATAAGTGAAGCTGGCCTGTTAGATGCTAGTTTTTCTTATTTTTCCAGCTTATTGGAACCATCCTTTCCAAGCACCCTTACAGAAGCTTCTTGGATACATTAGTCTCATTATTCTATCCTGTGGCAAAACATTTAATGTCCACTGAATATCCATGTGTTCTCCCATATTCCTCAAACGTTTTGTTGTGGAGCAGGGCCATTGGATTAGTTCTGGCAAATGAATTGTGAGAGGAATAATGTGTACCTCTTTCAGGTTGTAGCAATGCAAACTTCACACTCAACTCTCCAGTTTTGCCTTTCCTTTTTGCAATTATTCTGGAGGCCCCATATTATTACTGATGGACTCAACAACGGCAGCAAGTAGGCTGCTAAGTCAATGTACAGAGAAATACTGCCCTGGAGAATTCAGTATGTTAGACTTAGAGTGAGAAATCAAATTTTTTAGGAGCCATTGAGATTTTAGGACAATCCCAGCATATCCTATTTCATCCTGATTAATATGCCTGCTATGATTACATTTTAGGAATACTTCCCAGAAACATGCTAAAATTAAAGGTGGCAAGAACCATGTTTGGAAAACATATATGAATCATTTACTTTAATAATTTATGTCTCCAAAGAAAATTTAATTTAATTCAATCCATGTAAATAAAGTAATATATTTTTTCTTCTAAATACCATAAAGTAAGAATTTCAGTTACCAAGGATACTAAGAGAGCTAGCTATTCTGATTAAATTTCTGATTAATGGAAGGACAACAAGAAACATCAGTTGTTTTCAGTACTTGGTGTTAAAAGCTTTTGCAAATACATTTATTGGCTTATCTAATTACTAAATATATCATGATTTTACTTTTGATCATTTATAATCTAAAGTAGACTTGAGTTCACTATTTAACGGCTCAATTCAACCAAAATAATTGAGACTCTGAGCACGATTGGATAGTGCTAAACTTGTTAAAAATGTGTAATTCATAGGACTCAATATACTAGACAACAAAAAAATTAAATAAACTATTAAGCATCATAATAAGTGCATAAACAAACTGTAGTGAAAGAGTAGAGCAGAAAAGCAAAAAATTGGTTGTGATAACTGTCTTAATAAATGAGTTAATATTTGAATATATCTATTTAAAAAATTAATCTTGATTTTTGTTTATCTTGTTTTTATTTTTCTTTGTGAAAGTAGACTTTTTTCTTGGATGTTTTGAAAATAAATAATACATGTTCAAGTTGTTTCACAGTGCTATTTTTGAGAGAAAGTGCTGGTTAACGGAATTGAATGAATAGAATTTTTAATGCATATGCTGTTATTTGGCATTTTCGATTCTTATACTTGCTTTATTTCACTTTTTTCTTCTACAATGTAGACCACGCTTTGGTTTTTCCTAATTTGTACATTTACAAAGAAATTTTGGTGTACATGTTCTACTTTTAAAAAATGCTAAGGTAAGAAAAGACACGTTTTCATTTTACAGGTGAGGAAAGTCACAACAAGAGATATTTAGAGAATTATCCAAAATGATCCGAGGGATTGTCCTCTGCATCATTGTTCTAGGAGAAAATAAAAATATATTAGCTACTGTTACAGAATATTACCTATGTCAAAACAAAGTGAGAGCTTGAACTATAAAGTATTATAAAATAAATAGCAGAAGATAATGTAAATAATCTAATATAAATCAAATATTAGAGAACCCTTTGTTCCATCTAACTCATACAAAACTCATAAGTTGACAACACTGGCAAAATTTGTTTGGTGTACAAAAGCACTTATGCACTGTAAGTCTAACATGAACATTTATATTACTTAGGATGATAGATCTGAAACTGTATATTGATGACTTTTCTCTTTCTCTTTTCCCTTCCCCAAAAACTACCCAGTTGAGTTGCTGATGCAAAAGTCTGGGCACATTTTAATGTAATAAAAAATGTAACACAAAGCCCACAAAGCCAGTAAATACCCTTTTTGTCTCTGATGCCTTTCAGGAAATTGAAGTAAATAGATTTAAAACTCTAACATTACAGACGATGAGATTAAAAAGCCATTAGTAGTCATAAGCCCATTAGAAATCCGGGCACCAAAAGACTGCTGCAGAGAAATTTGTTGACCAGATAAAAAAAAAAAAAAACATATTGATATCATCCTTATTTTATTATTCAATAAAAAGTTTTATTGGATGCCTTGTTGTTAGTATTCTATTCCTTTCTGTAATGGGTGCTTTTAAACAAAAAGTTTGAGTGTCTTTCTCTTCAAAGACAAAAACAACAAAAGTGACCACTTGCTTCACTGATATCATAAGTGAGGCAACATCATTTAACAGTCTGAATGGAAGTAAAAGCTTGACTATTTTTAGTCTCCCTGTCAGCTTTCTTAGTCTTTTCTCTTGCTGCCTTGTTCCTTACCCATACATATTCTTCACAAACACTGCCTCCTTACAGCTGGAGCAATGAACATCTTTTCCAATCTCCTAAAAAGAGAACTGTGTACTCCAGGAGATGATAGGGAAGAGAGAGTTTCTGTTCTTATTGCCTTCTCTCAGAATATTATTTCAAAAATGGTTCCAAGTTGAAATGAAATAACTCTAAGCTTACCATCTAAGTACAGGACCAGAATGGGAAATGATGGAGAGAGAAAAGGAGCAGGAGATATAGAAAAAGAAAATGTGCTGGTCAATATTTATGATCATCTAAGACACTGGTGGATTGAGATCATGAATTAAGTAAATGAAATATTGAAAAGTAGTAATTTATTCTTATTTGTGAAAGCTGTCTTTTGACATACTCATTACAATTCCAAATCTTTCTCTAAAGTGAGATTGAATATATTTTATTATGTTTCATGAAATATAACTTTTATAAGTGAGTGTTTATGTAGCATAGTGTACTAATTTGCCACTCCTATCCTCATAGTCCTGAAAAAAAAAATGAGTGAAATGTAGTGAACACAGAAAAGGAATTGTGCCAAGATGTGATTGGTAACTATTGTACTTGGCACAATTTTCTTTATTAATACTTCTTTTATATCCCTGCACTTTTCAATTCTTTCTCACCATTTTACTTTAATTTATTAATATCTCACTTTGCTACATTTAGAGTTATTTCTCCATCATTTCAAATTTACTTTAGGTTACAAGCATTGCCATATTAAATACACAGGCTAGGAGACATTAAAAATTACTGAAATAACCTTGAGATTAGAAAAGAAGCTTGACTTCTATTACATTATTAAAGCACCAATTGAAGATTGAAATTCTATCCTATCTTTCAACAACCTAAGTCAAAATTATCATTAAAGTAATCCAAACTGAGCTCAATCAAAACATTTCTTCGAATATTACATGACTATCTACTGATATCAAAGTAGGATAAAAAAATCAGAATGTGGTTGGATGAAACTAATAGATATCATTTTGTTTAAGTGTGAAGTGTCGTTAACTAAATAGCTTAAGAATTTGAACTCCTTTAAATTTTCAGGAAAAAAAAAGGTTTTACTTATTGTCTTATAACCGGGATAGCATCCTTAGAGGTAATCTAATCAAACTACTTTTTTGGATATCTTCTAAATAGAGAATGGCAGGGGTGATGCTACAGTGCTCAGTAAGCAACTAATGAGCTAGCTAAATCCTTATATCTATCCCTGGATTAACATGAGGCCCAGAAACTAGGGACCCAGCATTTGTTAGTGTGGGGACCTGAGACTCTTGGTTCTATCATACTCCACAGCCAATCAATTACAAATGTGCTAACCACACATGGGGTGTTAATTGGAGCTTGGCACCCCCTGGAGCATGACAAATTAATTCTCCACTAGTTAGAAATAAACAAAACCCAAAAGGAATTTAATTAACTACTATGAATTTGGGACTCTTTAACCCTTTTTGGACTACTCTATTTACCAGAAGTTTAAATAAAATTAAATTATAAAAATATATCTGTATCTACTCTGATGATACAAAATGCATTAAAGTAAAATTGTGGTTAATATGTGAATTGTCTCATGTGCTCTATTAATTGTACATTATGACTTATTTTCTTATTAATTAAAAAGTCACTCCACATGTATTTTCTGTCTTTAAATATGCTATCAGATAATCTAATTGGAAGGGAATGTTGCATAATGGCTAAGAAGGCAAACAGATCTGGACTTAGATTTTCCAAGTTCGAAAACCATCTTTACTAATTAATTATTCTATATATAACTTTGGGAAACTTCTATTCACTCTTTCCTCATATATAAAATGAATATTCAACATATCAGAATTGTTGTGAAGATTAAATGTACACATTTTGCTGAATATAAAATCTCTGCATATGGACCAGAGCAATTCATATGTGGAAATCATAGATTTTTTTCAGAAAAACTAATTTATTTCTGGTTGAGCAAAAATATTGCATTATGGGATTATGCATTTTTAAATATCTTTTCAACATTTGGCAGGACTGTGATTTCCTTTTGGTTAGGTTAACAAAATTATCAAAGTGACCCTTTTACATATGCCAGAATAAATTACTTCTCAGTACAAGACTCTTTCCAATAGCTTTTCATCTCAACCAAAGTAAAAGCCATAGTTTTTTAATAGCCTATGAGGCTTTTTATTCTCTACCATTCTTTCCATCACTCATTCTCCTCTCACACTTACCTGTTTACTGATCCTCTGACCTTTCAAGAGAGATAAGCTCGTACCTCAGGATTTCAAATGTTTTGTTTTGCAGTTTCTGCATGATTCACTTCTATACATCCTTAAGGTTTCTGCTCAAATGTCACTTAATCACAGAACTCTGCTGCCCATTTTATATAACAGAGGAAATTCTCCATCTTGGATCTTTTTTTTTCTATTTACTACCTTTAATAGGATTTTTTTTCGTTTACTACCTTTAACAGTTTCTGGTACATAGTAGAGATACACGGTTAGATTCAAATTTGGCTGACAGTTACAGAATCCAAAGTAACAATGAGTTGAATGAAACAGGAGTTTGTTTTGCACTCATGTAAAAATCCCCCATAGGTGTTCCAGGGCTGATATGACTCCCGCTTTCATGGTTATGGGTTTCGTAATTTCAAAACCTTAAGCTTTAAGATGGATGCTTTAGCTTCAGTTCCATCTCTCCAGTGGCCATTTCTGTATTCTAGCTAGCCATAAGTAGAAAACATAGGAAAGCCATTTAAGGACATTTTTCAAAAGTTACACACACCACTTCCAATATATACCATTGACTATTTGTCATATAACCAAACTTAGCTGTAAAAAGAGTTATAAATTAGAATATTCTGAGCAGCTAGATATATAGCTAAAATTCTTTAGTTACATTATTATAGAATATGGAGAGAATAAATATTGATGGTCAAGTAGCAGAGCCTGGTGCATTTCTAAGTAAATGTTTGTAGAAAAACTGTATAAAAATAACTTAATTTTTAAATTCAGCTTTGATTTCATAAATTGCAAAACCAGTTCATCAAAAACAAAACATCAATCATATAGAGATACAAAGGTGGTGACCTTGAACAGTTGTTTTTATTCTTAACAAACTTGCAAGAATGAATATAGAATATTCATTAAAATATTTCACTTTAGATTTAGAAGAAAAATATTGTATATAAAACCTAATCACATGGGTTGAACTATTAGTTTTGTCATAGATTCAAAGAATAATGTTCACTAACTCACTTAACTGTTCATTTTTCTTTTTGATCCATCCAATAAAGAGTAGGGGTTGTTAGTTTAATCAAGTAGCCTAGAGATTGATAAATCCTAGTCTATTCAGTTCCATTACATTCTATATCTTAAATTTATTAGGCATAAATTCTACTTTCTAACAAACAACAACAAACTACTTAAAAACAATCTCACTTTCTCCTAAAAGAAAAAAAAATAGATTTCAATGTATTTTCCTTGTCAATTGCATTTTCTGCCTCTGAGCCTTCTCTGAGCTATTTCCCTGATCTGTGAGGCAAGGGATTCTGCCTGCCAGCTTCCCGAGCAGATCTAGGGGAAAATTAACACATCTACAACTGAGCTCAAGCATTGCTGACATCTGGTTTACTCATTTTCACACACACTTGCACTGCACCCTATTGCCTTTTTCTTATGCACTGTTTTATCATGTGGCTCATTTCAAGAAAATGCATTTAACTTTTAGGTACTACTCTGTGGTATGAAGTGTGGCAAATAGGAAATAAAACAACCTTGAAAGTGCATTTCCTCATATATGCAGCTATAATAATCATTGAATATCAAACCTCAGAACTTATGATATGCTCTGTTTGACAAAAGTTATGAGACCAGGGACAATGTTGATATCTAAAGAAACCAATCTCACATGGAAGAGAAGAAGAATGAAATACCAACAAATCATCTCTTTACATGGATTGAAGTTTATTGCTATCCCAGAAAGAGAATAAGCAATCACTTTTACACATTTATTTGTTTAATGGTGCTTTTCCTTTAATAGTAGGAAAGTGAAAACAAAGATTAAGGCTTTCGGTCTAATTTTGAACTGTGCCTTTAAAAAAGGATTTATTATATTTTCTATGTTCTTATAATTCAATTGCCTTATTTGTTTAATTAATAGAGAAAACTCTTAAATGCAGACTCCAATTTAATTTAGAATATGTGATAAAGGAAATAATGCTAAGGATTGCTTTGATTTTACAGATACAAGGTTAGCTAAGAACATTTATATTATAAACAAGATTTATATTACATTATAACCTGCACATTGGGAGACATAAGGAATAAATTAAACTTCATCACTAACAGAAAATTGATGAAAAATGTATTTCAATAAATAGTTCAATTTGAATTGTTCTATAAACTTAGTATTATTGAAATCATGTATAAAAGTGTCTCTCAATTCAAAGTTTTATTAATTGTGATTTTTTATTCTATCAGTCATTAACAGTGCATTCTTGAATCTTCTATTTAAAAAATGATATATTTTCCAGTCCTAACTATTGATCTGTATCAGAATTCTAACTCATATAGTATCATTATGCTCTTTTGGAAAAGTATAGGACATAGAGGATAAATACAAATTATTACAGCATAATATTTATGAGAAAAGTTCTAATAAGAAATAGATCATTTTTGAAAACAAGAGATGATAATTAAAATACCTGGAAGGTATTTCACAACTTTCACTTGGAAAGGTATAATAAATATGTGCTTGCAACCAAAATCATCAGGTAGGAATGTGTAGGTATAGGTATGTTGAGGGTGGGATGTTAAACTGAACCAGATTCCCTGTGTAGTCATTAAGAAAGTTTGTGAAACATAATTTAAATTTTATTACAAATCATTTTAGTTGTAAATTTATATAGTTATGAAGTTAATAAAACTGTAGATTTTAGAGTATATTTCACTTTTTTATTAATAAATATATCTAAAATTAAATTATATAAATAAAAATTTTCAGAAAAATCATTTAAAATATTAGAAGTATTTAAAAATAACTAAGATTAATTCATAAAGTCAGATGATCTAAATCAAATTTCTTCTATATTATTTAACTAGGTTGAGTCTCACTGATGTATTCATTTGTATCTATGAAAGATGTCATGTTTTGCCTCCTTAAGAGACTGCCAGGAAAACCTTTTTATCAAAATATTAAATTTATTAGACCTAGTTCTTTAAGGAAGAATCCACCTTGAAAGTTGCTCAGCAGTGCCTTAGAGGAAAAATATATATAGGTTTTTAAGTCTTGAACTGGATAAGTTTAAGGTAGATCTTGCAAGGGTACTAGGGTTGGTGAAATTTTTTGACATAATAGCTTAGGATTGGTCAGCACAAGTCAAGGACCTTGAAGCATGTCCTGATGATCAAGTTCTTAGTCTTGATAATTAGTTTATAGTCTTATTTTCCAAGAACAAATATTTTCTAGACAAACAGCTCAATTATTTTTGCTTGTTCCTAGTATTGTCTGTCATGGGAAACTATGCCTGTACTGCTGTTATTTAACACAGGGACAGGTAATTTTCTCAACTTAAGAGACTTCTATTCGTATGAGCATAAACAAAAATTATTAATAAATAGTAGATATTGTTTTCACATTGATGTTACTAAATTTAACTGTTACATCAAAAACATCCTATTTATGCCTACTTTTCCTTTTCAGTGGTATCTCTTTACTTATCCTTCAATTCTAACACAAGGGTGTCCTGATTTCTAACAGTCTTATTATCAAAGTAGATCAAAATGGAAAAGTAGATGAAAATTTAATTTTTAAAATTACTTATAATAGAAATTATAAAAGTAATAATAGTGATATTTTATGCAGATTATGTGATTTAACACTAAATCACGTTCTATTGTCCTGTTGTTATCTCCATTTAACATGCACTGATACCAAGGCAGACAAAAGTTAAATATTTTGAGATCACCCACAGTTCATGGATAGAATTTGACTTGAAAGTATGAACTTAGGCACTATGGTTAAAGGAAAATTTCTAGTTAAAATAATTTTAAGCAATATCAAGTAAATGCAAAAAAAAAAAAAAGACAACATAGATTTTGAGTGTGCAACAAGGTGTTTCTATCTTTGACAAAATTACAAAGGTCCTCTTCTGAAGAAATGGAACTAATTATTTGGAATACTTGTAACATTTAGTGACACAAATGAATGAGATTTGCCTGGGATGTGATCTTCCATGTTCTGAATTTCAATTAACCCAGATTTTTTGACCAATATCTCCTTCTTTTGCTCTTTTATACATATAATATGCAGCCTTTCTTATATCCTGCAAGGTATTTTGGGTCCCTCATTAGCTGTGTTTACTCTAGGCTGTGGCTTTCTCCTACCTGCATCTATTCTTACTATTCTTGTTTTTCATGTTACCAATATAAAAAGTTTGATATGTATTGACATATCAAATTTTTTATTGGTTATCTTTCTATACTTTATGTTGCTTTATCTCAAATAGTCTTACAGTCTTTATTTTTGGGTGTTATATTTAGTTTAGTAATTCCACTATATAATCATATATTTTGAATAGCAAGTCAGTTATCTGAGAATGTGAATCAGAGGAAGTAGTACTTGGCCTCGCTGCCTCTTATTCTTTAGTGCCAACCTACCTAAATCTTCACAATTTCACCTCATGTTTCTGATAGTTTGTGTTTTTGATTGTGGGAAAGATTACAGAATAATAGAAGATGACATAAATGGGTAGAGCTTGACAATGGGGTGTTCTGGAGAAAGTTAACAATCATGAAGTATGGAACTTCAGTTATTAGATATTCACTTATCTTGGACCTTTGAACACTAACATGTGTCAGTACTTCTCCTTGTGTTCAAATGATGATTATAAAAGGCCTTTAAACAAATAAACTTGTTGACTCTGAATTTGATTATACTCATTAGAGTGCCATAATTAAGAGTTCTATTATAATCTTAATATACAACTTCTACTTTCAAATGAGAGTGTGAGAAACTCCACAGACTCATTCCATAGCAAAACAAACAAGACTGGTGATATTACTTTAAAAATAATTTAATATCTTTAGAGATTATACCAAGAGCATACAACAAATCCAAAACATTTATCTAGGAAAATATATAGCTATAAAAGTCTTCCTGTTTTCAGAACAAATCTAAAAGGCTTACTTCAATAACTACCTCTAAAAAGGGTCACAAATTTAATTGTATCAAAATATGGAATAAAGTATTCACCCGAGTATTATCAGCAATTATAGAGAAATCATTTGTTATTAGTGAAAACTAACAGCCATATATGATACCAGCAGAGGCAGGCAGCTTCATCAAGAGATTTGGGAATTCTACTGTTATCCAAAAGTAACTGTGCACATGTCCAAAGCTAAGCCATTGAAAAGTAAGATAACAAGCTTCATATGAGAAACAGATTTTGCAAAAATAGTCCAACCAAATCACTAAATAAATAAATATGAAATACTAAAAACAAACTTTGAGGTAAGATGGGCATCAGTACTCAGAGTTGCTACACTATGTTATCTAAAATGTCTACTTTTTTAACAAAAAAAAATTGAAAAATGTAAAAGCATAGGACAATGGGACCAATACAGAAGGGGAAAAAAAAGGCAACAGATTCTACATGGAAAAGAACCCATATGTCAGATTTAACTTAAGACAAAATAAACTTTACTACAAAAATATGTTACTAGAAATAAAATATATTACTAGAAATACAATTTTATAATACTAGAAGAGTCAATCTAGCAGGAAGACATCACAATTTTAAATACATATGCACCTAACAACAGAGCCCTAAATTACATGAAACACGAATTTACAAAATCAAAGTGAGAAATAGATAATTCAATTATAGTTGGAGAATTCAATATTTCACTTTCAAATGGATAGAGTTACTATACAAAAGATTGACGAAATAATTTATTTTAACAGCACTATAAAGAAATTGGTTTAACATCTGAAAATCAATCCATTCAATATACTATATTGATGAAATAAATTATAAATAGATACAGAAACAGTATTTGGCAAAATTCAACACACGTTCATTATACAAAAATGAAACAACCTAGGGTTAGAGGAGAACACCCTTAACTTTATAAAAGAAATCCACAAAACATACTCAGCTAATATACTAAATGAAGAAAAAGTGAATGCTTTTTCCTTAAGATTAGGAACAAGACAAGATGTATGCTCTCACAATTTTTATAACATTGTATCAGAAGTTCTTGTCAAGCAAGGCAGTTTGGCAAGAAAATAAAATAAAATGTATGCAGATTATAAAGAAATAAAATACATCATATAAAATACATCATCTTATATGTAGAAAATCCTCTAAAACTATGAACTAATAAACAAGTTCACAGAGGTTGCAAGATTTAAGATTAATATAAAAAAGCCAGTTGCCTGTGTATATACACTTGCAATAAATCAGAAAATACATTAAGAAAAATGATTTCATTTGTAATAGTATCAAAAAGAATAAAGTCTCAGGCATATTTAATAAAAGAAGTATAAAACTTATACTCTGAAAAATACAAAGCATTGTTGTAAGAAGTAAGAGATCTAAACAAATGTATGGGCATCTTCTATTCAGGAATTGGAAGACTAAATATTGATAAGATGGGATTATCGATTTATAGAGTCAATATTTTATCCCCAATTTCATCCAAATTGTTTTTTTTCTTTCAAAAATTGACAAGCTGATTCTAAAAGTCATATAGAAATTCAAGGGCAAAGAACAGGCAAAAGTATCTGAAAAAAGAACAAAGTTGGAAGACTTGCACTCTCTGATTTCAAAATTTATTGCAAAGATACTGCAATCAGGACAGTAGAGTACTACCATAAGGAAAGAAATATAAATCAACAGAATTGAATTGAGAGTTCAGATATAAACCCTGTCAATTATGGTCAATTGAGTTTTGATAAAGTTAGAAGAATTCAGTGATAAAAGAATAGGATTTTTCGGTTTGATTTTTTAATAAATGGAACTGGACAACTAAATAGTCAAGTGAAAGAATGAAGTTGAACACCTATTCAATACCATAATAAAAATTAACTCAAATGGATCAAATATGCAAATGTAATTTAAGTCTAATAGAAGAAAATGGTTTCTTAGAAATGATGAGAAAAGCACAAGCAATAAAAGACAAAAAATTGGACTTGATTAAAATGAAAACTTTTGTGCTCTAATCATACCATCAAGAAAGTGAAGAGACAAACCCAGGAGTAAGATAAAATACTTGCAAATTATATATTTGATAAAGGATTTGTATCTAGAATACATAAACTCTTATAACTCAATAATACCACCAGGACAAATAGCACCATTTAAAAATGAGCAAATCATCTGAATAAACATTATCCAAAAATGATATGCAAATGTCTATTAACTACATTAAAAAATTCTCAGCATCATTAACTATAAGGAAAATGAAAATCCAAAACACAACAAGGTATTAATTCATACCTACACAGGTGGGTATAGTCAGTATGAAAGCTAATAACAATTATTGATAAGAATGGGAAAAATTAGAACTCTCACACATTGCTGGTGGCATTGTAAATGATATATGCCTTTGGAAAACATTCTAGCCCTTCCTCAAAAGATAAAACACAGAGTCTTCATATGACCCAGTAATTCTGCTAGATATACCCAAAAGAAATGAAAACGTATGTCCACACACAATCTTATAAATCGATGTTCATAGCAGCATTATTCTTAATAACTCCAAAGTAGAAACAGTCCAAAAGTTAACGAACTAATGGATAAACAAAGCATGGTGTATCTATTAAATAGATTATTTATTAATAAAATAAAAGAATAAAGTACGGATAGATGCTGTAAAATGAATAAGCCCTGAAAATATCATTCTATATCTAAGAAGCTCGTCACAATTACCACCTACTGCATTATTACACTTATATCAAATGTTCAGAATAGGCAATTCTATAGAGACAGAAGGTAGAGTAGAAGTTACCTAGTTCTCAGGGGAGGGGAGGAAATGAGCTAAGGAGAAACAGAGAGTATTGCTGTTTCCTTTTTTTTTTTCCTGCAATGAGAATATAATAAAAACTATTAAATAGTACAGTTTAAATTGGTAAATTGTATTATGTGAATTATATACTAATAAAGCTGTTATAAAATATCTGTTTTGCTCATTTTTTATATTTTTACATTATATACAGTTAGTAATATATATGCTAATGTGTGTGAGCAAAAGTAAATAAATGAATATATTTATGTGTGAAGGAAGTAAAATGTACAGTATGTAGGTCTTCAAATGGTATTTGGACTCCTGAAAGGATTGCTTTCCTTTATATAAATGAACATTCAATTTCCTGAAAAAGATTTATTCATTCTAACTTATTGTAGAATCAGTGCCTGCTAAGTGAAATGTTCATGCTTCTAGAAGATTTCTGATGGTTAGCAATGAAAATATATGTGAATGTACTAAAATATCTGTGAATAAACTAGTATTTATCATTAAGACTGACAAACCCATGGGGAAGGACAGTAAGAAGTAAGAGTAAAATTCTGTAAGATTTTAGAATTTCCTTTAGGAGATATTAATTTTGAATAAAACATGAACACTTTGGTCTCCTGGTTTTTAAGCAAATGGTTGCTTAATAGAATATGTGTCCTAAAGCACTGTGGTGATCAACTCACTTCCATAATATTATTAAGACTTTGCTTCAAGCATATGCATTTCGATACATATTTTGGCATTTTGCATTATGTACATATTGCATAATTAAATGGCATGAAATGTTCAGAAAAAAAATATAACAAATCCAAACAGTGTCTTGAAAAATAAAGTTATGACAAGCATCTTCATTAGGAGTTATATATAATATATATATGAAAAAAACTGAGCTAGTTTACAATATTAGTATTTACAAGAATTATATTTTGTTTCGTACAGGAATATTATATGTACACATTTCCCTTTTCATTCATTACCGCTGAATTGGTAATTGTTTTTCCAAATGTCGTAACTGTAAGTACATATTTCAAAAATGTTCTAACCATGAATATTAAATTCACCTCCTACTTTTTGGGAATTTGGATTTCATTGCCTATAATTATGGAAACTGGTCTTTCCACATCCTTTTCACTTTTTACACCAGTGTCAGGCAACAACAGCAGCTCATCTAATTTTGACATCTTGAATGTGTTTGAATATCTAAATAGACAAATATTCTGATATTTGTTCAGAATCTTCTCCAAGATTGTCTTCATTTCTAGTTTACTTTTGTGCATTTTTCCTAAAGCAAGAAAGCAAAAGTCAAGAAAAATGTTCAGTGAAAGAACATAAATCTGGGATTTCACTTTCTGCTTTTGATACAATAGGAGAAAACCTACCTTTTTTCAGTAAATATATTTTAATATGGAAACATTTTATTTTTCATCTGGCAGATTGGTCAGAGAATGGTAATAAGCATCTGATACTGCAGTGTTCTGATTCAGTTCCACCCAAAATAATATTATTATTTTATATTCCAAAGGGATTTAACTCTAATCACTGGTAGTAAGGCCAGAAAGGTCGGACACAATCTAATCCCCCTGAACTCTTGAAGGCTCTCTTCCTACTGAAGAAGAACTGCAGAGGAAGGTGTCAAATTAATTAAGAATGGGATCGCAGAAGCAGGCAAGAGATGGTCCAAATAAAAGTGGAGGAGGAGAAGAAAGAAAAACAGTAAGCAGTTTACCATAATTTTTAACACTACCCTAAAATAACAGAAGGGGGAGCTCTGGGAAGTTAGAAATGTCTGAGTCAAGCTTTTTTTCTTCTTCATTTGGGAAAACTAAATTCAAATAGAAATGTATAACAGAAAAGTATCAAGGTTAAATTCCACTGACAATTATTTTAGAAAAAAAATAAAGCATTATAGCATTCTTATGGATACTGAAAGTATTGATGTACAAAAGAAAAAATAAAGAACCCAGATTTCAAAATACCATTTCAAAATAAGTTAGACACTAAGAAAATGTGCAAAAAAAGGAAAGAACAATATAAACAGAACTAGGAAAAATCAAGAATAAAGTGACAGAATTTTAAAAAAATTAGAAATAATATCAAAATAAATAACTTTAAAATTGAACACCAAACTTGAAAAAAAAAAAAAAACACATGATGACATAAACACAATAAAAAAGTCTTAAAAAAAGTAGGTGTAGAAAATGAAAAAAATTAAATTTAAAATAACAAAGTGATAAAAAGGATTTAAGAGAAAGTAATTAAGTATTGAAGATTGATAAAGAGGATTGAGCATATCAGTACTAGAGTTCTTGAAGAACCTAAGGAAAGTATCAGAGAAAATTATAAAAATGTAAATTTCAAGTAAATTTTTTAAAAACTTAAATTACATTAAAAGATTCATTGCACATCTGAAAATATTGACAATAATGATCAGCAAGACCTAATCTAGTAAAATTAAAGTACTTAAAAGAAAATGAAGAAAAAAATTGAGCATGTGACTTGGAAAGGAAATAAAATTAGATTATCATTAGACTTTTCATTGGCAATTTTTATGCAGAAACATAGAATAACATACTTAAGCTATTCAAGGAAATAACATGAACCATGAGTTTTATATTAAGCAAAAACTCAGAGAATATAGTTCTTATGAGACCCTCCTAAAAATTTTACTCAAGAACAAACTTCAGGAAATTAAAATGACTAAAGAGACACAGAAATAAGGGAGAAGTGATGAGCACTAAATATGCAGTTTTTATAGAACCAAAACTAAATGAGGATTAAAAGGGGGAGAATTAAAGCACTTATCTGATCTGATAATTTAGATACAGTTTAATGATACAATATAGTAAAAATAATTGGTGATAACAGTATTAATATTGTTAGCTTAAAACAATTGTATATAAAAATGCTGAATATATGTACTTAGGGGTTATTTTAATTTTATCATCCCTATTATTATAGAAAACTAAAATTTTCAGTATGGAATTAAGGAGATTCACATGTAAAATAGAAGAGATATAAAACAAACAACAACAACAACAACAAAACAGAACAAAACCCTGTAACTCCACATACAGAATAGAAATGTCAATGAAAACATGAGGTATTTTACCTTTAAATATTTATACATGGCATATTTATACACGTGCCAACACATTATTCTTAGTATGTATTCCTAGTATATATCTTTAGCTCTGTTATTTAAAAACATCTTAGAAACGATGATCAGCACAATAGCTATTTGCTTTCCTAGCACTACAACAATCCTGATTTATCATGTCTCATTAGAAGAAACCAGAGCTTTATGGAGGAATGACTGGTTGCCATCCTGGGGCAGAAAATATACAAGATGAGCCTGAAACATCTTGACATATCAGTTATCAAGAAAACTTTCTAAGAAAATGAAAGGACTTAGGCACTTTCTCCCTCTGCCCTCTCCAAAAGTATATACATATATACATATATATATATAGCATTACTAAATATAAATATTAGAAACTGAATATTTTAACTATGTATTGAGGTAAAACAGTACGTAAAGGAGGAACCTAAGTTTAGACAAAATTTCCACAATAATTAACATACCCTTGTTCATAATTTCTTTGAATATTGACTTTTGTGATTCAATGGTAGCTAATCTCCCTAAATATAAGAAAAAGTTTTGTTTCCTGAGGCAACTTTAAAGAGGATACTTAAATAATTAAGAGATACAGTCATGGCTTGCACACAGTATGTTCAATAAACACATTGATTTTTACACCACCTCTAAATAAGTTGGTTATAAGATCATTCTGAAAAAGTCAGTGTTTTCTGTTTTTTTTTTTTTTTATTATTTGTATTATGCATCAAAGAAGTTTTGCACACCTAATACAGGTCATAGGATTTTGATATATTGTAAGAAAAAATTCTAAAAAATTATCAATAGAGAATAGGTAGATGTTTGTGATTTATAGGATTATACTACAAAAATGTGACTTCCCTACTGATTAACTATCATATCCAAATCTTAATAAATAATCGATATGAATAATATAATATAGCTTTAGTCATAAAAGAAAACATAAATATTCATCTGTTATATATCTATAATAAATTATTGCACATCATTAAGCAAACTCTTAGTGTTATAATGACATTCGACGTGATGCAAAATTTTAAATGGACATAGACAATAAATAACTACCACTTCTACTCCTTACATACCGACTCATTCAATTATTGGAAACATGAATTTCTACTATTCTTGTTTTGCAAAAACGTCAAAATTATTTTTTATTAATTATCATGCATTTATTTATCTTAGATTCAAATTTAACTGGCTCATTTAAAAGAGAATATTATAGTAGCATTACTAGAATTCAGATTTTAAGCAAAAACAGTTCAGAAATTATGAATTCCTTAGGAGATTGATTAATGTATAAATAGTAATTTTTAAATATTATAATAATCTGGAAAGAAACACAAATCTAATTTATAATGGATTGCATAATCAATCGCTGATTGCTCTGGAAAAATTACTTTCTAACTTGTTGGCAATGTCACTGCTCTACAGATTTGATGTCTTCTTTAGTAATCTTGATAACTAGGTCAACATTTGCTTATTTATAACTATACCTGTATCAGTTTACTTGGTATGTCAGAATTCCCTTTTAACCCTTCTGTTTTCGCAATGCTAAAGGGAAAACTCTTTCTACTGAAATGTCAGATAATTTAAGAATGAAAGAAGTAGGTTGACTTGCTGACACCTTCCTCAAGAAACAATTTTTTATTATTTATTTTGAAGCATCTCCTTAAGAAACTGTTCATTATTTGTCTTGAAGCATTGCCAAATACTAGATATTCGCAACACCCATTCAAATGTACAAAGACATACTGAAAAGTTCAAACTACATTATCCCAGACCATACTTATCTCAAACCAGTATTTTCTGAATTATATATTTAAATGTGAAAAATCCAGTCTCATTTACTTAATACAAATCCTCTTGCATTTGATACATTGAACATAGGAGAAATAACAAGAAATCTGTTTTGTCAGAGATGGTGTCAGTTCTAGTATGCTACAAATGGTCATATCCATTTCCACCTGGAGACTGGAGCCAAGACTTGGACTTAAGGAGATAGAAAAATGACAGATTCATAAAACTGGAGCTCCTAAAATGATACCCTCTGAGCAATAGTTGGACCAGAAGAAAAAGTATCCTGCTAATACAGGTATTAACCCTTGTCTGTGCATGAATCTGGGATGTGAGTGAAGAGGAGTTTTTCCTAAAAAAAATCTTAGTTAAAGCCTGAGCTGCCATGGCTAAGTATAGTAAATGTATAAAAGCCTTGGTTTTAAAACAAACAAAAAGAAAATTATAATTAAAATTAGTCCAAGGCCTGTTTTATATGGACATCCAACAGATACTTAAGGAATGTCATTATGGAACAAAAATGATGAAACTAACATTTAGTTCCTGTCTAATATCTAGTTTCCTGTCTGCCATGGAGCAGATCATATACATGACCAGAAGATTTAAGTATTATGTTTACAACTTGAAATAAGACAGGATGTTAGGTTTTTATGCTTGGTTTTATTTTTAGGTATATATAAAATGTATGCTATGTATGTGAATGTATACTCATTTTATTGTTTATTGTTTGGTTATTTATTTAATAATTAAAATACTTTTTCATTAAAATTGTATTATAAATGTAATTCAATGAAAATGGTTGACTGATGTAGAAATTCAACCAAATAATTCTAAATGATTGACTGCTTTGCAATATGATTTTTGTAAGGAAGAGCAAAAAAACCTTTATCAGGAATCACAGATTTCTATGATTTTTTTTCCCCTTCATTATGTGGTATCTCTAATTTTCCAGGGTTTCAGGTTAGAGCTTACTCTGGGCAGTAGACTCAGGGAGTGAAATTCAAACAGAGTCCAGACACCTTGATGAATTGAGGAGATGTTGATAACAATGTGTATTTAATTTCAAATTCACATTGTTTAGTGCTGTGATATAAGAAAGCAACTGACTTTGTATATCAATTTTATTTCCTGCAATCTTGCTATAATTACTTATTAGTTCCTGGAGTTCTTTTATTGGTTTCTGGATTTTCCGCATATAAAATGATATCATCTGCAAATAAAGACAGACATTTATTTCTTCACAATTTATTTATTTTTTTTGTCTTAGTGTATTAACTATGATTTCCAGTATGATATTGAATAGGAGTGGTGAAAGTGGACATCCTTGTCTTATTCCCGATTTTAGTGAGAAATTCTCTAGTTCCTTACCATTAAGCATGATCTTAGCAATAGATATTTTGTAGATGTTCTTTATCAAGTTGATGATGTTCCCCTCTATTCCTAGTTTGCTGATAGCTTATTTTTTTCTTTTTACTGTGAATAGATGATAAATTTTGTTAAATGTTTTTTTCTGCATCTATTGACATGATTATATTATTTTTTTCTTTAGTCTGTTGATGTGATGGATTACATTAATTAACTTTCAAATACTGAATGAGACTTGCATACCTGAGATAAATCTCACTTGGTTGTGTTGTATAATTCTTTTTATACATTGTTGGGTTCAATATTTGCTAATCTTTTATTGAGGATTTTTACATCTATATTCATGAGAATTATTGATCTGTAGTTCTCTTTTCTTGTCATGTCTTTGTCCAGTTTTGGTATTTATGATAATGCTGACTTTTAGAAAGTATTCACTCTCCTAATATTCTGGGAGAGGCTGTAGAAAATTGATATAATATAATTTTTAATTGTGTGGTAGAATTCACTGTAAATACATCTGGACCTGATACTTTCTGGGATGTAAGGTTATTAATTATTGATTATGTTTCTTTAATAAATATAAGACTATCAAGATTATATATTTCTCCTTGTGTGAAGTTTGGTAAATTGTGTCTTTCAAGGATTTTATTTAATGTATCTAAGTCAAATTTGTGGAAATACAGTTTTTCATAATAATCCTTTATTATCCCTCATTGTCTAAATGATCGATAATGATAATCCCTCTTTTATTTCTGATGTTATCAATTTGTAGCTTCTTTTCTTTTTTTTTCTTAGTTTTTTTGGCTTGAAGTTCATAGATTTTGTGGAACTATTCTAAGAACCAACTTTTGGTTTCGTTCATTTTCTTTATTGATTTCCTGTTTCCAATTTCCTGGATTTCTTTTATAATTTTTATTAGTCATTTTTTTCTGCTTGCTTTGGATTTTATACAAAGTCATTTTAGAATTTCTTTCAACATTTTTTTACTTTTTTCTTTCATTCTGAAATATTTTAAGTACACATAGATTTGTAGTTTGGGAGTTGTTTCTGCATTTTAAAATGCTATTTCATTTTTTTTGAAAAATTATTAAATTTATTGAGGTGACATTGATTAATAAATTTATATAAGTTTCAAATGTACAATTCAATGATATGTCATCTGTATATTGCACTGTGTGTTTACCATCCAAAGTCAAATTTCCTTCCATCGAAGTAAGATGTCTTATCTTATTCCTTTGCCTTTGCTTTCATTAATTTGACCTGTATGTGCCTAAGTGTGTTTTCTTTGTTGTCCTACTAGGTATTTTAAACTTATGAGTTGATAAATTTCTTAATTTTGAAATACTCTCAGTCATCGTCTTTTTAAATAGTTCTTCAATTATACATTTATTAGGATTTTTCAATGTGTTCCACTTATTTCTTATGTATTGTCTTCATTTTCTATTTGTTTTTCTCTATATTATTTGATTTGAATTTTTATTGCCTTTCATCAATTCTGTCTTCTACTAATACTGTTTGATGTTATGTAAAATACTTTATCATAATTTTAAATCAGCATGGTAAATTTGATCCTAGTCAGATATATAAAGCAAAGAAAATAAAAATAAAATTTATAAAGATTAAGAACAAAGATATGAAATTGACACTATTTACCAAAGATGTAATCGTATGTATAAAGAAAATATAAATGACCCAATGGACATACTTTTTTAATTAAAAATGAATATATCAAACTTTTTAATACAAAATCATTATAGAAAACCAAGAGAGAAGTTTTTAAATGGTGTTATTTATTGCAGTGTTGGAAAATGTCAAATGCCTATAAATAAATGTAACAAAATATGTGTAAAATTTCTATACTTATGAACATAAAAAATAACTATGAGTTTTAAAAAAACTAAATAAGTTTTCTTGAGTTTTACAAAGATTTTAAAACTCTGTTTTAAAATTGTCTGTCCTATTTAAAATCATATTTAAAATCTACAAAGTCTTGTTCATTGTGTAAATCCACAATCTCACTTAAAATGTGCATGGTAATTAAAAGTCTTAACAAAGAAAACTTGAAAAAGAAACACAAATCTGGAGAAATTAAATTTTTAGATATCAAAACTCAATATAAATATGTAGTAATTTAGAAGTTGTGATATTTGCTATAAGAACAGACAATAAACAATGGAACCTATATTGATATCTTTTGATTAATGATTATAGCCATTTTGAAAAGGGGAAAATTATCTCTTAAATGATTTTAGTTCAATTAGATGTCCACATATTTTAAAAAGGGAATAATAATCCTTGATAAATATCATCTGAAATGTCAATTACAGGTATATCATAGATTTATAAGATAAAAGTATAACAATAAATTTTAGATGTAAACATATTTGTTACCTTTGAGCAGGCAAAGTTTCCTCAGCAAAATACAATGTGAAAGGATATTTGTTAAATTAAATTTTATTACGATTAAGACCTGATATTAATTAAAATGCATCATTAAGAAGGTGAAAATTAAACCAAATAGTGTGAGAAGATGTATTTAATGTAATATGTATATGTAGCAAAGACCTATACCCAGATAATATAATGACTCCCACAAAATACTAAGAAAAAAGTAGGCAGGCCGATTAAAAACAGGTAGAAGGCTTGTACTGTCTCTTCAAATGAGAATTATGAAAATTTTACAAAGGTCAATATGTATATTGAAATATTTAAATGCTTATTCATTGGAGAAATAAAAATTAGATACCACTACAAAGCCAACGGAATGGGCAAAATAAAAATGACACACAATACCAAAGATTATTAAAGGTATAGATCAACAAAAATTTTCATGCACTTCTCTTGGGAGTGTAAGTTAGTAAAATCACTGTAAAATTTTGCTGCAATATCTACTAACATGGAACATACATTTGTTGAAACAATTACCATAAAGTAATTCCTTTTTATTCTAGAAGTGTATGCATGTGCATGTGTAAGAGGATGTTACTTGAAGCATTATTTATAATAACCAAACACTAGAAAAAATAAAAACATCCACAATAGAACACATAAATAAACTATGGTATATTCAAAGATCTTTGAACAAATTTCACAGAAAAGATTTAAATGATGTCATTTATTACAACATTAGAAAACATCAAACACCTATGAATAAATTTAGCAAAATACGTTTTTAACATACAAAAATTGGTGAAATTCTAAGTATAATTTGAATAAACTTAGAGATAAATGAGGATATGTGACTTTATTTATATAAAATTTTAAAATAAGTAATACACAATGTAATGTTTTAAAATGTGTATTCAATTGGTGAAACTGTACAAAAAAGGAAGATAGCATTTATTACCTTTACCATCAAAATGGTGGTTGTAGCGAATGGGAAGGAAAGGAATTTTAATTGCAAAGAGTCATGCAGGGACCACCTGAAACACTGACAATATTTTATTTCTTGATGCAGTTAGCATTATGCAAAGGTTCCTTTAGAATAATTTTTTAAAAAGTACATACCTTTTTGTGTACCTTATGCATATTATCTATTATATTTTGTAAGAAAGTTAATTTTTTTAAAAACTAAAATGTATATGTGACTCAAGAAGTGTTTTAGATTAAGTGGCTATTCTTATTCTTAAAAGAAGATTGACAGGCTCTGTGAGAATGTCACATCGTGTCATGATAAGTAAATTATACCAATTTTAGTTATGAAAATTTCATTTCTAAAATAGGTCAGTTAAGGAGCTATTAACAAAGAAAACATTTTGGTTTGAATAAAAACCACAAAATCTAAGTGGCAGTTAAAATAAATAAAATAATTACATTTAAAATTGGAGACAAAGGCATGTTTTCTAAAGATATCTCATGTACAGAGATATTATGCTGTGCTTTATTATCATTTGTTTATTATCATTTCCACTAATTTAGGATTTTAAATATTTTTTACATATTAAATATATTTATAATTTATCTGAATATTTATTTAAATATAGTTTAATCTTTCAAAAATTTCCTAACGTAAAGTGAGTTTGTATTTTCTCTTAATGTGATTATTTATCTGTTCAAATAGCTGTACTATTTGAAGACGTGCTACAGTTAAACATTTAAGATTACCTTTTTCTATGGCCAGGTTATGCTATTGTGTGGTGAAGCAAGGAATGAATACATTACTTTTTTTTGGTAACACTTTGCACAGGTCCTTAAGATGTCACAGATTTAACTAAAAGGAACATATTTACCCTTAAATTAATAAATTAATGAGAAAAGCACTGAAATATTTATTACTAAATTTTATACATGTCATATTTTCTATCATTCTATGATGAATGTCATTAAACGAAGGTCATTTTACTTAACTTGTACTTTTGGTGGCTTTCCTGATTGACTTCCTTCATTTTTTAATGCAGTCATTTATGTTTTATAAAGATGTTGGCTTATCTGTTAATATACTTCTTGAACTTCTTATTTCATTTTGGAACTTGAAAATTTATGAATTAAAGTACTAAATTGTGACAGTTTCAGATTAAAATGGCTGTATGAGTATTTTATACTAGGTAAGACACCTTTACATCTTTAACCATCCTAATGTACTATCTAGGCATGCTTTTGTATCAACTGGTCATAAGAGTTAATGGTTTCTTGGGAAATATTATACCTGTAATTTTCCAAGGGTGCTCAGATGATTAACGTTAAAACAGATCAACTAAATTTGCATAGATATATCTTAGGTAGCCAAATATATGTCTGAAAGCACATATTTTAAATCATGAATCTCAGCCAAATTCATGGAGCAGATAGCTTTAAGTGAATCACATCCAGTGTTTTGCACTGGTCATAGATGCTCCCATAGGTTTAATACAATGTGATTTTGCTGTTGTTTTTTTAAGTTGAGGTTAATAAGATTGGGCATTGTAAAAAGAGAGAACTTTTAAGATTGCTTAGCTCCTGTGGAACTGTTTATTTGGCTTTAAAATCCAGTACATGTCAATTATGCATCCATTGACAGTTAAGAGTACTGAGATTTATTATGAAAGATGCTGTGTAATCAATTTTAAATTACAAGACACTAATATAATTAGACTTTTAACACATAAAAATTGTAAGGAATATTTAGGCACTTAATCGGAATTTTAAAAGCCAGTGATAACAAGTTAATAATTGTGACAACTAATAGAGTATCTAAATAAATGTCACTTTTTTATTAATTGATATTTAATTTGCTGTAGCCTGCCTTGGTAAATGTTAATTAAATGCCAGAAAATTTCTTATAATTTTAACATATTAATAATCTTATAATTATGCATTTATTGCTTATATAATTATGAGTTAATTACACAGCTACTAGATTTACTGTACCTTTATAGAGAGCTCAAGACTTTCCATTTTTCTCTATAGGTCAATAAACTTGATTGCCTGGTAACCACTGTTGATCATAGATCAAAAGCTGTTTGTGATTAAATATACATTTCTACACAACACAGTGAACATAATTACATAACAAACTAGGAAAAATAAAATAATGGAAATCTGCCATTATTACTTTTATTAATTTATTATTTACCTTAGAAAATATGTAAAATGTAACATGTAAAACAAAGGAATTGTTTCTCTCTCAGACGTTTCTAAAATGGTATTATGATGAGTATTTTCTTTTTTTCAAAGTGTTTTCATATGTATAGATTAATTTTATGTACATGATAACCTTATAAAATTCAATTATCTTCATTTTTCTAATAAAAAAAAACTGGTTTAGGGATTTAGTGTCATTTCTAATATAGCCCCATATTACTAGTGCTTATACATACTGACCTTTATTACTCTCTATTCACTAGTATTTTCACTTCTACTTCCTCCCAACTACCAATTTCTAATCCAGGTAAATTGTCACTCTTTTTAAATCTCTACTTCAGGTAGATAACTAAACATTATATAAAGAAAAAAACACAAACATAGTAATTGGTTCTTCAACAAATCCATGCTTTTTAACTCAACTTTTCACCACTGTGGGCCAGCTTGATGATAAAGAGGTCATGCCTTATTCATCTTTGGATTCTTATCTGAAGCTGTGTTATAGGACATGTAGTATTTGACACAAAAGTATAAGTAAATTTAAAACTTTTAATCATTAGGTTTATTTCTTATTTCTCCTGGTGGTTATAACAGAACATCAACTTCCCTTAATTCTCAAATTTTAAGCTTGCTGCTCTCTTATCAGTGGAACAATTTTTTCTTTTAGAGAAAGGTCTTCTACAACCAGTCCCTCATATCTGCCTCTTATTCTCAAATTTCAACCCATTTTCTTTTTATTCATTTTTACTGTAAGAGGTGATCATGTATGTTTTAGGGTAAATCCTTTATTTATGTTCTTGATTATCTCTATTTACATCTAGTATTTATAGCCAAACACTGATTGTATAAAATGTACAAATAAAAAACAGATACCATTAATTAAGCAATAGAATCATTTTCATGTCAAAATCATCGAATATGGGAGAAATCTCATAATTATTGATTTTATACTTATAGGATATTTTTCAAACTTGGATTGAATTTGAAAAGTAATCACATGTTCTAAAGTAAAGCAACCATAACTCAGCACCCTATAGTCATCAATATATAATATTAGTCTTTTTCAACATACTACATCACAGTGTAATGGAAGAAAAATGAATCGGGTATTATGATATCAAACACCCAAATTGTGCACTTAGAAAATGCAGTAAATGAGTTAGAAAGCTTTTGTAGCCTTTTCTAATTCTAGGTTTAAAACTATAATATGTCCAGATCTACATGGCACATTAAGATTGGAATTGATTATTAAATAAGCGACAATTGCTTCTTCCATATTTTCATTTTTGAATTTATAAAACAATGTTTTATTTTCATGTTTACTTGGGTTTTATCAGAGTCACTCTTGTGTCACATAAAACAATTCTAACAATGCAAGAGACAGAATTTCATAGTAATCAGTGCAGAATTTACTAGTCTGCCTGGTTTTCAATTTTTTTCATAATTTTATGTCAAAATACTCAATACACTTTCTTAGTTCTCTTCAGCATGCAAGTAGTATTCTAAACTAATACTACCTCCCTAATTTGCAAATTTATAACTTTGACCAAAATATTCTATCTACCTATCTCTGAGTATTCAAATTGTTCTCATTTATAAAGAATCAACCAAGTCTTATATTTTATCATCTTTATGACATGTTATCAGACAATTCTGGCCTTCACTGATCCCCTTCAATATTAACATCCTTTGCTACTTGTCTTATGCATTTTTAATTTTTCCCAACTACATCATTTTCTCCCTCAGATTAATAATGATGACTGTTTTTGTTCTATCTCTCAGTCCCAAGCATTGTATTATGCATGTAGCAAGCAATAAGCATTGTTTGTTTTTTTGAATCTTATACTAATGCAGCATTTTTTATTTTGTGGTTCTTTGATGAAAGACAAAGAATTACCTGGAAACTTGTTGAAATATAGACTCCTTGGCCTTGCCCTGGATCTTCAAATCATGGAGTGAGGCCCAATACTTTCTAGGAACCTCACTAATTCTAATGCAAACTACAGAATGGGGGCAAAGAAGTTTGGATCTATATTTCTAGTAACAAATATTACTTCTAACTTTATTTTAATGTTGAAGAGCATCAAAGAGAAAGAAATCTGCAATGTATCATATATTTTTAGAATCTTTAGACTAATGTGATGTTATTAGAGATAGTACATGTAAATCTGTTTCCATATATACCTTCTTCATGGGTAACAAAAGAAAAATATAAAACACCAAATGAAAGATTTTTTGATGATCTCATAATTGGTATGTTTTAAAATCTGTTTGTATAATGAAGGAAACATTTTACATTTTGAACTGCAAATTAACTTTAAATCATTAAAACTATTTTTGAATACATTTCAAAAAAGACTATTTTAAAAAATTGGTGTATCTCACTTTGTTCTCCCTAGAAACAAATATATATATACATATATATTTTTTTTAATTTTAAAAGAGGCAGAAACTCATACAAAATATAATTGAGGAGAAAAATGAAATAATCCCATTTTCTATTGCTTTCTCGTGGGTAAGAGCCACAAATCATTCTGTGAATTTTATCAGGAAGAAAAATGTGTCTTAAAAGACTGTATTGTTTAAGCTCCATTCTAGAATAAAAATTAAATTTTATGGGAAACCAATTTCTCAGAAGCTTGTCAGCTTAAAAATAATGTTTAAAAAAGCCCTAATCATTACTGTTAGTTTAACTCAACCAGAGCTAATCAGTTTAGAGTGTCATGGACATCCTTTACAGAGAAAGGTGGTCCATGGATATAAAGTCCAATTTTAATTTGTTGACTTTCGGTGTGTAAAGAGAGATAATATATTTTCCAGGTATATATTTAATTTGTAATTTGTATGTGTGCCATCTGAAAGCCATTGGTTAGCCTCATCATGGTAAAAAAGCACTGTTCCCATAGGACTGGACATCCATACACTGTAAATGAACAGCTGCTCAGTGCACTGGTTTCCAAGGCTCACATTAGCACCACGCTAATCCATGTATATTTGCAAATTGTTATGATCAATGCTCAGAAATGGCATCAGGTGCAGCTGCAGCACTCTGAAAATATTTCAGACTTGTGATGGTTGGAACAACAACACAGAAATTATAATCATCTGACATCCATCATTACTGCTCCTTCACTTGATTAGACCAGTCAACAAATCCTGGGCAGGAAGACAGTCAAATAAGGAATAGCACAAGCCTCATTGACTAAAGAAATCTTTATCTTTTTCTCTGTTGCTCACCATTTCAAATTTCTACCATCTTCCTTCTAACATTTCAAACAGTATCCAATACATAAACAGAGTAAGAAGAAAATATATAATTTTTCAAAATATCCATTAATGTGTTACTTCTTACAAAACAAATCAACAAGGAGCCTCTTAAAAAATAAAAAAAACAATCTCACGTAATGTGAGGTTACTAAATATTAGTCTGAATATGATTTTATTTTTAGTATAAACACATTTATCAGACTATTCTTCTCTTTTCATCTCCCCCTAGCTTTGTTTTCTATTTTCTTCTTACTGGAGGACTAAGTATTCTCAATATACAGAATAGATAGGATTTTTTTTCAATGCTGCTCCTTTATTTCTTACCTCTTAATCCATATAAAATGGCTCAACAATGCTCCATTGAAGGCTATCCTGAGCACTGATGTCTATGACTTCACTATACCAATTCAACCTAAGACATTTTTTTAAGGCTCAGTTGTAACCTTACTGTTACTAGTTTTTCTTTAATCTCTCAGATAAGCTAAGAACCTTTGTAAGGTCCAACATCAAACAAAGTGCTTTTACTTAACATATGTTAAACAAATATTGTGGAAGGAACTAATGAATGAATATTTATATCTGACGAGGCATTTTACACTATACTTTGTCTTTTCAAATTAAGGTTTAACTAGACAAAAAAATCTAAGTGTTCTAATATAAAATATCCATTGTCTGACCTTTGCTTGTCTGTTATCCTGGTTGCAATCTCCATAATTTGCCACACCACATATCATGTAGAAATATCTTTAGATGGTAAGTGTAGTATTTTATGTCTTTTGCATTATGTTCTGTCTGTGAGAAGTCTATCCACTAATAATATATCTCAAATGACACTTTCTCCAGAAACCCATTTAAAGCATACAATTCAATTTTTTGGTAAAGTTACAGAGTTGGACAGCCATTACCAAAATCTAATATAGAACATTTTCATTACCCTGGTTTGATTCTCTTAATTTCTTCCTGTAGAATTGTGTTACTATCTGGTTTTACTTGCTTACTGCAATACATCTTTATTCTCACCTGCCTCCTTTGTATTACTATTGTATAATATATTTATATTGTATAATACTATACAAATTAGACATATGTATAAATAGTCCCAATACCACAATTATGTATATATTTTGTTTAAATTTTTAGTCAATTAAGAGAAAGGAGAAGAAATATGTAATCGCCCTGTCTCTTTTTAACTACCTACATAATTTCTTTTGCTAGTACTCTTGGTTTTCTCATGTGACTTTGAATTTGTATCTGCTGTCGCTTGCTCTCAAACTGAAGAATTTTCTTTTACTATTTCTTGTAATGTAGATATGATAGCAACAAATTATCTTCATTTTATTTTTATTTTTGAAAGATTCTTGTTTTTATTTTGCCTTCAGAACTTGGAACTTTGTTGTCCACAGCTTTCTGGCCTTTATTGTTTCTGATGAAAAGTTAGTGATTAATATTTCTAGGTTTCCCTCATATGTAATGAGTTATTTTTCTCTTTCTGCTTTCAAAACATGTTCTTCATCTTCAGTTTTCCACATTTAACTGTGATGTACCTGAGCTTGGTTACTTCGTATTTATCTTATTTGGAGTTAATTACATTTCTTGTGTGCATAGATGTTTTTCATCAAATTTGGAATATTTTTAGCCACTACTTTTTAAAATGTATTTTCTGTTCTCTCTTTCCTCTGATTTTGGTATCATGCATATGTTGGTGTTCTTAATGATTTCTTACATTTCTCCGAAGCTCTGTTCATATTGCTTGGTTTACTTTTATCTTTATTTTTTAGATCGATAATCTTTATAATCTATCTTTGGTTTTGCTTAATTTTTGTTTTTCCTGTGCAAATCTACTGGTAATCACATCTCATTATTTTTTACTTTTAATTATTCTAGAATTTTCATTAGTTTTTCATTGTAATTTCTATTTCATTATTTATGTTCACTCTTTATTGATGCATTATCATCATGATTTCCTCTTTAAATGTAGTTTGCTTTAGTTCTTCGAACAAATTAATATCAGCTGCTTAGATGTCTACTAAGTCTAAAATTTGACTCCCACCAAAATAGTTTATATTTTATTTTATTTTTTTTATGGAGTAAGCTTTCCAGAACTTTGCTCATCTCATTTTTGGTTGAAAACTGCATCTTAAGATAGTATGTTGTTAAAACTATGAAGATTGAGTCCCACCCAGAAATACACATAGGGAGTAATTGTTTTTATTGTTAGATTAGTCATTTTTCTATTTGTTTAGTGACTTTGTTGAACTTACTCTGTGACGTTTATTATTCCTATAGTTTGAATTCTTTCATGCTACTGCTTAGATTTTTTTTTTCATGTTCTTATTTTTTACCCTGCTTACCAAGGGTAGCCCCTTGGTCAGCATAAGCCATTTATTCATCAAAAACTGTGTTTAAGCCTAAGCCCCTTACTCTTTATTGGTGCATATATGTGTGGATTGTGCAATGTTAGCACAGTTAGATTTTGGCAAACATCCATCCAGGAACTAATAGCTTGGAGTTCCCATTCTTATTACCTCTGAGAGGACATAACCTTGGATATGCAAAAAGTTCTCTCAACTTCTGGGTATACGTGTGATTTTATTTTTAAACAAATAAACTTCTTGGTAGTTGTTTTTTGGTTAGAGTAGCTTAATGTTCAGCCAATATTTGATCAGAGGCTATAGTTAAATCCACTGTGCCAGTTGTTTTCTGCCCTTTGTTAATGGATCTGTATGTGGCTTGGAAATTGTTTTCAAGTATACTTCCCATCCTGCCCTCAGACTGAGTGTAGCCTAGTGAATGTGCACGATCTTTCTCATTGCCAAGGTTGAGAGATCTCAAGGGGATTCTTCTTATATCTTGCCTGATTATTCTCTTTTAAATTTCTGACTGCTCCATTGTCTTGCTTGTTGTTGTTGTTAGTATTATGAAATTATCAGATCCTCTTAATTACTCTCTCCAAGATCTTCATTGTTTTTAACAATGAAGGGAGTATCAGTCCTGTTGGTAGTGCTTACTCAGAAGAGCATTTCTGCAACATAGGGCTGGAGAGGACAAGATAATACTGGTGACCTTCTTCTCTTAGGGTGAAATCACAGCAATAGATTGGGAACCAGGGAGAGAGAGCACTTGCTTTTTTGCCACATCCACCAGAGTAGAGTGAATAACATGGGAATAGGCTGTGGTTTAAATGCCACATTGTCTCTATTCTTACTAAGATTTATAAAATTTTCTTGAGTAAATGTTCTTTATTTACTATATATTCTTAGGACAATATCCAGAGGCACTTTCTCTCTCTCTCTCTCTCTCTCTCTCTCTCTCTCTCTCTCTCTCTGTCTCTCTCTCTCTGTCTCTCTCTCTTTCTGTCTGTGTGTGTGTGTATGTGTGTGTGTGTATTTTTTTTTTGCTCTAATTGCAGTTAGATGTTGTTGTTGTTGTTAATGTCATCAAGTTCCTCAATTCATCATTCTAGAAGTAAAAATAGGGTTTATTACAAGAATGTAATGCTTTATTAATATAGTCATCATAGCAACCTGTCAATTTTTAAAAATTATATGACTAGATTATTAGTTTTAAAAATGTAGTGATAAAGATAGTCACTTGTTTAAAATTCATATTTAATTTTAATGGTAGATTTAAGCTTTGCAAACACTTAAATAGATAGGCTATTTAGTTAACTAATCAACCCACCACTTTATTAGGTTTCATCTTTCATGTAAGTTTAACAAAGAATATCTGTCCTTTTATTTTTATTTGTCTTCTTATTATTTTCATGATTCATTTATTCTTTCATCATTCTTAGAAAGAATAAAATATTCTTATGTTTTAATATAATTTTATCAAATAATTCAGAAGCATATCAAAAAATAATATAATATGATCAAATGGAGCTTATTCTAGGAATATAAAGATTTATTTTTATTAATGTACCTATTAATGTAATTCACTACAGCAATAAACCAACAATTTTTAAAAGTACATGATTGTCTTCTTAGATTCTAAAAGCTCAGTGATGAGAAACACGATTTCTAAAAGTCTTATTCAAACACTTGCTTATAAAAATTATTTTGTAACCATAATTTGACTTATCAAGAAACAACACAAATGCCTCCTTTATCACTACAATCATTTAAACATCTTCTAAAAGTATGTAAAAAAAACTAGGGATAGATATAAGACACGAGGAAGTAAATTTTTTATTGTAGATGATACTATTGTTTACCTTGAATACTGAAGAGAATTAATTAGAACTACAAGTGATATGATAATTCGATAAGAGATGGGTAACAACAGCCAGTAAAGTAATAAATTTAATGAAACATTTATTTATATAAGTAAAAAGAGAAAAATAAATTCCTAGGAATCAATAAAAAATTTACAAGATTTAATGAAAGATCAATTTTAAATGCTCCTGAAGGTCACAAAAGAAGACCTGAATAAGCATAAAGGTATGAGTGTTTTTGGCTAAAGTTGCAAGACAGTTAGAACTGAGCTCTAAACAGTGGATGATTAGGTGACTGACTTAGTTGAATAGCCAGTTTGTTTGGGTGACCAGATATTCTCTCACCAAGACTGAGTGATTGGCTGACATCTCTCTACAAGTGAGCGCGTAGAATGCAGTCCTTGTTAGAGCAAACACAGTAAAAAAAAAAAATATATATATATATATATTCATATTCTGTACTATGAAGACATATTAAAATTTCAGAGAAAGATATTTTTCTAAAAACTGAACTGCAGTATGTACTGTGAAGCTGGGTGACTTTTTTTAATATTATGATTGAGCTTCATTGAGATCTCAACAACCATAACTATCCACCCAAGAGTATAATAATTGATGTAAAATAATTCTTAGAAGAAATAAAAATAAGGCACTGATTGTCTTCTAGTTGAAAATAGTGTATATAGCTGAACCTTACAAATGAGTTTAGTGTGCGATATTTACTGATGTTAAAAAAAAATTGACTTTGCTTGTTAGGTTAATTAACTGTATCTTTAAAAGATATTCATCTTTCGATATAAATAATGTCTGAAAATAGTGCTTCCTTGTTTTAGTAATGTTAATAAAGCATTTTCTTTTTCTGGAGTCCAGAATAGAAATGTTTCTGTGGTTCTGCTTTTACAGAGGAAATTTATTGTATTAGGCCACAGCTGTAAATTTTCTCCCTCTGATCCTATAAATTTCTTCTAAATGTTTAATGGTTTATAACTGTAATTATTCTTGTGTGCCAACATTAAACTTTAAAAAGTTTAATTTGGAGACTATTCGGAGAAACTCATCTTTTTTACAGCCTCATAAATAGTTCTTTGATGAAATGAGCAGAGGCTCTGTGTCTGCCCGAGGTGAATACAAATGACACAACATAGACTATACTGATGGAGAGGAAACAAATGCATCGATGTCTAAAGTGATCAGCTGGTGCTCAATAGCAACTGGGAGTGAGATGTTCAAAGATGAGAAATGATATGGTTCTCATGCCTTTCATCTTTCTTCTTATCCTTCTCTTTCTCATTTTTTCTGAAAAATTTTAATATTCCCAAAAAGTTCTAATAAACAGAGGTTGCTATAGGGGTATCCACCATTGGACATATGAATTTCTAATTCAGAATCCATAGTTCATGTCTTCTATTTAGTCCACATATTTCAGTGCCACTTTTGAATATTGTCTGTCTAACGAAGAGTGCAGAGCTATATTATATATTGCTAAGAATACAACTTCTTTGCAAGATTCAATTGTTATATCATACCATTTCAAGAACTGAGGTGAATGAGAACTTCTTTAGTTTCAAAATAGGCTATGAACATTAAGATAGGTATTGTAAATTCTCAAGTGAACGGTTATTCACAGAGTGCTTCAAATGTAAATTTATACACGGTATTCTTTCATGTTCAATTAAGATAAATAATTAGTCAAATTTCTTTAATTGAATTCAAGGGAAAAGATTGAAAACTTCCTACCTACAAGTACATAGAAAGATATGGCATACCTTGAAAAAGATTAGAGGTTCAGTTTTCATTTTTAAATTATTAGATTATTGTGTTTAAATCTATATTTTACCACAAAACAATGCATTTTTCATTTTGTATAATTGTTTGAATTGAATAAATTTTCAAATAAATTCATGCTATATTAACATCTTACCTTAGTCCAAAAAAGTATTTAAGATGATAGATATTAAAATATATATCTTAAATAATTATTTCTTCTGTATGTAATATATACATATATTTGTAGTATATACATTTTTTTCTAATTTTAAAACTAATACATGATAAAAATAAAATATAGAAAAATAGATTTAAGTACAACTAAAATCTGTTTTCCTTTCCAAAGTAATCTGTTTACTCTGTAGGCATAATTCACATATGAGGGTAATTACTTAGCCTAGTTAGAACAGGGCAGACTTCCGACATAGAAACGTAAAAAAATAAATTTGTTTTGTTTTAAGCCACTCATTTTGTGGTCATTTATTATAGCACCAAAAGGAAACTAATACAATAAGACTGCAACATAGGTATTATATTACATGTAAAGGTAAAATGTATGACAAATATAGCACAAAGGTCAGGAGGAGAGAAATGGAAATATAGTACTATAAAGTTTATCATATATATAAAGTAGTACAAAGTCTTCTAAAGGTGGTTATGATAAATTAAGGTATATATTATAAGCCCTACATAAACCACTAAAATAATAAAACAAAGAATTATAGATTATAAGCCAACAAAGAACATAAAGTAAAATCACAAAAAAATATAAATTAATCTAGAAGACATTAGACAAAAAGAGAAAAGGGCCCAAACAGATGAGATCAATAGTAAACATAGAGCAAGGTGATAGATTTAAAGGTAAAAATGCCAATAATCACATTAAATGGAAGTATACACCAATTAAAAGTCAGAGATTGACATACTGAATAAAACACTAAGATGTATTTATATGCTGTGTACAATAAATGCACTTTAAATACAAACACACATATAAATTTAAAGAAAATGTATGAAAAAAGATACACTATGGTAACACTAATCATAAAAGGTTGATTTATCATATTAATATCAGAGAAAGTAGATTATAGATCAAAGAATATTACCAGAAATAAAAATGTTACTTTATAATGATAAAAGGTCAATCAATGAAGAGGTTATAACAATCTTAAAGATTTATGCTCATAACAGATCTTTAAAATACATAGAGGGAAAATGATAAAATTGAAAGGAGGAAAAGCCAAATCCACAATTATAAGCACAGATTGTAATATTCTTCTCTCAATAACAGATAAGCAAAGTAGATAGAAAATCAATAAGTATATAGAAGATTTTACCAATGCTATGAACAAAATTAACCTAATTGACATTTCTAGATTCTCAATCATCAACAGCAGAATACACATTCTTTTCAAGGACATATGAAACATTTGCAAAGAGAGATCATATGTATGGGAAATAAAAAAGTCTCAATTGTTTAAAAGGATTCAAGGCAGAAAAAGTACATTCTTCAATCACAGTGGAATTAAAAGATAAATCAATAACAAAAAGATCTCCAAACAATCCAAAAATACAAGAGCATCAAAATGAAAATTAGAAAGTATTCTGATTTGAATAAATATGAAAACACGATATAACAAAATTTGTGAGGTGCTGTTAAAGCAGTATGTAGAAAGAAATGAATAGCAATAAGGCCTATCCTAATAAACAAAAAAGTCTAAAATCAACGACCCCTGTTTTCATGCTAAGATACTACAAAAATAAAAGAAAATTAAATGCAAATTAGAAGAAAAAGAAAATGAGAATATAAAATCAATAAAATGGAAAATAAAAGAAAATCAATGAAACTAAAAACTTATTTGAGAATATCAATAAAAAAAAGGTAAACTTCCACCTGAAACTAATATAACTAATATATTGTATACCGACTATATTTAAATTAAAAAAAGATGAACTTATATAACCAAACTAATCAAAAAAAAAAAATGAGAGAAGACAGACATTTCCAAAATCATGAATGTGAGAGGAGACATCATTATAGATTCTACAAATAATAAAAGTATAAGATAATAATATTATGAACTATTTTATGTCAATAATTCTTATAATCTAGATAAAATGTACAGTTCCTTGAAAGACAAAAACTACTATACTATACTCAAAAAATTAATATCTTTAAATATCTATTAAAGAAATTAAATTTGTGCCTAAAAATCTTTCCACAAAAAAAAAACTCCTGACCCAATAGATTTACTAGTGAATTCTACCAAACATTTAAGACAAGCATAATAGCAATTATACAAAATTCTTCCAGAAAAAGAAGAGAGGGGAATTCCCAATTAATTCTATGAGGCCATTATTACCCTGATATCACAACCAGAAAAATATATTAAAAAGAAATAAAGTAGTTTTTGTGAATATAGGTGCAAAAATTGTGAACAAAGTTTAGAAAAAGAAATCTAACAATATATAAAAAATATGTACTACTCACAAACATGCAGGATTTGTCATAGGAATAAAAAGTTGGTTTAACATGTTAAATCAATTCAAATGTAATTCACCATATTTACATTTTTTTACAAAATAGAAAAATCATGTGATCATCTGAATAGACACAGGAAAAGTATTTGACAAAACCCAACGTCCACCACTGAGATGAAAATTCCTCAAACTAAGAATAGTAGGGAACTTCATCAACCTGATAAAGGGCATCTACAAAAAAACCTATAGCTAACATCATACTTGGTGAGAAACTGAATTTTTTCTCTTTAAATAGGTAACAAAAATATATATTTGCTCTTACCATTCTTTTTCATTATTGTTATAGAAGTCCTGGTACAGTGAAATAAAGAAAAAAAAAGAAAAAAAAAGAAAATTAAAGTCAGACAGATTAGAAAAGAAAAGAAATAACACTCCCTAATTTCAGATAAAGTGATTATGTAGAAAATTGCAGCCAATCACATAAAATGTCACAAAACTAGTAAGTGAGTTTAAAGAGGTCACAGAATAATAGGTTAACACACAAAAAATCAACTGTATCTCTATATACCAGCAATGAACAATTGAAAGCAATCATTTTTTCCTAAAAAATAATTTAATAGTTCTTTTAATCATTGGACACATTATGCTTTCTTTGAATTCTCTCTGTCATATAATTGTTGATATTTTCCTGGCATACCTGATCAAAAAAAAAAAAAAAAAAAAAAAAAAAAAAGGTAGGGATTGTTTGATCTCTCAGACAGAAAGAGCCATTTCTTTAATGGGATTTAATTGTAAGTGTCTACCCTGAAACTTCTTTTTGGAGTTTTACTATCTAGCCATTTATATCAGTCTAAATCAGATCAAGAATTAGAAATTCCACAGTAGATTAAACAGGGAAAGTATAATATAACTGTGAAACTCTGCTGAAGGAATGACTGTAAGTGTAAGGAAACTATATGGTACCTCAGGGATGAGTGTTAGTAACCAAGAAAGGACAGACTTGGAAGGGTTCCAGACTTTGTTGGAGAAGATTTAATTTGGCCTACTGGATAGTAGAGGTTTACATTACTGGTTTGCCCAAGCCAGAGCTGATCTGCAGTCACTGTGCCAACAGGAATCAATATTGGTGTGCTGAGGGGGAAGCAGCTTGTTGGGAACACTGTAGAAAACACTGTCCCTACTTAGGGGTCTGCTTACGGAATCACTGTATATACAAACTATTTATTTGTGTATACAAAATACATACAAACTATATATTTTTCAGACATAGTTAAAATGAGAAATTTAAAAAAATAATAACTTTATCCATCTCTTTTTCCCAACACATTTACTGTGATCACTACTTCTGCTGTATGCAAATTCTCATAAATTTATACAATTTTCCCTTTCTGTATGCAACCTCTTCTTTACCTTCTGTATTTCTTCATGACCTTGTCATCTCTTAATTTTTAAAATAGAATTATTAAGGAATAATTGACATAAAATAAGCTGTACATATTTGAAGTGTACAATTTAATAAGTTTTGACATATGAGTAAAACTGGAAAACCATGATAATCAAGATAATGAGCATAATAATCACAAACTCTAAAGTCTGCATGTTCCACTGTACTCTCATTCTTTTTCCTCCCGCTCTTGCCACTCATCTGCAAGCAAACAAAGATCAGCTTTCTGTCATCATAACATTTTTATTTAGTTCCATATACTTTCTGATTTTATTTGTGACTTCTTCTTTGATGCACTATTACTTAGTTTCTGAATTTTAGGTATTTTCCACAGATCTTTATCTTATTGGTACATTATATCTTACATATTTACTCATTTTTATCAGTGCTCTTCAGTTATTTGTGATATCATTTTCAAAATATTTCATCTCTGAAGATGTGTCCTAACTCATATATAATGATACAGCAGAACATTTGAAATTCAGTGAGTCCAAGTAAAATATATATAATAAATGATAGAAATGTAGATGAATACAAAAATAGTTTGATGAAATTCCACATAACATTCATTTTAAAAGGAATTATTTAGTTTCATATAACATTCATTAATATAAGTTCACATAACATCCACCACAGACGAATGATCAGTAACCATGTTAAATATTAGTTGTTACATAGGTCAGGCCCCCAAATATGTTTTAATAATGATCAGTTAATGATAAGCTGTGTTGAACATATATTTTTTAAATAATATGTTACTAACATGAGGTGTTTGTTAGGGATTTACATCTATATACTAGACATATTATACATTCATAAATGTCTTTTAAGAAATCATTAAATTAGTTAACCTCAATAATGATCCTAGTAATTTCAATTTAATGCCTAGTTAATATGTTTAGTGAAAATTATTAAGGCTATGACCATATAGATGAAATTAATTAAAGAACCAAAATAGTTATCTGAATAATTTCAGCCAAAAGTAAATTTTAATTTTTAAATTAATTAGGATAAATGTCTTCTTGATTATATAGGTTTAGATACATCTGTAATTCTTGGATATTTTTGTTATCAAAAAATGTTTATGTGTCATTAAAACTGAATGAATGACAGGGTAGCAAATTTTTTTTCAATTCTATATTCTTCATAAGGCACCAACTAAATTAATCAGGATATATAGATGTGATGTACAATAAATTCTTAATAAAAATCACTTAACCTGAATTACAAACACTGAATGATATCCACATAACATCAATTTTCATGGAATATGAGATTTTATAGTTTTATTACAAATTTTATAAAATATTATTATACAATAATTTTCTAAATATCTCTAATGTAAAACCAATTCAAGATATTGCCCTAATTTTGTTTGTATTTGTATAAGAAATGAATATTAGGCTACTAAATACTTTAAACTAAAATTGGCATTTTAGTTTAGTTTCTATATAGAATAGAAAGCATTTTTATTGATTCATTATTTGACTTTAAAATCATCAGTCATATGTTAAAAGATAAACTGAGGCATATTAAAAATGGTAAGTTTATTTGAGCAAAAACTGACTCAAATCCAGCACTGACAAACCAGAAGCGGTTACCAGTGCTCCTCATGTAGGAACTAGGGAAAATACTTATACGGAGAAGGTGCAGAAGTGAAGATAGGAAATTATTTGATTGGCTATAGCTTAAAGCCTAGTTTAGTTGTTTGTGATTAGTTGTCCTTAGGTTTTGATTTCTTTACCTTGAGGCACTTATAGGCTTAGGTTTTAGTTTGCTTACATAAGCCATCAAAACACTAGAGCCACTTCAGTCTAATGACTTCCTTGTTTAATTAATTTAACATATAATATTTACTTTATACATATTATGTAAGTACCACTCTTGGATGCTGAGTTATATTTGAAGATTAAAAGAATAATCTCTTTTTAAAAAGTGTAAAAAACTTTTCAGTCAAAAAGGGTGTAATATGTATGCAAATGAACCTATAAATAAATACAAATATATTGTGGTAAGTACAAAAAGTGCATAGATGAAAATATTGAGGTGTTCGGAGGAACAGGCAATTATTTCTAAAGGAAAAAATGAAGGGAGCTTTTGTAATAGTAATGGCATTTGAATATATTCTGGATGAAATTTATAAATACAAAAATTGTCGAATAAAGAACTGGAAACATTCCAAAGAGTTAAGTTATAGGAATGGAAATATTTATTACGAGTCCAGGAAATAATGAGCTCTAAGTTTGACAAAAGTAGACTATGTAAGAAGGGAAACAGTGTGGGAAATAAGTTAGCAATTGTCGGCATTGACTGGAACAGTGAGTGAATCGAAGGTCCATCTAAAGAATTTGGAGATTGGTGAAATTTATTAAGATAAGTGTTTTGATTTTAATTTTTCAAAGAGCAAATCATATTCACTAATGCAAGTGTTTCTCTTGACTTTGCCTAAATCATATATTATTTAAATAAGTTTAATATACTTTGGCAGGGAAAAAGATGAAATACAGAATGCTTTTTCAGAAAACTAAATCTAAGACCAAGATGACCTCTGAGAGCACAACTATTGTGAAAGACATGTTATGTCCACTTCAATAAAAATAGATATATATATTATGCTCTAAATGTCCGTCTCCAATTATTTCCTAACTCCTCTTCCTACACCATTTTCATGACATCATTCACCTCGGGTCCCCACTATTTTCATGATGAAACGACTCCTCTAGTTATCATGAAAAGTGACCTATAATCTTACTGAAATTGATATGCTAGTGATTTAACGTATAAATCGCCACCTTAGAAGAGTAGAAAGAGGCCCCATAAGTCTCTCTAAGAATTAAATGCTAATACCAAAATTTTGCCATCAATAAGTTCAGGTGGTATATTAGTTAAAACTCTGGTTTTAAAGTTGTATGAAGTACAAAACAAACTAGCTTAGGTTGATGTAACTGTACTATTAAGTGCAAAGTCAGCTTATGAGGCATTTTGATGAAAGCACTCCAACAATATCTCATAGCCATAGTATTTTTCCCCCTTTAAATCTCAGCCTCACTGTTCTCTTGATTCACTCCATACTCAGCAAGATTTCCTGTCCTTTTGAGACACTCATAACAGCTTTATATCTGACATATCTTAGTTCTAAACAGGTGGTAGAATGCATATTTCTTTCCCAGAAGTTCTATCAATGGTATTTTCTTGTTTCAATGGTTCAGATTAACTCAAGTGCCTGTCATGGTGAACACTTATGGGAATGCTGAGATGAGCCTAGGCCTAGGACACCTGCTCCATTCCCCACCTGTAGGTAGAAGTATCTGCAAGTGAGAGAAAGGGTGTCCCTGTAGGAAAATTGGTGGTGCAGTTATCAGAAGAAGAGACAGAAAATGCTAAGTAAAAAGCAATGAAACAAACCTCACTTTTAACTGACCCCAATCTGATAGGTGGAAATTATTTTTTGTGTAACTTCATTACTTTTGCAAGAAAATTTAAATGGTGTTTTGTCAAAATACGAAGTTGACTTTGATTAAAATTGCATGACTTATTAATTATTTGTGCTTTCAATAATAGTGTCAGGTGTTGGAAATTTATGTGGCAAGATAAAATATTCCTGAGACTTTTCTTTCAATTAAAAAAACTCTCATATCTTGTTTAGTGTCAAACCTTAGACTTCATGAAAGGCTATACCTGTTATCCAACTTCATAATTCAAGATGAGTCACTTTTAATTTATCTTCCCCCTTTACTATTCTGCGACCGTGCTATCGAATGAGGCCAATTGACTCCTGGTAAAATTCCTGGACCCAGGTACTTCCTCTCCTTATCAAAAGATTTCATCTTTTGCAGTGCACTTCTGAAAGTAGTCATTTGAAAAAATTAACTTTTCAGGAAGAACATTTACAAAAGTCTGGGTTGAATTTCTACAAGAGAAGATTTTATAATATTTATCTTGACTAAATATTAAAAGCGCATCTAGTAAAAAATTGTGTACAAGATTATGAACCAACTTACTTCTACCTTTCATGCCCCCAAATGTGTGACCTCTCATCGCATAGAAAAATCCCACCACATTATTAGTCAAAAAATTAGTGGCAAGAAAATTTCACACCTGATTATGCAGAGTACAGAATGAATAGAGAAACAAACGTTATTCTAAATGTGTAAGGATGTTGGTAAAACTGCCTAGGACTTCACACAATATTTAGTGAATTTAAATTGAATCTGTATGACTGTTGTTTTTTGTTCATCTCACTTATGTTTCAGAGATATGCTAATATTTAGAATGTTTGGAAACATTATCATAATTTTTCAAATTCAATTTGAAAGTTGATCTCCAATGATATTGTCACCTTTTATCTTTTATACTACTCTTTTCTCCTGGGTCTGCTGCTTATATGACTATTTGTTCAGAATCTGTTCTTGCTTGAAACCTCTCTTCTCCCTACCTTTACCAAAGTTATTTCAAGGACTCAGCTGATACTTCTGTCTCTAATCTTAATACTGGGGGCAGGGGGCAATTTCCCATTTCCCTCTTTTTGTTCTTTTGGCTGGTTAAATAATTTAAATGACAAAACACAGATTAATAGGAGAAAATCAAATTTAATATGTACAAACGGAATATGTGAAAATGAGAGATTCCAAGGACAGGCAAAATGAGGTATATATGTCTTTCTAGACTTAGTAGAAGAAGGTAGAGTTCTGGAAATTCAAAGAGAAGTAAGGCAATTCACAGGAAGATGCAAAGTTTTAATGTCTGGTAAACAAATGTTTGCTGGGGCATGTAGAAACAACAAGACATGGAGAAAACATTGTTCAAAAGGGCCTTTCTAGATTTTGACCTATCACACCTAATTCATATTATACTATAGTTTTCTATAGTGATAGCTCTCTTCCTGGAGCAGGTCCTCTATGTAAATTGATTTAGGCAGTTAGGAAGAAAGGTCAAATGTTCTTCCTGAGTCTTTGTTTCCTAAATTAACCAGCCTAAAATAATCTTCATACCAAAGCTCCCCTACCATAGCTTCAACAATTCTTCTATGTGAGATTTTGTGATGAGGCACATAATAAATACTCAATAAAAGTCTTCTATATTGTATTTAAACTAAATATAAGACTTCAGGGGAAAAAAAATAGTCTATTCTGTCCTTTTATATGTGTGTGTTTTTTTTTTTCTATGAGTCGTCAGCGGGGAACCTTTTCCAGGTTCCAAACAATTTTTTTCAAATATTAAAGCAATTAAAGAAAGATCAGTCATTTTTACTTCCTAAAAATTTTACTCTACTAAAATTTTGCTGTTATAAATAACCATATTGTTAGGTTCACTGAAGGAGGAATGCACAAAGCAGAAGGGGTTAAGCAAGGTTTATTGTAGCCGAGTGACAGACTGGCTGAGCTGAAGATGGCGTCAGCCCGGAATGCGAGAGCATCTGAAACTTATGTGGGGCTTTAGGTGGGACTTTTGGCGAGAATATTTCAAGCAGCTAAATTAATGGGGAAGGGAAGAGAGTCCAATGAAGAGGGAGGTAAGTACGTAGCATTGCCAAACTGGATGCAAGGTTCAGTTCCCACATAAAAGTAAGGGAAAAGTTGGATTCCCACACTGGGGGTTGGGGGTGGGAGTAGGAATTGCTCCTTCCTGAACCTAACATGTATGTTTACATATGTATTTGCATATAAACATATATTAATAATGCACATTTACCTTTAGCAAAAATACATATATAGAAAGTTGTACTTTTTATCTTTCATATTTTTTCTACATGTGAATAAACTGGGATTTATATTGAGATCACAAGATATTGTTCAAAATTGATTATTGGCTTCAGTCTTAAAAGTGGGGAAAAAGAGCTGTCAAAAAAGTTACATAAAATTTAAAATTATTCCTTAGAGAAATCTCAAAGACCAAAACGATATTATATTCTTCCACCAAATATTTGCCTTATTTTCTGCTAAGCATCAAAAATGAGATAATAATTTCAATTAAAGGGGAGCAGAATTTTCACCCCCAAATATTCCTCTTTGGCATATTAATTATTTTAGGCTGATTATTTTTAAGAAACAGCAGACACAATAGAAGTTCTGAAAACAGAGAAGTTGCCCTTGTGTAAGAGAAATTTACATTTATGAGGAGAATCTCCTTTTGTAAGTTGTCTCCCTCTTTTTACCAGGAAGAGGAGGATGATCAAATCTCCCGAAACTCTTATCAGCAAAAAACCCAGAAACTTAGATCTGCATAACAACCACATCCTTGTTTACACTCCTTTTTCTGGTAACATTTCATAACTGGCCTTTCCCATCCCCAAAATCTTTCTTTTGTCTTTAGCTGGAGATGATATTTAAGGTGGTGGCTTGAGCCATTTTATGGAGTTACTCAGTTATGCTGGGTATCTCCATGTATATGGGAGGTACACGGGTTATTAAACTCCAACTTGTTTTTCTCCTGTCTATCTGTCTTTCATTTCAGGGTGTTCTCCACCAAGAATCTAAAAGAGTAGAGATAAAATTATTTTTCCTCCCCTACACAATCCAATTAGGGAGTGAGCTAATCTCAGGTGGCATTTCAGAGTTTGTTAGAAGAATTGGTTTACTTCTAGACTGTCAATTATGTTTACCAAGCACCCTACTACCACCCCTTTTTGGGAGTAGGTAGTAGATTCTTTTTCTTTTTCCTTATCCTCAGCACTGTATATCTACATTGAGCTTTCCAACTTTATGTATAGGGTTCTAATTATCTAATGTTGTGCATTTTATGAATAGCAAATGATTTCAGGAGAAACTGGTACACTGTCTAGTTTATTTCTTCATGCCTTCCTTCTCTTTAGGATTTAGACCACCCAATTCCTTTGTGCTTTAGCAGAATAGAACTTAATTTTTTTTCCCACCTTGTCTCATGAAATTGCCTAAAGTTCTGGTGGTTTCTTTCCTTTTGGCAGCCATCCTTTTCTGGGTATCTTAAAGTGTCATTACATGCAGCCTAAGAATTTGCAAATGTCCTGAAGGGTAAAGTGGTTGAGGCAATAATGGATTTTGTTCAATCACCTCTTCTTCCCAGGATTTTGGTCTCTCTGATTTGACTGCCTTTGATGCACATTAATGCTTATAGATTTTTTCTTTTATATTTCATTAAGCATATCCAGGTTTTCTCAGCCAGAGTACTAGTCTACTAAAATTGACTCCATTATAGCCAGAAGAAACCCTCTTATTCTAAATTATGTATTTTAATTTAAACGTGTGTGTGTGTAGAAGTATTAAACCTATATATCTGACTTTTCATTTCTAATCAAATCTGCTTAGTAAAGACATACATAATTTAGGAATGAAATACATCTTTGGATTCTATGGATAAATAAAACTTTTATCTTTGGAGACATTGGCTACATTACAAGTAGGTATAAACTTTTAAAAAGCATGAAAGCTGTCAATTTGTGGTAAACATCTTAGTTACATACCCAGTATCCACTTCTCCTTCCCAGTTTGTGTCAGTAGAAGCAAAACACCCCAAATTTTGATCAGTTACTGAGTGTCCATCTGTCTTAGCTGGTGTCTCCAGCTTGAACAGATGAAATTTCATTAGGTTCAGCCATTCTTAGTAACCCTATTTCCCTTGCCAATGATCGAATTACAAATAAATGAGTAATGCAATTCTGGGTAAGGAGTAGAACTAGAAAGCCTTTTTGTTGCTTTAGGGTAGATTTTTCATAAAGGGTATATGAAGATTAGATGCTACTCTAGCCCTCTTCTGGTTTGAGGGTAGTTTTATTTGAAAATGTGATTTCTGGATATTTAGGTAGAATTTATAATCAGGAGCCCCAGGGATAAGGGAGAAACTAACAAGCTGTAAATGTCAGAATAGTAATTTGAAAGGAATCAACATCCATGAAAACTTAGTTGTGTTACTGAAGTACCTTGCCCTTGATTTACAGTTCATCACTGGGCATCACAATACATGAGATAATGTGGCCATGTTGCCACCTAATCTACATTAAATTATGTCACTTAAAGGTATCCTAACTTTTATAGAGGCATCTAGAGATACCATATAACCATCCTCATATTTTTGTATTTGTTAATTTGTTAATTACAAAATGAGACTTACTTTTAGCTCAATTTAATATGAGTAAACAATTAGTTAAGATTGCTATTTGTCTTTTAGCAGGCTTCTATTTACCCTGATCTTTTCAAATATCTTCTCAATAATAAAATGTTTTCTTCCTCTAATTTTTCAGAGAAATTCTTTTTGTACTTTTCTTATATCCATTATTGTATTTTGCTTTACATTTTACCTTGAGCTTACTTACCTTCTGTAAGGTCAAAGACTGCCTCATGTATACAGTTAGATCCTTGAAAAGAGGAAAGTTTTCCATTCATTGTTATATCAACAGTTCCTGGTACATGTTAGGTGTCTAATAAGTATTTCTTACATGAATGACATTAGAATATTGACTTAGAAATAAATTTCTCTCAGAGACTCTCTCCTTCAGGTCCTTACTTGGAAAAATTTATGTTGCAGGTGTATCTGAGTGTAGTTACCCCTTTGAATGCAGTTAATGTTTAGCTTTTGCTTACAAGAACAATTCAGTCCTGAAAGTAGTGTTGGCTATAAAAATGAGATACAAAAATTAGCTTTCAAAAATTCATTTTCCCTATAAGAGGCAAACAGGTAGTAAAATAAATGAAATTATCATTCTCTCCCACCGTAGAGCTTATGGTACTCTGGATGACTTTGCAAGATTAACATGCTAGAATTTCACATTAAGATTTGTTCACAGCTCTATGGATGGATTTAAATGTAATTCAGAAATATCATAAAATAATTTAATTTCCTAAAAATGAGAACAGACTTTACAAGGGTTAGAATCCAAAATACCCACCGATTTCCAGGAAGTATTTGCTGAAATTAACCTTTCTGTAGACAAATACTCTATAATTCAGTATGCACTGGTTACTTTTCTATTAGAGGTAGTACTCAGTTTAATTTTTGTCAACATACTGAGATTTTGTGGTTTCTTAATTTAGAGGAGAATATGCTTCTGGGACTTCACTCTCTCAATTGCTTTATTCCAAAGGCAATACATTCTATGTGCTTTGAGATTCACAGTCTTATTTCTATTTAGCAGAAATGGATGTGATCCAAGTTCAGTGGAATCTAAAAAGAAATGAATTTTGGGATCTGGCAAGTTATTCAATTTAGTTATCTAATTCCTTTAATAATCATGATGAAGATATGTATTGAGTACTTATTGTGTCTCAGTATAATGTTTAGTATTTACATGCAGAGTTTCACTAAGGATCATAAACATACCATGGAAAATAAACTGTGTACTCTTACAATTCTTGAAAATGAAGAAGAGAAAAAAAATTGAGGAAAAAAATCACTCACTCTGCTTCTGATCATCCTCTAACTTTCATCCTTTACTATAAATGATTTTGTAACTATAAAAATGAGAACAAATTAGTGTACAGAATAAATTTTACATTTTATTTTAATGGATGGCTTAAGTGATAATATTCAGTCATAAGGACTTGAAATGTGGGTAAAATTCTTGAATAAAAGTGTTTTTCTTTTTTTTCTAATTTATTATAGTCAATCACCAAATCTATACTAGATATTTTTCATTTACATTGTCCATAGAATTAACTAAGTCACTAGCCCTTCAGGAAATAAAAATAAGTATAAGGGAAATAATAAAACAATTGAAAATGTTTTTATAAGTGATATAATGAAAATGCAATGAAATGAGTGGGACAGTTTGGTTTATGTAGACTTTGCCGTGAACCGCATACATGTGGGCAGCTCTGAGCTTCAGCTTCCTCATCTGTAAAATGAAGGGGTTTGGATCTCATTTTCTCTAATATCCTTTTAATTTAAAGTAGTCCATAGTACTCTAGGACAAAAGAAAGAAACAAATTACTTCTAAGACTTAAACAAAGTTGAAACTGTCAATGCTTATTTCTCCTGAATATTTTGACACAGGGAAGGAAAATAAATTTATTTTTGGCTTTTCTCTTCTAGTGTAAAATCAATATTTTATACTATAATCAAAGAAAATAAAATTATCATTGTCTCCCAGAATAGAGCTTATGGTACACTTAGTCTCAACAGTAGATTGGAAATAAATCCAGAAATATTGAAAAGGCAAACCTTTGAACAATACAGAAACTAATATTGATTCCCACTACCTATAATTCAAGGAAGATGCTATAATAAACAGTAGAAAGGAAGTTCATTGGAATTTTTGCAAGAGTGAGAAAATTTGGCTTTCTGTACAAAACATAGTGGTCTGCTCAGTCACTACACTTGTTAACATCTCATGAGTCTCACAACAAATACATTGAGCCATTCACTTGAAACATCAGTGTGTGACAATGGGATAGCCCAATTATGGAATTGGCTTCTTTCTTTTCACAGCCTGAGTGGAAAATTTCTACTCTCTACAGCTCCTACGGGAATAAAGTTATGCAGTAAAAGGGGTGGCAAATCATTCTTCCTTTTGGTTTTGTTAATCCTTTGGTGTAAAAAAAAAAATGGTATTTTTAAAGACAAAAATCACAATATACAATTATTTTACAGACTCAGCTCACAAATCTGTCATTTTCAATTATTCAAACTGTCCAAAAAAATAGAAATAATTAAATTATCTTCTGAGCCATAAAGAGAGATCTTCCAAAATGCATACATTCATTCTCAATCTAACCAATAAAATAAGGATTTTCATTTGAAAACATTTAAAGCAATAGCATGTAAATGAATGCTGGAGGCAGATCATTTTATAACATCAATATATAAGCACTTATTGAGCACTAACTATTTTCATTTATTTTCCCAGGTGCTACATCACCACCAGGAAATAAAATTATTTTGTGAATTATTATCATGAATTATTGTTGTAAAAAAATCAGACCAGCGAGAAACCAAGCACCACTCGGAGAGTTGGAGAACTCAGGTTTATTACGCTGGTGGTCCCAGAAGAGCTAGTGTTCTAAAGATCTGAGCTCAGGGGTAATCTTGCTTTTATAGGGCTTATCCAGGTAGTTACAGTTAGCACAAGACAATTGGTTAATTTGTTGTCAGGCAGTTACAGAGTGCAGAGTTGCTATGAGCAGTTAGGCAGGACAAGCAAAGGGGATGCATCTGTTATCTAGAAAGAACAAGCAAAGATGATACACGTGATATCTAAACAGAACAAGCAAAGGCAATACATCTGTTGTCTAGCAAAGGGGAGGATAAGTCTTCAGTTGATCTTGAGGTCACCCTGCCCTGATTACAAGGTTAGCCATTTGAGTGGAAAATTCCTCTTCAATCCCCCCTTTTGATGCCATTTAAATTCTTATAGGGCATCACCTTCTTGATTTTCTTGGCCTAGGGGCTGGTATAAGGGTGGTCCAGATGTCAAAACATTTATAACTTTATAGATTCTAGGTGTGAAGAGATAAATTTGAAAGGACAGTTCAGGATACAGGGACCAAATAAGAGAGCTATGAAGAGCATGAAGAGAAGTCTGGCAAGTGAGAGAAGCCAGGATCCTCAACTCCATATTCTTGACCAGGACTCCCATGACTCGCTCAAACATTGGGTGGTTTTTGAGACTCTGCAGTCCAAGTCTCCCATTTTTCCGAAGGCATTGCTCTCTTTACCCAGGTGCAGTGGATCCAATGGCGGACACCTGCAACCTTAACAGCAGGGGGAGTTGCTAATATAACAGTGTGAGGGTCAGTCCAGATCAGCTGGAGTGGCTCCTTCTTCTTATCTTTAACACATACTTCATCTCCTGGCTGATAGGAGTGGATCCAGTTTCCTAAGGGATAGGAGCTCTTTCTAGGGATTCCTGCGTGATGTGGCAGAGGGTCCTCCTTAGGGCCTGAAGGTGTTTGAACATTTCTAGGTCAGCTATCAGTTGAGGGTCTACTTTTACCTTCCTTATCACTAGGGGAGGTCTCCCATAATCGAATGGAGTTTCCATTTGATTCCTAGAGCTTCAGACAGAATCTGGACTATTCAGACACAAAGGCAGGTCCATTGTCAGATCCTGTAGAGAGGGGCAGCCCATATCTTGGAACAATTTTCCTCAACAAGGCTTTAGCTACTTCTCTTGCCCATTCAGTGTGTGTAGGAAAAGCTTCAGCCCATCCACAATAGGTGCAAACTAACACAAACAAGTATCAGTGGCTCCAGCAGGGCTTGACCCCAATAAAGTCCACTTCTAGGTCTTCAAAGGACATAGTCTCAATTGTTTACACCCCTGGATTGGATTTTGTCATTTGGCCGGCATTGTTTTGTGTGCAAGTTACACATCTAGTACTGATCTGGGAGAACAAGGTTGGGAGCTTGGTATGAAATAGTAGCAGCCTAACAGGCTTTCTAAAGTAGTCTTCCCTAGGTGAGTCAACTCATGGTGTTGTGTTACCAGCTGAGCTGCCACCACAGCAGGAAAAAAGTATCTCTGATCTGGAAGTTCCCACTAGCCCTCCTTTCTCTTGGTTACCCCTTCACTTAAGGCACATTGTTCTTCCTTCATGTATTTTAGGGACAGAGGCAATTCTGGTGCTAGGAAAAACTGGGAGACTGGCTCAGGACCCAATGTGACACTTGGTTGATTGGCAGCCTCCTTAGCTACTTGGTTTGCCAGTCAGTTTCTCTTACTGACAGGGTTGTTTCCTCTCTGGTGGCCCTTGCAATGAATGACTGCCACCTGAGAAGGCTTCCAGACTGCCTCTAACAGTTGAAGGATTTCTTCTTTGTTCTTAATTTATTTTCTTCCCACCATCAGTAGTCCCCTCTCTTTTTAATTGGCTCAATGTATATGCAAAGTAGCAAAGGTATACCTTGAGTCAGTATAGATATTGGCCTGTTTGTCTTCAGCCTGCCACAGGGCCTTGATGAGTGCCCATAGCTCAGTCTGATGTGCCAACTAGCCCTGTGGCAGAGCCTCAGCTCTGATTATACCTCATCTGCAGTTATTATTGCGTAGCCGGCTTCGCACTGTCTTTCATAGATGATTTAACTTTTTTGACCCTTCAGACATCCTCCCATGACAGGGGCACTCATTTTGCCAATGGTCAGTCTCTTTGCAGTAGGCACATTGGTCACAGTTTAATGGTTGTCTCCTTTTGGTATCTCCCTTCTGTAGGGGAGCAATCTGTTGTACTAGGTCTGGGTTCCCTAACGCAGCTGCCAGCAGGGACACCGTTTGTTTCCTCAGCTTATTAGCTATCTTTTGGACCTCCCAGTCGCAGATGACAAACATCTTGTTTGCGACGTCCAGCAGCTCGGTAGCGTTCATCCGAGCAAAGCCTTCTGATTTCTGAAGATTGCAGTGGATGTCAGTGTAAGATAGAGCCGCAAATGCCATGTTGACCATGTGTTGGTTTTCTCGTGCTTTGGGGTCAAAAGGGGTATACATCCAGAACGTCTCGCATAGTCTCTCATAGAACTCTGTGGGTGACTCATCTGGATTCTGGAGTACTTCTGCCATTTTGGACATGTTTGTCAGCTTTTTGGCCCCAGCTTTCATTCCCTGCAGTATGGCCTGTTGATACCTGTTAAGAAACTCTCCTCCATTTGGGACGTTGAAGTCCCAATTAGGCCTGGCATCAGGCACAGCCCCCAAGGCCTATGCTGTGGGGTCTAGTGCACCATCTGGTGCTCGTCCTTTGAACCACCCCCATGCTTCTGACACAATTCAGTGTCATTCTTCAGGGTTGAAGAGAGTTAGGAGGAGTTGGTGACAGTCATCCCAGATAGGCTGATGAGTTTGGAAGGTGGACTTGAGCAAGTCAATCATCGCCTGGGGTTTCTCTGAATAGGATGGGGTGTACTATTTCTAGTTGAGGAGGTCAGTTGTGCTGAAAGGTGGATAGTAGAGTACAGAGTGGCCCGGTTGGAGTGTACCGTCTTCACTAATCTCAAAAGAGCCTCGCATCTCTTGAAGAGGCATCTGGAGGGCCACAGGCTGCTGGGCTGGCTGTGTGGCTGAGTCAAGATGCCATGGATTTGGGCTTGACAGCTGCTCAGGCTGTTGGGGTGGCGAAGGCACTGATGGCAGAGGGCTGTCCAGTAATTGGGGGTAGAGTGGCTGTGCAGGGACTGGACTGGTGGAGCTATTGGGATGAACGGCAGTGGAAAGAGAGGTTCTTCCTCAGAGTCCTCTTGATGGATGACTCTTGATGGCTCTTTCTTGCCCTTTTCCTGAGTCAGTTGGGCTACAAGTACCTTACTCTGTCCCTGCCTATTTGTGCAGAACCAGGCCCAAGGGGACATTACAGTAGTGATTTGCAACCATGAGTCTATGTTTGGAAACTAGACTGGATGTCCAGGGGTCCCTGTCACTACCTAGTACACAGCTCTAATGATGGGAAGGTCCAGTGTCCCTTCCAAAGGCCATCCTACCCCAAAGGCAGGCCATTCAAGCTCACAAAGAATGTGAAGTTTTCCTTGGGTCAGTTTGACCCCGTAATCACCTGGGAAACGTTTCTTAAAATTTTTCAACATATAATTTAAGACAGTTGGCTTAGAGGAAATTCCACTCATATCGCCTTGGGAGCTTCCTAATGGAGGGGGAAAATAGACATTAAAATTTCAAGAAGATAATTTGACAGAGGGCCCCTATGTCAAAAGGGCCATTTGGAGATAGACAATTCTTAAGCCAAATCAGTAATCAATTGTCCCCCCTCCCTGTGTATCCCACCCTGTGTGGGTGATAAAAAGATAAACAAGAGTGGGTGCCTTCTTCAAAGAGGTGACCGCTTAGGTGCTCGTCTGGCCACATCTCAAAGGAACTTAGGTGACATTTAGTTGTAGCGGACTCAGCTATGTGACTAATCATCGGACACTAGTCCAATGCCACCGTGGATCGTATGCCATATAGCACAGAACTACAGACGAGTCCACCCAGACTCTGTAGCCTTTAGGGGACCTATGAGTATTCAGCCGTGGGGCCATAAATTTGTACTTGACTGAGTTAAATCAGCCAGGACGCTCATTCACTCACGCATTCACACACCAGAAATTAAAACGTTGCCTTCCCCCTTTGGAGGCCATGACCTTTGTCTTTCCCCTGGGAAGACCCTGACCTATGTCTTCTAACTGAGGACTTTAGATGATCGAGCTCCTCTTCCATCCGAAAATGGGACCTGACTGGGATGCTGAGCCCCAGGGCCTTACCTTATTTTGTGGCCATTCCTGGTGAGTTGGTCTGTCCCTCCTTTGAGTCCAGTTGGGTCCGAAAGAGAACCTGGAATACCATCAGGTGGCGCACCTCTTTGTTTGCCTAGGAGTGCCTCTGGCCTGGCTCAGCTGAGCCACTGATCTGGTGGCTCAAAGAGCCAGTCTGGTTGGAATTTCGCTAGGGCCTCCAAAAATGTTGCAGAAAAATTAGACCTGCAAGAAATCAAGCACCACGCTGAGAGTTGGAGAACTCAGGTTTATTATGCCAGCAGTTCCAGAAGAGCTAGCACTCTGAAGATCTGGGCCCTGAGCTCAGGGGTAACCTTGCTTTTATAGGGTTTATCCATGCAGTTATAGTTGGCATGAGCTGATTGGTTAGTTTGTCCTCAGGTTAGTTTGTTACAGAATGTGAGGGTTGCCATGGGCTATGAGCAGTTAGACAGAACAAGCAAAGGGGATGCATCTGTTATTTAAACAGAATGAGCAAAGGCAATATATCTGTTATCTAGACAAAATAAGCAAAGGGTAGAGTGAATCTTCAGTTGATTTCAAGGTCACCCTGCCCTTTGGTCTAGGCAGCAAGCATGTCTACAGAAGCAGAACAAAGAGCTGATTACAAGTTAGCCATCTGAGTGGAAAATTCCTCTTCATTATTATTTATTTCCATTTTATAGATGATGAACCTGAGGGTCAGAAAGGCACTATAACTTACCTGAAGTCATCCAGTTGTAAAGGATGCTGCCAATTCCTTGGTAAAATCTGCTACAAATACTGAATCTGTCTAGAAAAAAAGTACTTTTTTCCAATGCAATTCTACCTGGAAAAAAAAGTCTCTTTTTGTAATCTTAAAGTACAAATCTTATTAGTATAGAGTTGGTATATAAGATTTTTTTTTTTTAAATAAAAAAAAAACACCAAGCTTATAAATATTGGAATATCAGGAACAAAGACAGTACTGCACAAAATTATATTTAACATGTAATTCAACTTTAAGTGAAGAGGGTTGAGTTAATCAAGCTCCCCAGTTTATAGTATCCCAACAGAACTGATCTCTGTGAAGTCCCTTTTATTTCCCTTTAACTGCATCCTTGATTCCTTCCTATAGCCTTACAAGCAGTGATTGAACTATATGGATATATGCCTTTGAATCGATATATAATAGTGTAAATATGTAGTGAAAATTTTGGGGTCTATATATTTTGATTTACATACATGCTATTTTTGTTTTACTCTGCTATGTTATTTAACGTGTTCCCATTTAGTTTGTTTTCTACAAGTTATGTAACTATTCTCTGTTTACACAAACACTACCTGACGAACATCTTACATGTTCCCTTATAGAACTTGGTAAAAATTTGAGAGAGAGACAGAGACTATATTTGAATTAGGAGAGAAATGCTTGCTACTACGTACTTACTAAACTTGATCAAGTTGCCTTTAAGAATGGCTGTTTAAGTCTTCCCTCTCCTGCATCTGAGTTTATTCTAGTATTAGCTTTCTAGAGTTAATTGTGTTTGAACAAGAAAGACCAGCTCCTAACTTGTTGTTGAAAATTTAAAGTTTGCTTAAAAGTCTTTAATCAAGATTGCCAGAAGGGAAGTTTCATGTTCTCATTACTACAAAATGTCTAGGGAATTGATCTTTGGCTTTTAAGTATATAATGCTACCAAAAATACATGGAATTTGGTTTTTGATCTAAAGCTAATCTCTATGTCTACAACTTTCTAACTGTGTTGCAATGGGCTGGTGACTTAACTGACTTAGGAGCTTTAATTTTATTATCTGTAGTATGAGAATAAATACCTATTTTATATAATTATTGTCATGATTAGTAGCAAAGATATACATAAAAAGTCTCTAACAGAGTACTCCTCATGTAAATTTCATTCCCCTTCATATACTACCCCTTTAAACCTTCCTTAATGCTTAGGATAGTGGCTCTTCATATTTTGAGGGCAATGACTGTGAAAAGTAAATGAAATTAATCTACAAGTTTTACTTTTTAAATCACATATATTAAATATAAAATATTATACAAAATATCAAGGTGATCATGAACTTCTGTTAAAAACTAAATACATTTTTAAATATATTTTAAAGTATCACTAGAGCCTCTGGCCTTTATCTCTTAAAATGGAGCACAATCCCAAAATATGAATAGATTCACAACCCCTATGACTGGGATGAAGGAACTGTTTATTGGGAACTGAGGTAACTAGACCAGAGTTAAGCTGGGCAGTAACAGCACTATAGCCTAGCAGAACTCTATGCCTTATTCCACTGTCAGGAGATAAAAAATGAGGGCTTTCTGCATACCTTGTATAAATTATAATTTGCTTTATATGGAGCACTCATTAATGGCTTTTGTTTTCATGTCCTGGGGCACACATTTCTATATCTTTGGTAAATGGTTTCATTTTCTGCCATTATTTATTATGTGTTCTTGTCAGATTTTTAATTATATAATTAAGATGCTATTGGTCTTCACTAGTAAAAAAAATCAAAGTGTTGTGACAGTGTTATAGCAAATAAACTTCGAGGTTACTGAATATAAAAGGAAATTTAAAGATTTCAAACTACAAGGTATGTAACATATTTCACTCAGGGGCAATCTTAATCAGGTGTGAGAAATAACTAGTTTTACTAGGAACTGTCAGAACACAGACCATTATTAGCTCTGTATTCTTCAGTGAAATGACATTAGGCAGTGATCAGTGTTTGAAATGGGGGATTTTAAGAAAATAAAATTAGGGGCAAACAAATAGACATCTTTTCCAGTTCTTTTCTATGAAGACAACAATATTGAGAAATGAATAAAACCAATTTAGAACAAGAATTTTTTTCTTTTTTTGGGATAACAAAACCAAGGTCTAGAAAGTTTATGCCATTTGCACAAAGTCATGAGGTCATGTGCTGATTGGGTTTTCTCCATGCCATTCTTATTTCAGTCAACTTCACTGTTTAGTTTTTTTCTTTTCTTTTCTTTTCTTTTTTGTTTTAGTTTCTTTTCTCACTATGCTTTGGGCTTGCTACTGCTTGGCCCCACTGGTAGCATTATATAGTTTAACACCTATATCTTTAGAATATGATGGTTTGAGGAATGTAGATTAAAGCATTTATGGAAAATTTCATAGGGCTATGAAAGTAGATTTTTAAAAATAGATTTTCTTTCAAACAAATATTGATTTACACAAACCAAAATTTCCTAAGTACAAAAAACCCTGAATTCATATAGATTAACATCATTATCTAAAACATAAATGTTCACAGGTACTATATAGATGATATGACATACAACTATTTATCAAGATAAATTTTTCATTTTCTTCTTTTAGAGAAGTTGTTTGTGAGTCTTGTCTTTTTTTTCTCTCTGGTATGAAATGAAGCTTTTAAAAATGCCTTCTTGTACATATAGTGTATCACACAACCAGCTTTTGGGCTTTTTCCTCCTTTAAATATGAATAACTGAGACAGACGAGTTCTTGGAACAAAGCATTCCCAATTCTCTCTGGAAGAAATCTGCTGACACCTGAACTGGCTTCTACTGGAATTTGTTTTTGGCTGATCTTTACATGACCTTTGAAATCCTGGCATCTGACCTGCCTCGGGCTTGGACTCCATGGCTCTAAGCCTAGCTGCTTTAGGGACTTTGTCTTCCCAATCTAGTATTTTCTGGACCTCTCCATCTGTCTTAACCCTGTGAAAGCCAAGGTATGAGAAGCTAATACTTTCTGAACTTCTTTGTGAGTCTTAATCCGATGAAAGATATGGTAAGCAAACTACCACACACCTCTCCTTAGTGGTTGCTTTGTCCCAATGAATGCACTAGTGCTGAAAAATATGCTCATTGAGGGAAAACAATGAGCTAAACTGGAAAATGACAGATACTTGGGAAACTTTGCCATTGTGTACTAAAAAGGGCCTCAGCCAGGTGACTTAATATTTTACTTAAAGAATTCTAAATGAGAGATGGTTAAAGTTAACAGATAACCAGATCAAAATTTTAGAAATTGTCTAAGTTTCTAAAACTGTCTAATATTTTTAATAATACATTCTTTCACACTCAGAATTTCTTTTTGGTTCAGATTGGGTTATTGACAGATAGCCCAACATTCTCCTGCAGAGGAAAAAATGGAATCCTCACAGGACTTCTGCCCAACTGGAAGTGGGAAATTCCAGCCATTTCTCAGTAAAGCATGTGATCCAGAGATTTGCAACTCAATTTTGTAGACCTAATGAGTTTGAAGATGATTGGAATAAACATTGGAACTTTGGTAGCAGCTTAGCCGAATCCTGGCTAATCTCTACGTCCTCTGTGGTTTGCCCTTCACAGATGCAAACTCCTCATAGCTATTGCCAACCAAGATCATTAGTGCCATACAAAGCCAATTGAAAACAAGTCAAGTGACAATCCTTATTGTGTATCTTTAATTTACAAAGGGAAATTCTCTGGGCAGTTTTCATTAGCTTCTAGCAAGTTTAATTGGATGAAAACATTGCTTTCATGATCTTTGATACTGAGTGTTGGTACAAATTAAAGCATAGCAGCTTCTATTCATGGATTTTGCTTTTCAAATGCCTCAAGAGGGTTAGTCTAGACAAAGGAGGGTCCTTAACAGAATTATTACAAATCACCAAGGGTGCAAATTGATACTTGTAAATATCAAAATTTAGTACTAAATAAAAGAACAAAAGTTCAAATAAACACATGCATAATCAAACACTCATGATAAACATATAGTGTGTTCAAGGCAGATATTGCATTTAGTACTCCTACATAACATAGAATTGTTACAAGTACATTTATGGAAAGACTTATTTAATATATCACAGTATGTGAATCTTGTCTTTGTAGTATCATCACACTTTGACAGTTTTCTGACCGATTTGAATTTATATTATCACTGGTGGTCTATTTGATCAATAGGAAGCACTCAGCCTTGCTTATATATTTTTGTATGATGACATTGATTATTCTGATGAAGCAATTTGTGGCCTGAAAAATAAATTAATCTTCTGCAGTTAGGAGAAGGTAAAGGGAAGAGGTAGCAGACTAAGATTTAATATATTTGTTTAATAAAATAATCACAGAAATAGTCATGTCCAGATTTTCTGGTTGAAAAATACTATTGTGTTGATACTTCTAAGCGGTCAATCTTTGAAAAGTATACCCTCACTAACCACAATCACAAATTCCTAAAGAAATTTTGATTATTAATTAGGAAATATGCTTACTTCTGCAGACCAGAATACTTAGACTGACTTTTAACTGCATTCACTCCCCAAAAAGATGTCATACATCTCTTGATGAATTCTTTAAAAAGAGTGAGGGGAAACCCTAAGGAAAGTGTCAGAGTTATGGTAGGACACATTATCCATTTTCACTATCCAGGGTTATATCTGCCAAACAAAATAAATGTTTGTGTCATCTACTAACTCTTCTGGACATTAAAATATTCACTTTTTATCTTTCATTAACTAGGTCCCAGTGATAGGCCTGTGCCTTCATTTTTTTAAGATTATTTTTTACTTCTCAACTATGGTTGACATATAATATTATATTAGTTTTAGGTGTACAACATACTGACTAGACATATATATAACTTACTAAGTGATCACCCCCATAAAACTAGTACCCATTTAACACCATACATACTTATTACAGTATTTATTATAGGCCTGTGCCTTCATGTTGTGAAAAAGATTATTACCTTTAAAAATACAACTCCTTAATGAGTCTATGGATACTTTTTGGAAACATAACAAATACGTATCATGGATATCTCCACTCCCTTTGTTTAGCAAACATCACAGCATCGTGACCCAGACATGTGGATTCCTTCATGAGAGTGTTTCAGGCTGCCGATACCAACCCATCAAGATGGGTACAAAAGTCGAAAACTTTTGGTTCTGCTCTAACTATATCATGAATTTTGGAAAGCAATCTGGTTTTATTAGGAAAACATATCCAAACAATATCTTATGGAAGAATCTCCTTGTAAATGGCAAGCCCCTTTCATTGATTCTTTGGAATTTCAGATTCTGATGGCCCTAATTCTGTCATATGTGCTCTCTTTAGATAATGTAGTCCCTTATTTCAGACAATTAGCAGAATAATAAAAAAGTTTGGAAGCATTCAAGCGATGTCTAGAAACATTTTAACCTTTTTTTTGTATAAATTATGCATGCAATTAAAATATTGCTAATAATTCATTTGCTTGAATAGTCATAAATTTTAAATATGATATGTAGAGATTTGATTCAACTCCATTTTTTAATTAGAATAAAATGAAATCATTTTTAGCATTAGAAATCTTTAATAATGTTTTAAACGAAAGATCATGCCAGTGGTTGTAAAGAATTAATTCTAATTTCTAGAATAAATCAGCAAAATATATTTTTGCTATTTAGAAAATGTTTCCTAAAAGAAAAAAAAAAGAATATTTGTATGCAAGCACATGCACTCTCTTTTTGTGCAAATATCAAAAATGCTTTAATTTTCCTGAACATTTAATTGGCATTATACATAGCAGTGAAAGATTCAGACAAAATCACATTTATGTGAAAGCAAAGGTTCTTGTTGAGCAGTACAGATTTGAAAGCTAAATCAGGAAATTATACTAAACAACTAAGTAAACATTTAAGTAAAATGTGTGCCACAATGATGATGGTATAATGGAATGATTTTTAGTAGATGCAGAGGAAACAAAAGACAAGAAAAAATGCTGCTTGAATCTTGTGCCACTGAGTTTATGTTTCTCATTGTCCCCTAATGTTCACAGTAGATAAGAGAATGTTTCTTCCACCTCCTCCTTTTCTGTGTTCGAGCAAGAGAACAATTTCATCACCTCTCACCACGCTCTTCTTCTGCAACTCCTTGAAGAATACTCCGATACCTGTGGACCTCAGTTAGTGGTGAATGGAAGGGGCTGTCGTGGAGGGGCTCAAGGCATTACAGTGAGCACCCCTATCTAGACTTTTCTCTTGCTGCTTACTGAAACTGCTCCACTGGACCCTACTTCTCCATCTGAACCAAGTGGAAGAAAGCTTAATAGATTCAGACCTTGTCCCTAAGTGGTTTTAATCTTTAGATGCACAAAAGGCAATATTTAACTCTTTCTTCAGCTCTAAAATTATACTGACTTCCCCAGAAATTGGGCCAGGAATCTATTCTAATTATCACACTTTGTACAGAACCATTAACCTTTCTAATTTATCTTAAATTCATGTTCTCAAATTGGGCACAAAACTTCCAGATTCACCCCTACCCCATATATCTCTGTCTTTCAAGAACACCATCACCTTCATGAGTCTGGAGAGATTTATTTGAAGACCTTAAAGAATGATTCAGTCCTGTATATTAGTGCCCATATCTCCTTTATTGATATTTTACATTATGAGATAGTTCAGGCATGTGAAAGGAAAAGAGGAAACTAATGAGCATATTTGTACATCATCTGTGGTACCAAGGAGCACAGATGAAGGCAGTGTGCAGTGAGGAAACATAGGATCTAGAATTGAGTCTTGTGTTTGAATCCTGACTCTGTCACTGAATAGTTGAGTGACCTCAGGCTAGTTACTTAACCTCATTATTCTACAAAAACAAATTTCGTCTGCAAAATAACGATTAAAATTAGAAAAAAATACCCTTGAGTTATTGGGAGTAACAAATGTATTAATATATGTAAAACACTCATGAATGTGCCTGGCATTTAGTAAAGCAAAGTGTAAATTTTTCTTATTCTTACTTGAAAAATAAAACTTTATAATTACAGTTAAATCATCCAATGCTCCCTCTATGAATATATCACTCTTTCTTCACTCCACAAGTATTTCATCTTCAATTGTTTATCATTTTTATCAATATATAAATATATATCCACATATATGTGAAGAAAGAAATATACATATTTTTATATACTATATATAAACATATATAGAAAGAATTAATAAATGTATTTTATATATGATTATATTATATATGTATCACATATGATTTAAATCTTTAGATGTCACCATACTGTATATATTCTTTGGCAACTCACTTTTTCTCTAAACATTATCTATGAGATTTATTTTGCTGATAGTGGTGGCAGTAATTAGTCTATTTCTAATTACTTTATTCAAATATTCTAGTATATGAATATACCACAATTTTATTATTGATTCTCATGTTATTAAACATTTATGTTGCTTTCAGTTTTTTGCTATGAAGATAACTCTACTATGAATATTCTTTAGATGTCTCTTCCCATGCCTCAAATTTTCTCTAGAGTATATAAGCATTGGAAAAGAAAGTCTGTCTTAGAATATGTGCCTTTTAAACTTTTTTACATAATAATAAATTGTTCTTCATAGTAGATAACTTAATTTGCACTTCTGATAGCTACATTTAAGACTTCCTATTATGCCACATCTTCACCAAAACCCAATACTTAACATTTTCAGAATTCAATCTTTTTTGTGACTATCCTAGTGTGAATGATTTTTCATTGTGTAAGTTTTTAAGTATTTGTATTCTGGTTTAATTCAGCATTTTTACTTGGGTTTACTGACGATTCACATTTTCTCTTCTGTGAATATTATTTGCTCCCATTTTCATGTTGTCTTATTCTTGAATTTTTGGAATATTCTATATGCTAATTATTTGTTGTTTACATATGTTTCAAATATCTTAGATAACAGCTTATGTTTTTTATACTTTTATGATATAATGTACATAACTTTCACATTTTAATACAATTACATATTTTAGTATTTTTTAAAATTTAAACTTTTAGTATTTTGTCTAATAAAAGTTTAGCTTATGCTAAAGTGAAGTAAAACAAAATACAACCTTGTTTATATAACATGATGTTATTAATCTTTAAAATATTCATGGAAAAAGTTTGAAGTGAAAATTTTGTGTAAATGTTAGCAGTTGTGCTATAGACTTGCTCCCTCCAAATTCATGTGTTGAAATCCTAACCTCCTAGGTGATTGTATTAGGAAGTTGGGCCTTTGGGAGGTGATTATGTCATGAGGGTAGAGCCCTCATGAGTTGATTAGTGTCCCTGTAAAAGAGACCTCAGAGAGCTCCCTCACCTCTTCCACTATTTGAGGACTCAGAGAGAAGACAACCTTCTATGAATTCAGTTTCTGATCAGACATCAAATTTGCTGGTGTCTTGATACTGGATTTCTTAGCCTTCAGAACTATAAGAAATAAAACTTTCATTGTTAATAAGCCTCCCAATTTCTTGTATTTTGTTATTATAGCCCAAATAGACTACGACAAGTGGCTTATACTGTATCATGATACATTAGGCAATTTTTTCATCATTTTTACTTTGCTTTTTGCAAAAATTTTATCATTTAATAAGTATTCTACCAAGTATTCTATAAGTAATAATAATAGTTTAAGAGACTGTGAGTTGGTCTACAGGCACAAAGACATGTACACATTCACATGGACTTAATTGTTAAGATGGAAGACACTGAGAAGAAAATACAATCTACAGAGTGTCACTTCCTCTTCACTTGGAATCCTGTGGGGATTATACTTACTGAAGATCATATGCTGATTAAAATGGTAAATTCTTTTGAATCAGTATGCAAAACACACCTTACAGCCTTCATCCAGACTCTTCAAGTGTTTTGATAAATAACATCCTCTGATTGAGTGTGTGTTTGAAAAGAGAAGCTAACTGGGGAGTGAGAGCAGAATGGTGACTAGCCTGGAAAGAAGGGGACAATTATCAAACAGCAAGCAGTCTTCATATAAATAATATGTGTCTCTTCATGACCCACGCTTTGACAGCTGGTTGCTGCTTCATTCTAGCAAGCTGAGGTCTCTCATCCTGATTAGGTCACCTCCCTTGATGATCATAATTCTTAGTGTCACAACAACACAGAAATAACAATAAAGCAGTGATAACAACAAAGCCTTTTGGGCATTGACATCACTTTCATCTCTGCAAGTTGTATGGTTTTGTAAATTGTCTCCACTTTGTAAATGTGCAAAGGCAGACTACTGGCTTTCTTTTTAAACCAGAGCTTTTATCTAACAAATGATGCCATCAAAATCAGACAATGGTAAGAGTTCCTTTCCCTACCTCTTGGCAAAACCCTTTTATCATTATTCTCCAACTGATTAAGTTTGAACTGTTTGCTCCAGAGGTATTATACAGGATATAGTTTATTTTTAAGGATGCTTTGTTGATGCAATGTGGAGTGTGGAAATTCTCTAGTGAGTCTGGACAGGTAAGTAGTTCATATCAATAATTCAAAGCCTCTCCTTCCTTACATTCTATATTTGTCTCAGTTACTTAGATTGGGATAAAATATGGAATGTAATTGCTACAGAGCCACATAATCAGTTTCCTGAACTTTCTTGCAAACTCCAACATTCTAGTTGTCTTTCCTCCTCCCTTTACAGTTCTCACCACTAACATATTCTTTGTGGGTTATTCTCAATATTTAGCTGCATGCAGAGAGTGTCTCTCTGGTCTTTCTGTTAGTGCCCATGGGATCCAGACACTTAGGCCATTTCTTTTACAGGAAAACAGACAGATGTATAAGAAATTACAAACTTGGGTACGTTAAAAAATGTTCTAGACATGCTTCTTGGTTAACAGTCCCTGACTCCCTTCTGGGATGGTAACGAGACAACATATTGTTTTTATGGCTCCAAGAAGACCACTTCTTCCCCCATTGTAGACTTAAGAGGCAATCCAAGGGAGAAAAAATAAATGTGTGGTTTTCTCATTTGGGCACTTTACATGTCTGGGGATTTACACTGGGATACTATTTTCTTAAAGCTTCTATATCTCCCTGAAAAATCCTTTGAACATTTCTTACTTATACAGAGAGTCAAGGAGAAATTAGAGTCTTTGGTTACCTAACTGTTTTATATGGGGTGAAATGTATTAACAGTATCTTGGGGAATTCTTCAATGCTTTTATTTAGTACACAATAGAATTTGTAACAACAAAAACATATGTCCTTCTAAGCTCTACCCCACACACACGCACACATACACACACACACACACTCACACACACACACACACAAATTTTGTATAAATGTAGACCTAACCATAGTTCTCTATAAAGGAAAAAGATATTTATAGATATTGTATCATCATGGTTATTATAGATAGCTGTCTGTACCTTACAATTTTTACACCACTCTTGTTTTAAATATTAAAGTGTGTGGAAACAGACCTTTTGATTATATTAATCTGAATTTAAATAGTTCAGGAGACATTTTATTTTTTGTTTGTCATAAATTTATTACTCATTATCTCTGGTGAGATCTGCTGTTTCATTATCAATTGAAACATTAAATTATGAAATTGAAAGTTAATCCAGTGATACATAGATAGTAGTTCATTCTTCCTACTAACTCATGTTAGTCTTCTGTTACTCATCAGAATTATTTATGCAGAATTTATGGTGTGAGTTCAAAAGTAAAAACGAGTAAGCACAAAAAGTTATATGTATTTTTTAATATTTTTAAATGGATTTAGAACATATTTCATTTAAATTGGGTCCTAGAGAAATTAATGTTCAAATTATAGGCGAAAAAAACAGACTCTAAAATTTTAATGATTTTGTAAAGCTCTATCATCAAAACCCTGATTTCTGGATTTTTAGTCACCAGAACTATAAGTCTAGGAACTGATGGCAGCACTGGCTCTGTCACTAACAGGTTGACCAAGTAATAGAAATTCTTCTACTTTCTATTAATTAGCATATTCGAACTACAAAATATGAAGACCAACTAGATACTTTCTAAAGTAATTCTAGCTCTAACATTCAGTGATTGAATTTATACATACTTTACCAAGACTGTTTACAGATTAAAATTATGAGCTCTTACCACTGAGGACTACTTCTGCAATTAGATTTGGTGATTCTATACTATTAAGGGAGAATAGTTACTATATGAGCTCTCAGATAAAAAGTAATATTCTAACATGCATTTATGCTGCATATGATACAAATTTTAGATACAGAAATATAATTCCTTTAGTCTCGTCTCCAGAGTTGAGGAGTAAGCAGTCTTTCTTTGCAATATTGATTTTTAGCTAAGTAATTTGATCATTTAGACACATTAATCACTGCAGTTTTTAGAGTGCATTGAATAACTGGTGATCAGTGATTTGGTAAGCATATTCAGTGTGGTCAAGACATGTAATAAGTTGGTAGACAGAAAGAGTGTCTAGAAATTTTAAAGTAGTTTGATACCCCTAGGATATTGTATTACCATTGAACCAATAAAAGAAATGACTCAGGTGAAAAGAACATATAGGATGAATCTTCAAGCATTTGTTCTTTAGGAAAGACAGATTCATATGTTAATATTTCAAAGATTTTAAGGAAAAGCATTCAGAAATTATTTTTTCTAGTAGGTGACATTTAATGACAATAACGTTAAGCAAATCCTTTGTAATGAACAAAATGAAGCAGAGTATTCAATGTCTTCATACTTTCTAGTCAAAGTGTGATTCGCTGATGAGCTACCTGAGAATTTGTTAGAAATGAAGAATCTCAAGCACCCTACCTCTAGAACTATTAGATCAGAATATGCTTTTAACAAGATGTATTTACAGTTTGTGAAGCACTTGTTTGAAAACTTAATAACTTTAAAAATTTTAGTTTTTTTTTTTTTCAAATTAGGCCAAAACAGTTAATAATTAACGCCTACTTTTTCTGAATGTTGTGAAAAATTTCTTTAGCATGGAGGACACCTTTTCTGGAAGAGGTATTTTCTCCAACTCGTTTTTCCCAGAAGGTCAGAGACCAGCAGACAAGGTAATGTTTCAGCCAAGAATTGCTTCTCCACCTCCATGCAGGGCCTGTTTCCTACTCTTAAGTTTTTTGGGGAGAGGAACAAAGCTGCCGGCTTCATCATTCTTCACCTCAAGCACTTTTATGTCAAATTACAGTATCCAGGTAGACCCTCCAACACTGAAAATTTCAAATTTTTAAGGAATAAAAAGTGGTTATTTTCCACAAAGAGAGATACTTGGCCTGTTTTGTTTGTTTAGTTTTGTTTTTCTCTATCTCTTGATAAGAAAGAATCCTTTATTTTTTGTAAACCTCCTTGACTCAATCACAGAAGCTTCTCTTTCCCTGACCAAAATGCCTTTTTATTCCTGGACTTAAACTCTTTCCCCTCTATAATACAGACTAAGCCAGATTTTTTTTTGGTTGAATATCAGGGAAACATAATCCTTTTTATAGCACTCATCTAAATATATAATACACTCTCATTTGTGACATTAATTATTACTATCTTGACACTAGAAAGCAGCAAGTATATCTTATTTCTATGTATTCCCTCTGCTTAGCACAATGCCTGACCCATTGTAAGCATTTACTAGTATTTGTAAATTAAATAGACAAAGGAATATGAGACTCAAAGAAGTTAAGTAATTGCTCAAAATATTGTGCAGGCGTGAAATGTTTCTAACTATGAATCCCATGCTTTTTCTTCTATACCAATGTTTTCTCCAACCTGGCTGCATTCCAAACCAATTATATCAGAATCTCTGGATATGGACCCTTGCATTTATATCATTAAGGTCCCTAAAATATTCTACACTTTGCTCTATCATTTAATATAATAATATAAAATCTTACATTATAATAAGGAAGAACAATTGAGAAATACTGTGCTATGAAAACTATAATTTATTGTTTAGTTATCACTCTTTTAATTACTTGGTTATCTATCACTGTTGAATTGCTGTTGTATTTAGATTCTCCAGAAATAAGATAAGTAAATGATAGATGATAGATGATAGATAGATAGATAGATAGATAGATGATAGATAGATATGTGCCTCCTCTGTTTAAGGCACTGTAGAAGTATTACTGAGAAAAAAAAAAAGACTTTGTAAAGTTAGATATGTACCTAAGCTTGTTCCTAAGGAGACAGAAAACTGGAAAGTGCTAAAAGAAATATTGCTATTGTAATTGCCATCTGCATCTTGTTTAGATTTGTTCTTGTTCTCCTGCACCCAACTTTAGTATTAAGAAACCAAAAGAAGTCTCTTTCTTTCTAGTTCAGTCTTACTTGGGATTAAGTTCCTGCTGCCATTGTCTATAGAGAGTGAATATTTCCATCAGTTTCAGGAAAATTGACCCATTTCTCTTCTTATTCAATCTTACTAAGACAACACTCTTTCAACTCTTTTTCCTCGTAAATATTTGCTTGATCTCCATGCATGCATTATTTTAGTTCAATTAGAAACTTTTACTACAATGATGAACTGCTCATGTTTGTGTTTTTCTTTACTAGAATTGCATACATAGAAAGGATGCAAGTTTGGTGTAAAGTCAGGCCAATAGCTCTAGTAGAAAACTCTTAGTCTATGGCCATGCTACCCTGAAAAAGCTCAATCCCGTCTGATCTCAGAAACTAAGCAGGGTAGGGCCTGCTTAGTACTTGGATGGGAGACCACCTGGGAAGACCAGGTGTTGTAGATGTAAAAAATAAAAAAATAAGGGATTATAAACTGACAAAGTCCTTGCAATCTGTGAGATCAACCGAGGGTTGCTTTGCCTAAAAAAAAGAAGGAAAGGAAAGGAAAGGAAAGGAAAGGAAAGGAAAGGAAAGGAAAGGAAAGGAAAGGAAACTCGTTAGAACAAAAGTAATGTAGGCATTTTTCTCCAGATAAATTATGTTTGTACTCACCTGATAACAACAAAGAGATAGAACTCTATTTGAGAAAGCACATTAATTATCATGGAGTTTTTGATAAATACGACAAAGAAAAAACTGTAATGAATTATGTTTTATTTAGTAGTACATTTATAAAATTATTTATAAGAGGAATATTTACTTCAAATAAAAGGCATACCACTGAGTTATTTTTTTATATACATGATCAAGTGATCAAGGAGAGATTGACTACAAATAGATTTCATCCCAATATCTTATACTTGCAGAAATAATGGACTTAATTTATCCAAGGAGGAGTGAATTCTCATGTATTTAACTTAATTACATTAAAGAAAGCATCATCACAGATAAAAAGAATGGTTTGGTGAATAGGTACTTCTGTACATGACTTTTCAAGCTTTTAAAAAAATTCAATCAGCTGGATTGTGCGGCTCATAGAACCACTGGTATCTTCCATTTACCTATAAGGAGAAATAGTTACGTATTTTCTGTCAGCCTTGGCTTTAGGAATAGGAAAAGAAAAGTTCTGTCCTGTGAATTTGGAAAGTTCATTGTGGAAATATAGAAGTTCTATTGAATGTCCAATTTGATACTATTCAATAATCCAAAACCCCATAGTAAGAGCCTGTTTATACACAGAATGATTTGTTTAGGCCAGAGGAGCTGGCTTTCTCACAAAAAAGTCATGCAAAGTCATCAGGATTTTTAAGCTTTAGCCAGGAGAAATGAACTTCCAGTTTCAGAATATCCACAGTTTAAAGCAGATAAAGGGTTTCTTCAGAAATACTCAAGGTTATTTAGAAACTAATTTCAGTCATCCAGAAGCCATCCTGATAAATTTTTCCTATAAACAATATAAACTGGTGGTGATTTTCTACCTCCCTGATGCTATTTCAAAGATTCATTACAACTCTATTTTAGAACTTGGTGGTTTGAGATTGATCTATGTTTGTTTGTTTTTTTGTTTTGTTTTGTTTTGTTACAAAGTAGTAGTTATTAAAAAGGACAGGGCCTTTTTGGTTAAGTAGAACTGAATTCTAGTTTTACTACTGTTTGTGATTTTGGACAAGCTTCTTAGACTTTCTGAATCTCAATGTTCTCATTTACAAAACCGGTGGAATAAAATCTATTCTGCAATGCTTAGAGGTATAAAGGTCAGCACAGTACCTGACATTATCAAGTGCTTTATTATTATTATCTGAGTAAATAAAATGAAGACCGATACTGACTTACCAGGAATACACGAACATGTACTATTTTGAGATATAAGGAATGACTACTGAAATGTCTATGTGTTTTTCAAATTTAAAAAAATGTTTTCCAGATTTCCAAAATATCCATTGATTCATCAGATTATTACAATAAAATTAAGAGCAATAAATTTGCATAAAAAAGGAGCAATTTGTTTAGCCCTTGGACTCATACTGTCTCTGTTAAGGATTTCATAAACTTTTCTATTTAAAGGTTTCTGAAACTATTATTCTTTGTCCCACTTTTTTTTTTTTCTTTTCAGAGTGCCCTTAAACAAGTAAAAGACAATTTATCCAGAATCATTCTAGCATGTCACAGTTCTATTTAACGTTGTTGTGAATAAAATGACGGCTCACAAATCCCAGCCCTGTTCTTGGTCAGGGCTTTTAGTCCACACTTCAAATGAAACTTCAGCATTTTCCTTAATGTCCAAAGTAATTTGGCAAACAGAATGTGAGAAAAGAACATTTTTGCTTCTGCTATGCAAGGTCCATATGCTCCATAAATATTATTTAGCATCTCCATGGTGCATTCTGTGTGCACTCTGCTTTATAATCATTGTTACGGCCATTAGCATAAAAATGCTTTTCTCCAGTCTTTTTTTCCATGCTTTGGCTTTGAAATTTTATCCTTATTCATAGTTCAAGAACTTTGCAAACAAACAAGATGCAGCACAGAATACTTTAGGCAGCTTCGATCCCAGTACTAATCTGCGCTTTGTAGTATGAAATGAAAAGTTAAGCAAGCATATGGCCAAGACTAGAGCAAAAATAATATTATGCCATGAGACATAAGAATAGAAATATTTATTTAGGTAGTTAATTATAAAATCATTACTTATGTTTCTCTTACAAAAATAAGGCAGATGACAAATATTAACTTATTTGTCCTGTGTGTTTATCTCTAATATTATATATTATACATTAGCCTTATTATATATATTTTATTTAATATATATAAATATTTGTTTAGATACATATCTATTTAGTTAAATATATATATTATATATTTAACTTAGTACATCTATATAAAACATATAGAGTATATTGGCATATACACACCTTTACTTTGTATGTTTTTTACTTTTGTATTGATTATATATTTTATATAAAAAGTTGGTAGAAATATCTGAGGAAAACATCAAAAGAAAGGCAAGGACAGGATTAGTATGGAGAATTATATAGAATCTTCCATGGTTTATAAGTGTGAGACAAACATTTGTTGGGAACCAAAGCAGAGGGGACACAATCTGCCACAAAAGCCACAGTGCCCAGAGAAGAAAATCAAGCCAGCTGCCCAACACAGATTTTTCTAATTCTGAGACTTGAGGGAAACCTTTTCTGTGAATAGTCAAAAGATAAATGATGAGGTGGAAGCAGAGAAAAAGGTTTTTGTTTTTTTTTAATATAGATTTTGAGCATTGAGATTACACCAAAATATATAACTACTAATGAGTGGGCCACTTTTACTAATAGTGGTCTCTTATGTAAATTAGAAGAAAATGTAAGTCTTTCAGTCAAATCTTCCTCTATAGAATTACCAGATTGTGATGCTGCATATGTTTTTAGAAAGGCATTATTATTTCACAAAAAAGACATAATTCAAGATTTGAGTAGGAATCAAATTTTGGTAAACAGATTGTATGTTTAAGTAATGTGTTTTTATTTATCTCACAATTATGTCCTTTGGTAAACAGAAATTCTTAATTTTAATGAAGTTCACGAAAAGGAAGAAGAAGAAGAAAAAGACAACGAATTCATTTGTTAAAAAGAAGGGCAAATTTTTACTTCATCAAAAATGATAACCAAATAGGCCACAAACCTGTTAACATATACTCAATATTACTTGTCAGGAAATGTAAATCCAAAAACTACCAGAAATTACCACACACAATTATAATGACTAAAATGAACTGAAAAACACATATACATTTAGTAAAAGAAAAATATACAAGACTATTAGTAGCAGTGTTTACTATACTAACTCCAAAATAGAAAGCATCTTAATGTCCATCAACAGTGTAACAGGTAAATATGTTGTGGTATGTTCATAGTTTGAAGTTTTCACAAACTCTAGTTGCACAAAACAGCATGGGTAACTCTCAAAAACATACTGTTAAAAAGTCCGACCTACAAAAGCACATACTGCAAGATTCCATTCATATGAAGTTCAAAAATAAGCATCACAAATCTATGGGGAGAGAAGACAAAATAGTGGTTACCTTTAGGTGGTGATTGGAAAATACTGACAGGGAGAAATATGACCGATGCTTCCAGGAGGTTGGCAATATTTGATTCTTGGCTGTGCTCATTATTAAATTTCTTCAAGTTGTACACATATTATTTGTGCATTTTTCTTTAATTCAATATAGGATTTTGAAATTTTCAAAAATAAAGGGGCCTCCTAAATTGAATACATCACAAGATTGTTAATAAAGCAAAAAAAAATAAAACTTAAAGAATAAAGCTGCAAAATGTGTCCTTCTTTGCTGTGTAATGCTATTTTTCAATTATTCTGATGGCTGTCCTGTATATGTACCTCTTTTATAGCACTATTCCACTGTATTTTTGTGTTTATCTCTACATCTTTGTGACTTTGTAGTGTCCTTTGTTTATAATTTTATTTTTCTCCTTCTTGCTCTCTATGAAGCCAAATTACACTTCTCTTTTCTTACCAACAGATGCATCACCCCCTAATGCAGTTTTTCCATGGTTTTGTTACTTGCAAAACCAAGCAAGCAAACCCCAAGCCCTTATTTTAAAGCATACATATGTTGTTTCAATCAATTATTTTTTTGAGGTTTGGAAAATTGATATATACATGCAAATTTATTTTTTAAATTTATAATTTTTTGATTTTTTTCTTCTGAATTTAAATAAAGTAACATCATAATCTTTTAGCACTCTCAAATTAACCACAGAATAAAATTTAGTTTACTGGAAGATAAATTTCTTGAAAGCAAGGAAATCTTATTCTATTTTTTATCCCTGTTAATTTAGTAGAGCTTGACATAAGAAATAAACAGACAAAAAACTTCCAATAATGTTGATTAAAGAAATGAACAATTCTGACATGCGGAAAGTCTCCCTGACTATGGGAGGGATGAGAGTCCTCTGTAAAGCTTGATGGTGGGAGTGGCTATTATAGGGGAAGAATTAAGTTGAATAATAGGGATTTAGCAAAGAATGAGGTAAACTCTTAAGATGAATGAGTTAGGGAGAGCCTTTATGATTTTCTTCTGCCAAGAAACTGGCTCCATATCTCCAAAAATAATGTCAATTAAAAAAGTTAATTTGCTGTCCAAATAGTGGCCAGTCTTTCTCTTTTCTCTCTTTCCTTCCTTCCTTCCTTCCTTCCTTCCTTCCTTCCTTCCTTCCTTCCTTCCTTCCTTCCTTCCTCTCTTTCTTTCCTTATGCCTTCCTTTCTTTTTTCTTCTTTTTTTTTCTTTTTATTTTCACAAAATGTGGTAATTAAAAGAAGTTGTTTGGGAGTTTACATTTGAAAAAACAAATTTCCTCTCTTATTTATGCTTATGCTCCAGAATGCCTAATTTGAAGGCTCATGATTTGCTGAGGCAATGCAGCAGACTTGGCTGTGCCTAGGAGCTGCATGTTTATGTCTGATCCACAGAAAGGAGGATGTGTCCATAAAACATGAGAATGTGATTATCAAAGCTTTGAAATGAGCAATAATGTATACAGAGGCATAAGTTTGGCTCTGCTGGACCTAGATGCCAAAATAATGCAAGACACTCAATTTCAATTTTAATTTCTAAAGGGCTTAATTGATTTAAAATTGATAAACAACCACTATTTCTTATTTACTTCACATTTATTATCTATAATTTTCACTTAAACCTCATTGTTTCCTTAAGGTATGGAAAATCTGTGTCAAAAATGTTGAATAAAGCATACACTCTTATATGGCCATAAATAGTATTTTCTCTCTATTCTAATCAGACTTTTTGTTGTCATTATTATATTTTGGAAGGGAAAAATATAGAGATAGGAAGTTAAGATGAAGAAATGGAATAAGACATGGTTTTAAACTTGTCAGGGGCCAAAACACACAGATGCATCACAATCATTGCTGAGGTATGTGATAATAACTTTATTACAAATAATGTTCAACTTAATGAAAACTTTATGTAATTTTCTTTTTAAAATAAATTTTATATTTTTAAAGTTATATTTATGTGATGTTCTTCTAATGACCTTTCATTTTCATACCATCTTTGAGAGACAAAGTTGTGGTTAGGTCAGGAAAGGGTAAGATGAAGGGAGCAATCACATTGTAATGAAAAGGAACTTCATTCTTACTTTATATAACAAGAGATAAAAAATTTAAATCATTCTTTATATTTAAATAAATCATTAAAGTCCTTTCCAGGTGTCTCTTGATTTACTCTCAAAGGATTTTGACTAACTGCAATCAACTTGTGTCCAATATTTGGGGAGAAAGTAGTTTTTTGGAATGTCCATATGTGAGATATGTACAAACCTTATACGATTTTATTAAAATCAAGTCTTATATAAGAAGATTGTTTCCTTAAAAAGTCTTCAAAATATATAAGAACTTTGGGATTTGAAAGCATTGCCTCATAAGGATAGGGAGCCAGGCTGATAAGAAAAGAAAAAAGGCTTAAGCTGTCTTTTCCCACTGAACTAAATGGTCTGTTTCACATTAGGTACATATGGCATATGGCATACACACACACACACACACACACACACACACACACACATATATATACACATGTATATATATATATGTGTGTATATATATATATACGTATGTGTGTATATATATATATATATATATATATATATATATATATATAGCATAAGTGATACAGATACGACATGTGAAATTCCTATGGTCATTTCTGCTTTGTATTTCTTGAATATTCCAAAAATGTTTGATCTCAGCATTTGGGCCCAAGTCACGTCTCTTTCTTCTAAAGAGGAACCATGTATACAAAAGGTATATATAATCCAAAACATGAATATATAATCTGTTAAAATACTATTGTGGTCACAGCTATTTTTGTTCTTGTTGCTATATCTCAGTTCAAGAGACAGTTTATGTTGGAAGACAATGTTTAGAAATTTAGTTGAATTTTCCAGTGTTCATAATTTGTGAAGTAAATAAAGGAATGTTTTATATCATAACTGTCTCAAAAATTCAGAATCTGGGTCAACTAAGGAAGATTTTAAATATAGGTATTGCTCAGAAGATGCCAAATTATTTAGGTAGAGGTGGTAGGATTTAAATTGACTCACTTTTCTACAGTTTAGTGTATAATTTTATAATTTTGTTTTTGAATAGAGGATGTAATATTTTGTTCTTGATATAATGATTTTGAAGTCAAGGAGATCTAGTTTTTAATTCTATTCTATTTACTAAATGGGTCAAGAAACCTTTTAATATTTTAATATCTTAGTCTGAATGATGATACTCTATCTAATTAATGAAATTTATGGTGATAAAATAAGCTGTATAAAGAGTTTAAACTCTTTGGCACATAGTTAGTGATTGATAAATGTTTGTTTATATTTTCCTCATAATTAGAAAGATAATACTTATATAATCTTGCAAATAAACATGAAGGTCTGTGCTAATATTAGGTAATAAGAGTAAACAATTATTGATAACATTTATTACATTGAGAAAAGCATTTAATGAATATCCATTATGATAGTCACCATAACCTTATGAGATAGGTGCTATTTTGGTCCCTATTTTATGGAAGAAGAAAGAGAGGAGAAATATTTCATTAACTGTCCAAGGGCACACAATTCATTGGTAGTGGAGGAAGTATTTGATTTGATTTTGGCAATCTGACTCTGGAGATTGTAATCTTATTCAGATACTACATTTAAAGATATAATAATCCAACTGTAGAAAAATAATGTGAAAAAGAGCTTCAAAGACTTAGCTAAGAAAATTGAGATGGATACAACACTTCATACTTCTAAGTTCCTGCTTCTGTATCTCACTTCACATTTCACAGATGCAATAACTTGAGAACTGTTTAATTTCGTTTATCATTCCCCTTGTGTTTTTCCCCCTTATTTTCTTTCTATACGATATCCTTTAACTTCAACCAAAAGAATATCTTTCAATATTTATTGTTATTCAGGTCTGCTGATGACAAATGCACTTGGATTTTGTTTATCTATACATGTCGTTATAGGAGGCATTGTGTCCCCCCAGTACCTCAAAATGTGATATTGTAAATGGGGTTGTTGCAGGTGTAATTAATTTATTAAGATGAGGTCATAATGGAATAAAATGGGCCCCTCATCCAATATATGGCTGGTGTTCTTATGAAGACACACACACAGGGAGAACACCACATAAAGATGAAGACAGAGATTGGGGTTGATTCTTCTACAAGCCAAGGAAAATTTCAAATTGCCAGCAAACCATCGGATCTAAGCAAGAGACATAGAAGAGATTTTTCCTTCGTAACTCTCAGAAGAAAACAATCCCACTGACATCTTGATCTCAGACTTCTAGCCATCTACTTTCAGATCCCTGATGCTTAGTAAACCTTAAGTAAGATAAATACAAAAAAACAAACAAACCAAACATATCATGGCCAAATTACTGAATACCAAAGTTAAAGAGAAATTTTTGAAAGCAGTTGGAGATAAAAGACATATTACACACATGGAAACGTACTTGAGAATAGCTACTACATTTTATCAGAAAACATCAGAATAACATATTTTAAGTGATTACATTTAAAAAAACAAAAACAAAAACTTTCATCCTTGCATTCTTCATCCAGTGAAGATATCCTTAAATACAAGCATGAAATAAAGATGTGTTTTAGTTTGCCAGGGCTGCTGTAACAAGGTAACACAAACCGGGTGGCTAAAACATCAGCAGGGCTGTGCTTCTTTGGGAGGCTCTAGGAGAGAAAGTTGCTTTTTCAGAATTTGAAGACCATCTGTATTTTTTAGTTCCTGTTTTTTCCATCTTCAAAGCCAGGAAGGTAGCTCAGTTAAATCTCTCCCTGACTCTTGTGCTTTCCTGCTTCACTTATAAAGGTCCTTATGATTACAGCAGCTGCTTTTGGGAAAACTGTGTAATCTCATTCTGCATGTGTGCAGCCCAGTCATGATACAGGGAATTGTTGGGAACCTCACACATACTTCTGGCACCTCCTGATGCACATCTTTTTCCTGCCCTACCCAGTCCCTTAAGCTGCTTCGAATTCTGACTTCATACCGATCTTAGTAGAAATGCTGGGTTCTGCTTAACTTCAACTCTCTGCTTCATAGTTGGAAAATAGTCCTCAGGTATAGATTAAGAGCAGTTATGGAGATTACCAACATTTCAATCTTCTCAGGAATTATAGTATTCTAAGGACTCTTGCACAATGTCAGAAATTTTTTTTTGCTTCATGTATTTTACCCAAGATTATAGTTATTCACAAGAGGACTAGTTGGTTTTAAGTTACTTCATTATAACTGAAAATCAGACAAAAATATTCACTAGGTATTTTAAATAATAGCCATCCTAACATTTCTGAATGTTGGAAATTCTATATTTCCTAAAATGTATGGTAATTTCTATGGACTTAAATTTTGTTGTCTAGTGTGTGTTAGGTAGGCAATTTCATGGCAATGCTCAAAATGAACATAATGGAATCGTTTAAGCACTTTTAAGTTGCAAATAGGGATCTAAATCTAAATTGAAATATAACCATGTGTGCTTGTAACAATGCAAATACAATATATAATATGACTAAATCTCTGTGTGCATAAATTATTCCCAAATTCTGTTCTGGACCAGGGCAAATATCTTTGGAAATCAATTTTAAATATACACAAATCTCATTAAATTGGGATGAGGGATGTGGGATAAATGCTTTATTGAATCCAGTATCATGTTTCTGGAAAGGAATCATACTATAAATACTTCAGTTTGACTCCTCTCTCTCTTCACAGATGTTAGATATCTTTATATGTCACCATGTGTAGATTTATATTCTTTTTAAAAATTTCATAAAACTCCATTGTATCAATATATCATGACATTTTTATTTAATTCTCTTTTGATTTTTAGACTACTTCCAAGTTGTCTTATTATAGTTTTTTTAAAAATGAGATATTCTTATATTTATATTTATGTGTACTTCTGTGTATATTTTAGAAACATTTCTAGAAATAAAATTGTTGTAAGATAGTTAGGCATATTTGAACATATGAAATGTAGTGACATAGTGCCCTTTAAAAAGTTTGTAGCTAACTCTAAGCTTAACATTAATTAATATTCTATACTCAATCTTAACCCTAAAATTAACCTTAACCTGAAAACTGACCCAATCCTAAACCTACCTCAAAACTAACCCTAAACCTAACCTTAATACTAAACCTAAGCTTAACACTAGCCCTTACACTAACCCTAACCCTGACCCTAATGAAAAACCCAAATTTTAACCTTAAATCTAACTATAACATTAACCCTAATCCTAATCATACACACAACCCTCAACCAAAATTTAACCCTAACCCTAATTCTAATCCTAACCCAACAATGACCCTAAATAAAAACCTAAACTTAACCTTAACCATAAACCTAACTCTAACACTAGCCTTTACCCTATACCTAACCCTAACTCCAACCCTAATTTCAACACAAACCCTGATCTAAAAGCCTATCCGAACCCTAACCATAATCATAAATCTAATCATCAGTTCAATCCTTGTCCTAACCCTAAACCCAATGTAACCCGAACTCTTACCCCAAACCTAACTCATAACCTAAACCTAACTCTAATCCTAAACCTAATCAAAACTGAACCCTAATGTTGACCCTAGCCCTAACAATAATCCTAATCCAAATCCTAACTTGAATTTATAACCTAAACATATTTTAACTCAAACCTTAAACCTTAAACAAACATGGCCCTTAACTCTATCTTTAACCCTAACTCTAAACCTAATCCTGACGGTAATATTAACATAATCTGAACACTAATCCGAATTTATGTTAAATCTTAACCTCAAAAAAAGAAGAAAACTATCCATAAATTAAAAAGTTCACTAAAAAAATAGAAAAAAGAAACTTTACCACAATGTATTAAAATTTTGGACTATGCCTGGTCAAACTAGTTTTGTGTCTAGAAACTTAGCATTTTATTTTATAGTTTCTTTATACTATAATTCCTTTGAGTGGTTATAATGCTGATGGAATTCAAAATATTGTAAAAAATTCAAGTACTGAACAATAGTACAACATATTTTTATGACTAAAAGAAAGCACTGAGGAGAAATAAAGGTGCTCCATGAATAACCCAAATGTGTGACAGAGAAAAGGCGCTAACCCCTTCAGGTGATAGAATGTCCTTGTAACACCAATTGAAAAGGGAATCAATGAGTGCCACAAGATTTAAGTGGCAGGTGCAAGAGTATATATTATTTCTATTCATCATTTCAACAATACCAGAAGAACCATATTAACCTTATGGATATCTTTTCTTCACAAGATATTTGGCAAGAGCCCACAGTGGCATTTCTTGCTATTTAGTGAAAAATAAAACTATGAGGCTACTTTTCCAATTGGTATATTCAGCTGATTCTCTGTGGAAGAAGAAAATGCAGACTGTCTGACCAGCCCCCGGATGATTATGTCCAAAACTTGTTCTTTCCTCAACAAGTGAGTGTCTGACACACAGCTACCCCTAACAAATACCAAGGGGAAAATGAAGAAAAGAAAGAAGAGGAAATTAGATAAATGGGATGATGGAAAGGAAATGTGAAGCATTCATAGTACCTAAGGCATTATTTTTTCCATCTTATAGTTGACATATAAGACTGTATTACTTTAAGCTATACCATATGATTTAATATATGTGTAGATTGCAAAATGATTACCATAATGAATTTAGTTAACATCCATCACCTCACATAAATTTTTTTAATGATGAGAACTTTTAAGATTTACTCTTATCATTTCTCAAATATACAATCCAGTGTTGTTAATTATAATCACATTGCTGTACCTAACATCCCCAGAACTTATTTATCCTATAAATAGAAATTTGTATTTTTTGACCCACTTCACCCATTTACCCCAACCCCTATCTCCTGTTTCTAGCAACTACCAATCTGTTCTGTTGCTATGAGTTTGTTTCTTTTAGATTCCATGTATAAGTGAGATCACACAGTATTTGTCTTTCTCTGTCTGACATTATTATTATTTTTAAGTAACAAAGATATGATTATGGCACAGAGGAAGGAAGGGAAAATATTTTGAGAGACAATTACATGTCCTTGATTAACAAGTTCAGAACTAACCGGAAGTGACCTTGTGTCCGGGTATATACAGTTTATGATATTATGCTAATGCTATTGGAAACAAAATAGGACATATTAAAATAGATGTATACAACTTTGAAAACAAAAATATTGGAAAAGCTATAACATAAACATGTAATCAAAATGAAAGTATATACAGCTATATGACATGTTGACAATCTTTCAAGGAATCTCTCTCTTTCTCACTCCCTCTGATTAAGATGCATTTTGAGAAAATACTCGTGCGAGATAAAAAATACATATATGTGTATTTTTCTTACTTTTAAACAGTACTAAAGGCGTGGCAGGAACACCCGTGGAAACATAGCATGACGAGATGTCTTAGTGAAGTTTCTGAAGTTTAAACATTTAAGATTTGAGACCTCTTTGGTATGAGAGTCTAATTCATTTTGGCAGTTGACAGTTTGTTGGCAGTTTACTCTTGGTAAGTGCACCTAACTCTGTCAGTCTGTTTTCACAAGCTACCTACCTGTCACATTGTGAATGGCCTTTCTTTTACTTTCACAAAAGCTGTCTTTTTTCATATTCTTTTTTCCCACAGAGATTTAAAGTGACTGCATAGTAAAAGGCCACATAATCAGTCTTTGTGATGACACAATGCCTGCACTCTAGATATCAAAATATTATAAATGCAATAGTAAAAAAAACCCAACTTGTTCACAACTTGTTATTTAGTTACAGTCTAGTACTAAAGGGACACTGAACGTCAGGTACTTGTTAGCAATTTGTAGTTTGTGTGTATGCACTTAATAATTTACAACCTATTCTTTCAAAATAAATGTAGTGAAGCACAATGCAAGAAACAAAAAGATGCAGATATGTGGAGAAACACATATAGTTTATTATCTTAAAGGTAGATATATTGTTAACCTTCCCAAGCACTTCTTTGAAAGAGCATTTGTATGAACCTGAGATCTGTTATGTGATAATGATAATGAAGCACAGGAAGAACCTTGATATTCTCATGATGACATGGCTAGAAATTATACAAAGTTTCAGTGACTCTGAATGCAGGCTGGCACACCACTGTGAAAGAAAAGGTTCAGAAGAGAAAGACAAAGAGTTAGAAAGGCTTTTGAGTCTCTACAGAAGACATTTGATTCCTTGACAATATAGCCTGCAAATGCACTAAAATAGTTTTATGATGTAGCAGGCAGCTTGACTATTTGGGGAATGAAAAGTATATACAAGCACCAAAATGAGCGCTATGTCTTGTACCACATAGGAGTTGAGAGGTGTAGCAAGAGTAAAGAAGGGAGGTTTCACTGCAGAATTTACCTCACACAGAATTAGTCTTATATTAACATAACTTCTAATTCTAATTCTAATTCTAATTCTAATTCTAATAATAAATCTCTTTAAAGTTTTTTAAATGCCTGGTGTACCATATAACCAGAGAAATAGGATCAGAAATATGATTTTGATATAAGCAATAAGTAGAATTCCTTAGGATTTTTTTAGTAGATATTTTATAACAGAAGTTAGTATAAAAGTAGTAAAGGCAGTGAATTGATATTTTCAGTATCCTTGATGAAATCATGAAAAATAAAAATTAAAGCAAAAAGATGTTTATTGGCTAAAATTAGTTTAACCAAGCTGTTGTATAAAAAATAAATTTACAATGTTCTCAATCAAAAGTTAATATTAAAATTAAATAAGTATTTTAGCATTTAACAGACCAGATAACATTTACCTGATAATACCAAGTTACTGCCATGTATCAATTATATGCCAGGTATGAGAAGAGTTGCTGCATGAAAGAATATTCAAAAAAAACCTGAAACACAATCAATATTAATTACATAAGAAATTATTAGAATTAGAAATATTTATTTTACTCTGGGAAGAGAAAAAAAGAGACTTTAGTGTTTTAACAACTGAATTATTAGTTTACAGTTAAGTACTAAAAATAAAACTGACACTGACTCTAACAATAAATAATTCATTACTGTCAAGAGAAATTTTATTAAAATTGAAATTGAGGATTATCAAAAGAACAATGATAAAGACTATGTATCAAGAAGTTTTTTATTGTAAAGTTTTTTATGGTAAGAGAAGAGATAATTTAGTTTTTTTCAATATTCAAAAAAAGGATTAGAAACAAAAAGCCACTCTTGTTTGAAAAATGAAAATCTGAGAATTACTTCAAGCAAGTAATAAAAACTATGCAAATTGCCAGCCAATTTTTATTAAAATTAAGAAAGAAGATAAAAGAAAAAATTAAGAATTCAAGCACAAATCACAGCACATCAATTATTTGAATATGAAGAATGACAAGGAGATTGAAGTCTTTCAGATCTTTATTGTTAACAAAATATTAGATATATTCTTTTGAAAAGCCTATATCAGAGAAGGTGAAATAAATCAGGCAGAGAATGACAAATACCATATGATCTTTCCTACATAAGGAATGTGAAAAAAAAAAAAGGCCCCCAAAACAAAATAAGCAAACACACAAAACCAAGCTCATAGAGAACTGGGGGATAATGAGTGGGAGAAATGAGTGAATTGTTTTTGTTTTTCAATTTTTATTATTTTGTTTAAATAATATAATTTAAGGGGAAAATATGCAAAAATTTGTTTTTTGTTATGTAAATTTTACTCAATAAATGGTTATTTTTTAAAAAGTGAGCAAAAAACTTGAAAAGCTTCACAAAGAAGGATATCCAATTGGCCAACACATAGGTGAAAAAAGTGGTCAACATCACTAATTGTCAGGGAAATGCAAATTAAAACCATAAGATATCACCCACCAGAAAAGCTAAAATTCAAAAAACTTACAATACCAAGTGCTAGTGACATATAGAAAAATTAGATTTCTCATGTTTGCCAGTAGGAATAAAAAACTGGTAATCTCTACCAAGTTGAACATTCACAAATCCTATGATTTATGTTCCCTCTGACTTATCAGTTTCTCTCCTATGAGTAAGTGCATATGTTGACAATGATAAGAACTAGAATAAGAATAGCAATTTTATCCATAATATCCTTCAGTTGAAATAATTCAATGGCCATTAATAGTAGAACAGATAAATAAATTGTGGTGTATTCTGTGATGGAATACTACGTAGCATTAAAAACAGAACCAACAACTGGTACACATAACAACATGAATTAATCAAGCCAAAATAATGATAAACTGAGACCAAACACAAGAGGATACATACTATAGATTCCCAATTTTATGAAGCAGAAGAATAGGGAAAACAACTCTACAAAAATAGAAGTCAATACAAAAGTTAACTAGTGGTTACCTTTAAAGGATATAAACTGGGAAGGGGCAGGAGGGTATTTTCTGGGTGCTGGAAATGTTATACAGTAACTCAGGGGGTTATTGCAAGAGTATATCAATTTATATATTTAAAATTTGTGCACTATACCGTATGTATTTCTACTCCATAAAATTTTTAAATAAACAAGCAAATAAAATTATCCCATTGTGCTTCATAATGGAATAAATCATGTCTTATTTACATATTTGTAACTTCCAGGATCTAACACAATGCCTCCTCTGTGTTTGTTAAATTTAATTAGATTGACCAGCTAGTTTCAAGTGGGTAATATTAACTGGCTGGTTTTAGTACAATATATATGAGTTGTCAGTAAAACTATAGCTATGCAATTCTTGCAGATTTTTAAAAAATTCCCAGTGCATTCATATTTAAAATATCTGCCTTATTTTTCCAAAATGAGAGATAGGACCATTTGCATATTGAAAAACAACCCTGTTTCCAAGATTTAACAAAATTTAAGTAAATAAAGAAAGAGAGAAGGAATTCAGCATATACTTTGAAGATTCTGATAGATTGTTTTGTGATATGATAGAAAACATCAGAAGTTTTGCCCTTGTTTTGTTCTTCCAGATATTCATTTTACCAAGAACTCCTTAATGATACATACGAAATGTTGTTTTCACCTACTGAATCTATAAACCTGGCTAAAATTACAGTTATTCATATCACAAATTTCACAGTAGAGAATAGAAGATAGGATATAGAAGAAAGAAGGACAAAGGATCATAAGGAAATTTTACTGAAAGAGGGAATTTTAAATTCTCTGTAGTAAGAGACATTGGCAGGTCTTTTAAGTAACCTATATAGTAACCATCACAATGTTAGGACCTGTATAAATACTTAGCAAATACTTTAGTAGAGGATAGCTACAAAATATCTTGTATTGAATGTTTAAAGGGAATTGGACCTAAGAAACTGATGATTGGAAGATCTTTTGGTTCCTAAATGACCTCTGATCTCATGTTCAATGTCCAATCAAGGCAGCAACACTTCCCGTGAGCTTTATCAAGGACTACTCAGTTTTTGGTTAAACAAATTGCCTAGTCAGCTACTTATGACAAGTCTAAAAACTTTATTTACTAACATTTTTAGAAAGCTAAGCATTATTTTGATATATATATATATATATATATTCATGTAACTTTCCATATATGGTTTTAATTTGAGTTACAAAAATTTAATTGCTCTCACATGAGATGCTTCAAAATATTTAAAATTACTTTTGTCTTGCTTTTCAAATTGAATATCCTTGGCTATTCTCTATAGTTTCTTCAGTGATTTAAATATAAATTCAGCTTGGATAACACTGAATTGGCATATACATTTTGAAATACATCATTTGTATGAACTGAAGATAAAATTATAACAATTTTAAAGTGATATCATACTCCCCTTTTCAGCATTATGTACTACTTTTATTAGACCAATCTTTAATCTAAGAAAGTAAAAATCAGAATCTTTGTCTCTCTGTCTCTATCTCTCTATCACTCTATAAATAGATGATGATGGTGATGATAGATAGAGAATAGTTGGATAGATAGATAGATAGATAGATAGATAGATAGATAGATGATGGATAGATAGATAGATAGATAGATGACATTAGATAGATAGATAGATAGATAGATAGATAGATAGATAGATAGAGAGATAGATAGATAGATGATAGATAGATAGATAGATAGATGATAGATGATAGATAGATGATAGATAATACATAGATAGTTGATAGATAGATAGATAGATTGATTGATAGATAAATAGATAGATAGATAGATAGATGATAGATAGATGATAGATAGATAGATAGATGATAGATAGATAACTATTTTAGGCCAATTATTAAAGTATTAAGGACTTCTTTAATAGACAATTTTGTTTTGAGGACCCTCCACATGAGCCTTGGTGAAATATACCTATACCATTTCTCTCCCTCTCCTTCATAGGGTTAGAACTAAAAGGCTCTCTCTACTTTCTCTAGGATTCCCTTTCCTTCATGAGAATTTCAGCCAATACATTTATTTATGTTTAATCTTGTCTTTGTACCTGATTCTTGGAGGCCCAAACTAGAGCCTAACATTCAGTGCCATATTTCTCCTGTATTTTTCAGTGGTGACTGAGACTGAGTACAGCTTTTACTAGTATCACAGGGCTGGAAAGAAAAAAAAAAATAGAATTAAAGTGATTAGACAGGAGGAGTCTCTGAAAACACCCTAGGCTCTTAGCAGGAACCTCTGAAGTCTATACACTAAGATAAAAGGAAAAAAGACTTCAGAAAGCCTGAAATGAATCTTTCAATCAGCTCAATCTCATTTTTTTAAAGGTAATTTACTCTTAGCCTAAATTCTTGTCAGAATCAAAAGTGAGTGCTTTCTTGAGCAGTAAAACATTATTTGGACACTAAGTTTTATTACAGTTTTCCACAAAATGTGCAATGTTTGATCAATAAATATCCAGGCATATAAGAAAATAAAGCTTTACCAAGAGGAAAATAAACAAGAGAACAAACCCATTGCCAATTTAGATTATGGTATTAGTAGGGGCAAAATTTAAAATAATTATGATTGACATGTTAAAGAAATTCAATGTAAGGTGAATTATTTTAGCTGAGAAATGGAAACTGCAAAAAGACATCAAATGGATATTATATAAAATAAAATGTAAGAACTAAAATTGAGAAATAAATTGATGGGTTTAATAGCAACTTATATAGCGTTAAAGAGAAAATTAGTTAACTGGAAATTAGATTGGCAGAAAATATATAAATGGAAGCACAAATAGTCAAAAAGGAATAAAAGAGAAATGAATGTGATCCACAGAACATAGTGAAAAATCAAACTGATGTCTAAGTGGAATTATCACGTTTTAAGAGAAAAAAAAAATGGAGTAGATACAGTATTTAAAAGGATAATTGATATTTTTTTAAATTGATTGAAGACATGTAGTATAGAATAAAAATGCTTCTGGTTATGGCTAACAGGAACTAGATCTAACCCACACATTAAATGACTTTTAAAAATAGAAAAATATATGAAACAAGTATTTGTAGGCATTAGACCACAAGCATAACAAGAGAGTGATCTCTGAAAGAAGGAGAATAAACACTGTGAGCCCTATGATCACTGGCCTTGTAGCTTGGATAGTTTCCAGGACGCAATTCAGAAAGGAAACCAAACAGAGACTAGTAGTTTTCTTGAGCTGAGCAACAGAACTCATAATCTGAAAAGGCCAAGAGAGCTAGAATTTGTGAGACAAAGTCCCAGAGAATAGGACTACGTCTTGCTAAGAAATGGGAACTATTGTTATATATCATCCCATCAAACAAAACAAAACAAAACAAAACAAAACAAAACAAAACAAAACAAAACACATGCGAACAAAAACTAAACAAAAAGTACCATTACAGGGCCAAATGGCTATACTGGCAAACTGAATCAAAAATTTAAAAAGAAATAATTCCAAACATATAAATTCTTCCAGAGTATGGAAGTTGAGGAATTGTTTTTCTATTCATTCTCATTAGCATGCATTATCCTGTAGCACAGACAAAAACATTAACAGAAGAGAAAACCACAAACTAATATTTTTCATAAATATAGCTAGACAAATTTTCATCAAAATGAAGCAAATTGAATCAAAAATATATTAAAAGTGACATAAATCATGACTAAGCCAGGTTTAACCCAGAATTCAAGATTTTAACATTCCAAAATCGATTTTTAAAAACGAACCTGAATTAGTGGTAGCCAGTTGAATGGTAGAGAATTCACTGTGGTGCCACACCCACGGAACTTGCTAGAAACCTATCGTCCAGGGTATAGGAGAAGGCTATTCACAGGGAGGTGTCTCACCAGGGATACTCAGCTATAAAACTGCCCTGGGTTAGGGGTGGGGGTTTTCTGGTGAAGCTGCTGCCCATTGCACACTGTAGGAGCCAGGCACTGGAGAGGCTGCGAGCAACATGAGGCCAGAGACTACTCCCACTGCAGGAGGCAGACCTGGAGAAGCTGCCCATGCTAGAGAAGCAGCTGCTGTAAGAGCTAGCCAAGCAAGCATACCAGAACCAGGAAGAAAAAAACTTTTTCTTCTTATAATGTCTCTGATGACCTTTACTGTCGAAATCTACAGGATATTGTGATATAATAAGAAATGATATGTTTTAATCTTCATCTCTAGCTCCTGAAATAGCTCTGGAGAGATAAAGGTGAAAGGAGCATCTTTTGTAATATTTGGATTTTGTCGGGCCAGTTCTTGAAATAGCTCCAGAGTGATAAAGATGAAAAGAATGTGTTCTGTTATTCATAAAGTCCCTAAAGATGGGACAGCTGGTTGCCAGAGGAACTCACAGACTATATAATTAGAAGATTGGCACTTTGCATTTCATTTGGTGACCTCAGGAAGGGGAGAGGAGTGGAGGTTGAGTAAATCACTAATGGCCAATGATCTAATCAATCATACCCATGTAATGAAGCTTTATAAAAACCCTAACTGAAAAGATTTGGAGAACTTCCCAGTTGGTGAATACATGGAGTAACTGGGAGAGTAGTTCCCGGAGAGGGTATGAAAGTTCTGTGCCCCTTTCTATATCTTGTTCTATGTGTCTCTGACTTGGCTGTTCCCAAATTGTATTCTTTATAATAAATGGGTAATAGTGGAAATCTATCAATTAGTCTCCCAATCAATAAAATAAAAATGAACCTCAATTGGAGACAGAAAGAAATTTTTATATTAGATGTTAAGATGTCATTTTATTTACTGTGTCTTCTAATAACTACATAGTTGTACCTGAGTATATGTCTATTGCATTCAGCTGAGAATTGAGTCAGTGATCCTATTTTCAGGAGGAAAATTTGATATGGTGTTCACTTTGTAACTAGAAAAGTATTGCTGTTGTAGTTTCTGTGGATTGTCCTAAGATTTAAGAGGCAAGAATTTAAGAACAGTTTCAGAGAATAGCTTAAAGTAGAAAATGCAAGAAATCATACAATCTGGCAAAAAGTTGTAAGAGAAACAAAGAAAGCATTCTAAACACATGGACAAGATACCTGATAGGTAAATTGAAATTAGGCAACTAGAGAAATTAAAAATACATCTGGCTCTGAACATAAAGTTTAAGCAATGGAAAATGAAGTCCAAGATTTTAGACATAGGTCTTTAAAATAATCTCAGCAATAACTGGGTAAAACAATAGAAAACAAAACTTATCACAGCCACAATGCAAATATACCAGGAAATCCAAAGGCAGAAACAACAATATCAGTAGTGAAGAAATATGGCAGTTTCTGACAGGCATTACTTGTATGACAGTTATATGCCACTCTTTTGACAATGAAATAGACAATGGGGGAGATAAAGTGAAAAGTCAGATTGAAAAGAGCCAGTAGACACTGTTGGTTGGACCCAGAAAGAAAACAAAAAGAAAAGCTATAACTACATTTTAAATTAAAGATATACAACTATTTCAAAGTTAATATTATTGTAAATGTCTTGGCTAAAAAATTACTTATTATATTGTCAGTATTAGCACATAAGAATAGATTAGAAATAGTGATAATTAAAAATTACTAGTTCATTAATATGTAGATATGTTAAGAAATGATTACACAATGTATAATCTGGAATCTTTATTGTTTTCTGTATTACTGAGCTGTAATTTCTTTAAGGACAAAATCTTAACTAATGATATCTTTGCTTTTCCTGTAGAAAATAGTATAGTAGTTTGTACACATTAATTTAATAAATATCTTTTGAATGTATGCAAATAATAAAAATAATTAACCTCAACCCTTATCTCAAACCATATGCAAAAGTTAACTTGAAATGAATCATAAACCTAAATTTGAGCGCCAAAGCTATAATACTTCTAGGAAAAACATCACAATAAATCTTAGTTACCTTGAGTTAGCAACAAAAGATATGCAACAAATAAGAAAACAAAGTGCCTTATTGGACTTCACCAAATTAAAATGTTGTTCTTCCAAAGATTCAGTTAAGCAAAGGAAAAGGCAAACCACAGATTGAAAGATCATATTTGCAAAACATGTATCTGACAAAGGCCTTATATATAAAATAAATAATAAACTCCTACAACTCAATAAATTTAAAAAGTAATAAAACAAATCAAAATCCCCAACAAATCAGTTTTTAAAATGGCAAGATTTGAACATTTTACCAAAGATATGTAATTGGCCGATAAACACATATAAATATACTCAACATCACTGACTATATTTATTAAGGAAATGCAAATTAAAATCACAGTGAGATACCACAAGAATCGTTAAACAGAGAAAGTCTGAGTATATCAAGTGATACAAGAGGATGGTGCTACTAGCATCCTTATCCACTGCTGCTAGGACTATAAAATGAATACAACCACTTTGCAAAAAATTTGGCAATATTATGAAAAGCTAAACACACAACTACTTAGTGAGTTTTGGCATGTAGATACACCCAAGTATTACTAAAAAAAGTGAGGAAAGAGTATTAAAGCATATGTCCACACAAAGGACAGTACACAAATGTTCATAGGACCTTTATTTGTAACATCCCTAAACTGGACACAACCCTAACCTCCATCAGCAGAGAAAGGAATAAACACATTTTGATGTATTTATTCAATGGAATACTACTCTACAATAAAAAGGAACAAATTATTGATGTGTGCAAAAACATTAATGAATCTCGAAGTAACTATATGGAGTAAAAGAAACAGACAAAAAAGAACCTACTATATTGTTCTATTTGTGCGAAATTCAATGATATGCGAACTAATCAAATTGTGATGAAAAACAATCAGTGGTTGCCTGGAGATTGGGGCAGAGGGAATGATGGATTAGGGGATTAGAAAAATTTCTGATGAAAAGAGGAATTTATTTTGATTATTACATGGGTAGATCTATATGTCAGAACTCATGAAAGTATACACTTAAATACATGCAATTTGTTCTATGCCATTTTATAATGCAATAAATCTATAAAACATTGCTATGAACTATGACTGGAATAAATACTAAGAAAACCACAACTGGCACATGATAACTAAAATGCAAAAATCAAAGACAAATAAAAAAATCTTCTAAAAAGTGAAAAATTAAAAAAAAAAACAGATATATTAACTTCAAAGGAGCAACAATAAAACTGGCAACTCATTTCTCAGCAGAAACAATGAAAGCTGAAGGACCAAAAACAAACAAAAACATTCTAAAAGCCATTTTTGAATGAGAATAACCACTAACAGAATTCTATAACTGATGAAAATATTCTTCAAAAATGAAGACATTTTCAGGTAATCAAAATCTGAAAAATATTTTCACTAGCAGGCCTTCACTAATGTAATTATTAGGAGTACTTCAGGAAGGAGAAAACCCATCTTGGATCCCAGGTCAAAGATGAAGGAGAAATCAAGAGCTATGAAATGGTAATTATATGGGAAAATCTAAATAAAAATCAACTGTAATAATACAGAAAATACGTTTGTGGTTATAAATATACATTTATATACACACAATTAAATATGACAATATTATTACATCAGTTCAGAGGGAATTTAATGGGGTTAGCACACTGTAAGAGCTTTTCATTAACTAAGTGATAAAATTACTTATCTGTATTAAATTTTAATACATATGTTTTAATATCTAGGATGACCCTTAAGAGAATAGAAAGAGAATGTAAACTTAGTAACCTAACAGAGGAGAAAAATGGGAAATAAAAATAATTGTTTAATTACAAAAGAAAAAAGAAAAGAGAAAGAAATAAAAAATAGTCAGGACAAAGAGAAAACTATTAGTAATATGGCAAATTTAAATCAATATATATCAGTAAGTATGCCAATTAAAGCAACAACATGATTCATTTTAGCACAGAAATTTCATTTATATGTTGCTTAAAATATTCCATACCTTAAATACTATTTTAAATGGTTTTATTTCAAAAGATTTAAAATTTCAACCTTTGAGTTCAGTAAACATTTGTTGAGGATCCAACATGGGTCAAACTCACAAGTTCATAACATACAAGGCTAAGAAGACAAACGATTTATCTCTAAGAAGTTTCGTTTCTCCCTATAAATAGGTCTAAGTTAAAAATATCAAAAGAAATATTAACATGTTTTTAATGATATCAACAAATAAAATGGAGTCTGTTTCTTTTTAATTCTATTTGCATTCAAACTCTTTTGGGGGATCATCTATATGCCTTGAAATATATTGCTGTTATTCTATTTTTGAGCACGGCGGGTAAGCATATTTATGTAGAATTAGCATGAATGAACCAGCTTGCAGCATCTGTTCAGTGCAATGTGGCTTTCCTCTAGGGTGAAAATGTCAATGTAGCATAGCAACTTTTGGAAAAGGAAAAAGTGAACTTTTATTGTTTCTAGGCAGACATAAATATCATAGACAGTGTCATGACAGATGGATTAATGGACTCAGATAAGAGTGGAAAAATTGATCACTCTTATCATAAGACCAGTTTTACACATTCTTTCCTAATTTTCTGGTTGTGTCAAGCCAAAATATGTTTCATTTTGTTTTTTATAGATTGAAGGATCAATCCGGTTATTCATTGTGAGCAGTGTGCATTGAAGAATGTGATGTTATTGTATGAGACTCTATAGTAAGGGATGCTGAAATGTGTTGGATGTAAGTCAGGTATAGTTCCATGTTCAAGAAACAGGAGAATTTTTATATAGCTTTCATATGCATTTATAAATTTTATATAAATTCACATTTATGTATATATTGATATGAAAATAAGCATGTATGTATATGAATATATCTTCCTTCTTTCTTTTTATCTTTCCTTCCTTTCTTTTTGTTCTTAATTCCTTTATTCATTCTTAAAATTTTCATCCTAATGCTTTGTTGCGATATGGAACATGTAGCCTCCATTCCTGTATAAAGATTTACCTTTATCCTTATCTTTCTATTGTCAATGCACAGTAAGACATTATGTTTATAATTGCTGGTTCTGAGATAGTTATTATTATTCAGCAAGCTCATAAGAAAAAACAATACAATTTTGTTAAATATGATCAGAAATATTAATGATCTTTAACTTCTGTCTCAAAAATAATATGCCAGTATGTTTCCTTCCCCACTTAGAACTAGCATCTGCTCAAAAGTTGCTTATGTAAAACAGGAAGCTGTACATTAGAGCTGGGCTTCAAAGAGTTCTGAGAATCTCATAAAGGCAAGAGTTTGGCAGAACAGAGAGAAAGGACTTAAAGAAGAGCAGAGGGTGATGAATCTTTTTGCCAGAATAAGATAAACATAAAACATAACCTCTGATTATGATTCTGAAGCTCAAATGTGTCTTCCTTGGCATAGAATTGAAGTAGGCAGCACTTTTCATTTGGCACAAGTCTCAAAGCGTGCCTCTGTAAAGCCAGCATTTGGCATAATGAGAGTGATTTTTTTTTTTCTTTTTTCAGGTGAACTGAGGGATGTTATTTCAACTTCTATGTAGATGAAGCAATCTATTCATCTATACATGTATATCATCGTTTCAATACCCAGGATTACCATTCCTCTTATCTATTTTGATTGTATAAACCAATAGTTTCTAATATTTCTTGACAATATGACAATGTGTGTGTGTGTGTGTGTGTGTGTGTGTGTGTGTGTGTGTGTCTCCAGGGTCATGACATGGGAAATTGCATAATAAACTTGTAGTACTGTCAAACTGAAGGTAAAATTGTCCAAAAGAACACACTATGAAGGAGTTTCCACTGGCCAAATCTGAAACTATTTGAGCATTAAGAAGTAATTGTAAACCTTCATAAGTTTTTAATTAAAATGTAAATCTATGAGTCCATAGTAAAGTAGATAAATAAAGAAATAGAATAAAAAAATTTTCTTAGAAAGGAATACCTTCTAATAGATGTAAAAGACTGATGAAATTAGAAATCATAATTTGAATACCATAATGGTAGTACTTGATTCATACAAAACTAATCAACGGATGCCCAAATTATTGGGCAGGAAGACATTTATTAATGATAAAGGAAAAATGGTAACTTTACAGTCGTAAAACTAAACAAATACCACCTTAACTAAGTGACCAAAGTCGAGATCACTAGTAATGTGAATAAATGATATCATAACATCTTGACATGAAGCACTGAGAATAACGTAATATCAGTTATAAATAAGAGAATGTATTAGATAAATCCAAATTGAGGTATAGTACAAAAATAATTGTCCTATACTCTTAAAAATAGCAAGTTCATGAAAGACAAAGCAGGAATGACAAGTTGTTCCAAATTGACATGTAATCCTGTGCTGACTCTTAATTTTACTTCAAAAGACGTTATTAATTTTGAACAAATTTAAATAAAAAAAAATTATGCCCTTCGGCTCTTTCTCTGTTTTAGTCTGCTCTCAATGGAGCTATCAGAGTTATTCTGGTGAAGCATAGACAGATTATATCATCCATCTGTTCAAACCATTCAATGGTAGACTCTATCATAGTGACTTTTTATCCAAATCTGGACACTCAAAAGCAAAAACCTTAATTATTACACCAGAACAACAGGAAGAAACTGGTGTACATAGTCACCTTGATTACAAAATCTTCTATAGCCCCCATTATTTCTCCGATCCCATTGTCCTTTCCTAAATATGCTTTTGTAATTAACTGGCGTTCCTGCTTTTTTGATTAAATCCATAAAACTTCTATCACAGGGTTTTTGCAAGGATTGCTTCCTCCTGCCTGGAATTCTCTTCCCATGAATTTTCATGGTGTACTCTTATATTACCTTGAAGTCTCTACTCCAAAGTCACTTTCTCAATGATGTCTTCGCTGACCATTCTATCTAAAATTTCAGTATCCCTTCTCTAATATTTTATATCTCCTTTCTCTGCCTTGTTATAGGCATTTATTTATATATTTATCAATTTATAATAGAATATATATTTTAAGATTTATCTTGGTCGTTGTCTGTATTCTGAATTGGAATATAAGATAGCTGAGAGCAAGTATTTTGATTTATTTTATTGGATACATAGTCATATATCCATAGCTCCTATGACAAATTCTAGCACTTGATAGGCAATCAATAAATATCTCTTGAAAAAATTAAAAATTTATTTTATTTCACTGAAAAGTATTAGATTTACTAAATGTTTATGAAAATAAATTTATGAATAGTCAGGCAAGATTTTTGCTACAATAAAATAAAAATCTGTATTTATTCACAGTAATAAAAAGAAATCGAATATTTGTTATATTCAAATAATAGTTTATTTATATCAGAGTCTTAATAAAATATAAATAGTGAACTGGGCAACATTCAGTGGCTCTTCATCCTCAGATTGGGTTGAATGGATGTTATATTATTGTTTTTTCTTGCATTTTCTAATTAATGGTTAGGTTGAATATTATTTTTTCATGTTTTTTAAAACATTTGTTTTCCCATGTAAAGAGTACTGTCTTGTTGGTCCTTTTTTTTATTTGATTCCTAGTGATCTATATTTTTTCTAAGAAATTATAAGCTTATTCATTGTGATTTCTCTTATCTTACTGTAAAGAGTATGCAGCAGCATTTTACAAAGTTTAAGTGGAAAAATATAAGGATTCAAATGTAAGCTTACTATCCTAATTATGGATTTGAACCCAGCACACTGAGTTTGAATTCTAAAACCATACTAACATCCTATATGATTATAAGACCTTTGGATAAAATCTTTAAGCGTTAGGACCTTCTTCACATGGTTATTATAAAATGGAATGAAATAATGAATTTTAAGTTCTTAGTGCTGCACTATCATTTATTAACTATGTAGTAAGCTGTCAGTTTTTAAGGTAATCTATTACTATTAGGCTTTACTTTTATTGGTCATCATCTTTGTGCAATAATTTCCACATACATACATATTTGCATGTTCACTATGATGAAGTATATTCAATTTTATATCATGTATTTTACTTAATAGCATGTCATCAATAAGGTTAATGTTGCAACATAATATGCATAATTGTAATTTTAATGAAATGCATATTCTATCTAGTGATGATATCATAACTTATTCAAATATTAAACTAGTATCGTGCAATTAATTAAAACACTTTTTAACATGCAAATCTAATAGAATGTAGTAAGAGAGGCCTGGTCATAAATTCATGATAGGTATACAAATACGTTCATAAAGGCTTTTAGGAAAGCAGGTTTGGAAAGATACCAAAAACTTTAAACATATTCATTCTCTTTGACCCAGCAATTCCATTTCTGGGAATCCCTTCTAAAGAAATCATCAGAAATGAGGACAATGATTTATGTACAGAGATTTTATCATGCCATTATTTATGGCAGCAAACAACTGGAAACAATCCAAATGTCCTTCAATGAATGATTATACCCATAGTGCAACCATAAGAATAAAGAATAGGCAGCATATTATAAAATATACTTATAAAGAATTTTAAAAATAAAAAATCTTCATAATATGTTAAAAGAAAAACAGATTTTATATTTATAATATTATAACATGTACATAAATACACATATAAACAAGAACATATTAGTAGAGTTATCTCTGAGTAGAAGTAATGTTTTTCATCAATTTTCCACATCTTCAACAATTAATATATATTACTTTAAAGCTAATTTTTAAAGGAAAGTAAAGCTATTGTTAAATTGTATTAAATTACATCTATGTTTAGCTGAGAAATTTTGAACAATTAGGCATGCTGTGTTTTGGTTTGACACTGATGGCATGATACTTTCGTTGGTGAACATAATACTGCAAAGGCAATGTAAGGCCACATCCAACTACTTTCAGCCTCTCTCGGCTCTACGGAAAGTTTCCAAATTGCAATGTTGTAAAAGGAGAATAGAGTTAAAGTCTTATGAAGTTACAGACTAATGAACAGTAGCAGCAGGTTCATCCACAATGCAATTACTTGGAAAGTAAATGTACCATATCTAGTTAGTGATATTGTTTAATATTTAATCCCGTGAAACCAAAGCACAGGCATTAAAGTTCTATAGCAAACCCTAGAAGCATGAAAATAAAGTATAAAGGTAGCAAATCTTCTACAGAAAAGAAAAACTATATAAAAATTGACTTTATACAGATTTTTACATGTGTTGTTACAAAAGGATAAATAGAATTAATTTAATTCTCATTTTTTCTTCTGTCAAAAATAATTAAAACTAGATTGGGTTTGTTGCAGCTTCTACAACTATCTTCTAAGATTCTGTAATGCTTGACAGTCTACTTTAAAATGAGCGTTATTTAAGGCCAGATAGTTTTGAGCATAAATTTATTAAAAATAAGTTTCTAATAAAAATACATTAGAAAGATGACTCTTTAGACTCACTATTATAGGGGTTATTGCTTCTGACTTGTCCTGTTTCATATTAGAGAAACTGAGGCTTCCATAATATGAGCTCAGTCTTATGAAGAACTTAAACCAACTCCCACGAAGAAAACAGAGCCCTCTCACCACCATCAATGGTAGAATTTAGAGCTATCAATTCTATTCTTATTCCAGTATATGGTATGTACATGATGAGTCTCCCAAAGAATAGCATGTGCACTCAATTACAGTTTAGGTTTACAGAAATGTCACATTTGCTTATTCACTATAACTCAATCCCTTTGTCAAATTCTGACTGTGCTGCAGTTTCACTTGAACTCAGTTGATTGCTTTAATCCCAGTTATTTTCCTAGAATCCTCTTTTCCCTGCCTGTAGAATCTATGGGCTTTTAAAAATGCACTCAGATGCTTCCTGTAATCCAGTATCAAGCCAGATAGATTACAATGAGTTGTGAGTTTCACTCATATAGACTAACACACCAGAATTTGGTGTTATTTTCACAATATTGACCTCCTTTTTATTGCCTATAAACAAAACAGACAAAAGCAAAATGTTTTCTTTTAGGAGTATTGTCTACCTTTAGTTGTAAACTGTTTCCCCCAAGTTCAGGCTATGTAGCCTGACTTATAGTATTCTCCTTTTATCAAAAACCCATCTCCCTAGTCACAGGGATTTATTCCGGAAATGACAAATGCCAGCCCTAACATACTCTTTACTTAGGATTTTTAAAATTCGAATTGAAGGAACCAATTTCACTTAAACGGTCCAAGTAAGATAATGTGACACCCAAAGATGGCAATAAGTAGGCTATAGTATTATAGGTAATATTGATATCCCACCCACATTGTCTTAGACATTACCATTTCCGTGAACACTGGCTCAGCCTCCATCAGATAACACCTGTATATCTTTGTAGAGTTTACTGGCGGTAAGCCCCTCTCTGCACACATGTATTATGGCAGGTCAAAAGTGATGAAGAATTAACACTCCATGAGAGCAATCCTCATTCATGACCGACAGGAGCCCATAGATTAAACAACCTAATTCCCTCACTCTCTGGGTGAGATGACTTGGAGCTGCAAAACCTATACTGTCTCAGAGGACTCTTGTTAAATAAACTCCAGTAGAATCTGGTAATGTATCATTTTTATCTTCCTTTCTTCTGTATTTTTTTCCTTTAATTTTTTATAAGAGCCTCCAGGAAATCATCTAAAAAACCACGTGCACTCCAAATACATTACTGTATTGGAGGGTTTGTTTCTGGGGGAACTCAAATAAGACATTCAGGAACATAGAGTAAGTCAGTTTTAAGAAATAAAACAATCAAATGGATGAGGAAGTCAGATAGGGACTCTCTGTGGTACCTAAGTTACCCCAAAATTCTGGCCCATCTCTAAAATTTAGTTTTCCTCTTTTTCTAGTCTATGAAGCACACTAGTATTCTCCCAATATCTACTCTTTCCTCCAAATTGAGAAATTAGGGGTTCATACTTGGTTCTCAAAGAACACATATATACAGTAAATATGTTGAGACTGGCTTGGGGAAGGGTGATGATATATATATTATCCTAAACTATTGTCATTGTAGGCTGAATAATGCCACTCCCACCTCCCCCAAAAAAAAATCCAAATCCTAATTCCCAGAACTTGTGAATGTTACTTTATATGGACATAAAAAAAATTGGAGTTGTGATTAAATTAAAGATCTTGAACTGGGGAGATTATGTAATATATTATATATTACATAATATAATATTTTATGTCAAATACAATTGGAAAAATATTTAATATATATTTTTTAAAGCAGAGTGTGTGTTTAGGGGTAGGTATGATTTTGACCCACCTATATATTAATGATGCTTCACAAATACAATGTTCAGCTACAAATATAAATTATAATTACAATAAAAAAGAATGGAGATATGACTAAATTGAGGACCTTGAGATAAGAAGATTATTCTCCATTATCCAGGTGGGTCCTAAATGAAATCAAATGCATTCTTTTAAGAGGGATACATAGAGTGATTTGACCACACCAAAGAGGCCGGAGAGGCGAATAATGGAGTGATGTGGCCACAAGCCAAGGAATTTTAACAGCCACTCCAAAGTGGAAGAGGCAAGAACAGTTTACCCCTTAGAGTCTCTCAGAGGAGTAAGGCCTTATTGACACCTAATTTTGGCCCAGTGATACTAATTTTGAACTTCTGACCTCCAAAACTGTAAAAAAATAAATTTCTGTTGTTTAAGCCACCAAGTTTGTGACGATTTGTTACGGCAGCTGTAGGAAACTAACAGTTCCAATTGAGAACTAAGGCACAAACTTCATATTTTAGGGACCAGGTCTCTAATCCTGTTGGTACTCTAAGTCCTTTTTCTTACTTTTTCTAGCCTCCTTTCCTTCTCTAGTTGTTTATTCACTGAAGTGCTAGCCTCAGTCCTTGCTGGATCTCAGGTAAGTCAAACTAAATTGACTTCTCAGCAAACCATATCATTTTTTAGACCATTTGCATAATGATTAGTTTACCTAAAGTAGGACCAAACTGTAAAAGTCTAAAAAATTTACTAAGTCATTCTATTTCCTCATCAGTAAAGTAGGTACACTTTCCCCTGCTATATGTGGTTTCTAGTAAGATTAAATTCATTAAGGTAGAATGTACTAGAAGAGTATCACATATAAAATGATTACTCCCAAATACTGGGTTGTGCTAAATTTGAGGTAGGTATTAAATCTCATATCATTAATATCTCTGGCTACTTCATCTCTCCAATTAATTTAATTATTACAGGAAGATTTAATGTCAGAAAGTTTGCATTACATCCTAAGTTAGTGTTTATTTAGAAATTCTGCATGGAAATGATGTCACTGATAAAGTATACATTTAAATAATAAAGGTAAATTATAAATATTAACAGTAAAGAAAACTCGATGAGGTTGTATTTTGCAACTGGCACTATTGTCAGAAAAAAATTACCTCAACCTTCAATGAAAACAGAGTTGAAATCTGACATTTGTAATGTAATGTACACATATAGAAATGGCCTCAACCATGGAGTCCATAATTTGCTAGAATTTTCTCCATTCCTATAAAAAGCACCCTTTCCACATCTTGTCCATTTTGCTACTAGAATCTCAGCCTACTTTTGTGAATACTACCAAATCACCAACTTTCACTGCTGCTCTACACACCTACAGGCCTAACATACCTTTTCTTAGCAACCCTCCCTCAGCACAATTTCTCCTCAGAGGAAATGAGTAGAAATCCTTGATAGACTCTTGCCCATTCTGCTCCCACTTGTCATTTCATGCAGCTAACATACTCATTGATTCAGTGAACTCTGGCAGCATTTCATCTACTAAACTGTCCCTGATAGTCCAATCTAAATTAAAGTCTTCTTTCTCCCTTCTGTTTCATCACTTGAAAATTCCTATTATTGAACTTAGCACGTTATTAAGAGAAAATAGATTAAGACATAGTGCCTAGCCAAGATTACAGTCTCAGTGATTGAATGAATAAATAAACAAGAGTAAAAGCCATTATAAGAGCTGAGTCTACTGCATCTTTTCATAGTAGAAATGTTATAAATGACATCAGCTTTTTCAAGGGGTGTCCCCTAAAATTTATTTTGTACAAAATGTCACTGAATTGTGGTTTTGCTACACTGTTAATGAAGTAGAATGACCCCACATTCATTCTAATATTTAGGCTTTTTGCTGTTTGAATTTTCAAGCTAGTAGGCTTTGGAAAAGAGCTGAGTAAAAGAATTACAATGGCAGACATTCCCTAGCCAGAAAAAAAATTTCAAGGGTCAACACAGATGTTATATAATTTATTTTATAAAATTTAGTCACAGAAATGTTTTTTTAAAAAAGGAGAAACATTTTTTATTCATGTTTTCGAGCTAAGAATAAAAATATACATAGCTTATCTTACGAACTCGCAATGTAAGCTGTTTACAAAGTCACTGCAGCTATCCAGCTAATGAATGAATTAGACGAGTTTCAATTTTTATTACTTAATCATAGAAATTGCCTACAAATTTTTTAGCATTCCATTAATTCATATAGTTCATAGAATGTGTGATGTATTAAAATCATTATTTTTCTAACTGCATAGAAGTATGCATTTCATGTACCAAAATCAGAGGGCCCAAACACACTTTTAACCTGAGGATTAATTCTCCACTAATACTATAGTAAATAGCCTGTGTTTACACTGTAGATCTGACATTTTTTTATCCTACTATGAGTTGCTTAACTTCATTGAACCTCAATTTATATATCAATAAGATGAGAACAATAAAAAATAAACTGCAGCATTGATGTGAAGATTAAAAATGAGATAATACCTCTGATATATGATAGAAATGAAATAATTTTCTTTCACTACTAAGTAAATATGTTGAGACTGGCTTCGGGAAAAAAGAGAGACTTCAGCAAATTTGGCTGATTCATTACCCTAATCTATATCAAATTTAGAATTGTAAATTAACATTTATGCTCATATACAACTGTGTAACTCTTGATTCTGCTCTTTAATGTTCATAACCTCCTATCAACTATTTATTTAGGCATCTGCACTATTAGTTCAGAGCTAAATTTAAGCAAATGTCAGGAGTGGACAATTGAATCAAGCATCCGCATTGGGTCAGCGATCTATAACCTGCAGGCCAACTCCAGCTTGCTGGCTATCTTATAAGTAAAGTTTTATTGGAAGACAGCATGCTCATTTATTGACATGTTGTTTTATTTACATGGATGTTTTTGCACTGCAATGACAGAATTGAGTAGTTGCAACATAGATCATAAGGCCCACAAATATTTTTTTATTTTGCTCTTTACAGAAAATATTTGCTGAACCTTGATCTATATAATTCAGGAAAATGAAGCTATGCTACAATTGAGAATGATTTTATTTGATTCAAGGATATAATTCTAAATGGGAGTATTATTTGGAATACACATCAAGGGAGCTCAAGAATAATTCAGTTTCTTGAAACAATTTTTTAGACTGACTATAGATTTCTGCAGTAGTAAAACATGAGTTTCCATGTGGATCACTCAGGGTAAACTTGACTGATTCAGTTGACAAGATTTCATCATTTAGGCAGCTAAAATCATAGAATGGTAATCTAATGATTTCAACATGATCAAATTGGGTCGACTAGCCACATATTCTCCACAAGTTTCCATAATCATCGAAAATAGTTAACTGGAAAGTAACGGTAACATATAAGTGTTCCAAAATTGGTATCATAGGTTTACAGTCAAACTAGTAGTTTCTTATAAGTCATTCTTATTTAGAGGAATATTATTTAGTTCCTATTTATATTAATAAGTAAATAGATAGATATAAGTAATATATCACTACTTTTTGTGCCCTGATTCCTCTTTCATTAGCTACTCAAAGATTAAAATCCCAAAACTGAGCAATTACGACTGTTCAGTTTAATATCTTTTATATTCAAAGCTCTCAACAAATGTTTTATGATGGAAATACATCAGATCTATTGTAGTTAATCTACGTGGCTAATTCAGGGTGGATTTCCTAAAATTATCTATAGGAGAATTTTAAGAGTACATACATTCCTAAATATGATACCAAAAACACAAAAAAGAAAAAGAAAAATCAAATGTAATCCACCATATAGAGAGACAATTTCATTAACGTTTTTCTGAACAAGTTTAATATTCTCTTACATTTCCCTTCATGTCTCTCTTAGCATCTGTTGTACAAACCACTCTGTCTCTGTGCTGTTTTTTTTTTCAGTTACACTATATTGTCTATCAATACACATATACCATGATTTTTAGTATTCCAACACAGAAGCATGTTATGTTTTTTTTTTATTCCCCATCATTATGGTATACTATATAATGTTTTACTTATTTGCAGGTGTAAATAAAGCTGGGATAGCTGCCAAAGTCTTTTGTGTCCACATCTCTAACTTCTTTGATAGGGCAAATTCCTAGAGTGAAATACTGGGTCAAAGTGTATTTATTTATTCATTTGCTTCTTTATGTGTGGTTTATGTGATAACTACCATTCCACTTTTCTCTATTTGACTACAACTTTGAATGTTACAAACAAATCAAAAGAGCCATTCTCTTTAACACCAGAAATACTGTGCAAACTTATTGTTCTCATTTATAATTCAGAAATCCAGAGGCCAGAATTTACAAAAACAAAAACAAAAAACAAACAAACAAACAAACAAAAACACTAGAGAATATTTGCTTTGTCTGTATTGGAACTAAAGAGTGTTTACTCAAATACATAAAACTACTTTACTGACTTAAAAATAAGGACTATATAGTATTATTCCACATTTATATCAGTGTATGTATGAGAAGAGTAACAGCAATATGCAAATACTTACATTACGTCTAATATAATGGGAGCCGATCTACTATAGGACCACAGAAATGGATTATCATGATTTCCTAAAGGTTATTATATGGAAGAAGAAATGAAATAAATCATAAATATTGCTTTACAAAGAATGAATATTTTTAGCTTGAGTTAACTGAAATGGCCTTCTGTTTCCTTTAAGGTATTTATTTTCTAAGATTTATAGCATTTATTCTAAAATATTTTAATACATATCTAAAGCAAAAATTGTCCTATTTCGCACAGAAAATAAATAAAATGTCTTAATTTTATTTTTAAAATAAGCTACTGTATTGCCTGTTTAATAAAATATCCAAATTCTGATTGCTTTATATATGAAATAGAGGCTATTGTGTATTCTGTAAATTAAATAATGAAATTGCCTACTGTATAAAACAGGATATTTTCCCCTAATCAGCCTGCCTTACCTTAAATATTTATAGGCATTATATAAAAATCTAGATTGATATACTTTCAAAAATTATATAAACAAAGGGAAAATTTTATTTGTAATATCTAGTCACTAAAAAAAAAACCCATTAGGTTATTGATCTAATTGTCATCAATTGATAAAACATGACCTTAAAAATTTACAAATGAGCATCATTTGTCTATATAAAAATCATGACCTGCACTAAAAACTGTGATAAATTATTATTTTGGTCATCTAAGAAACAAAAATGCTTCTCATTCTCAGCCCCATTTCCACTTATCTTCTCTCTACTATACCCTGCTTATTGTCATCTTCTATCCTTGAGGCACATTACCATGGAATATATCTAGTGGAACCAGGAAGATTTTATAGAGAAGATGAAGAAAGGCTAAGATGGTCAAGAACTTGCTTTTGGGCCAAAGGGGTAGACTCAGAGTACTCAATAAGCCTGGGTGGTCTCTGAAGGACAGCTGGGCACAATAACAATTATTTCTCCAACAATCTTTATTTTGCTATTGTGTGTATTCTATACACTTAACCCCGCAACCTAGGAAACAGCATCTATGTTCGATAAATAAATGTGTTAGTTTTGGCTCATATTTTTCCCAGAGCAATGGACAATGTATCAATTTTTGGAGAACTTTGTGTCTAAAACTGCATAGAGGCTGGGGCTGGGGTAGAGTGGTAAGTCTTGTATGGCTCTGAATTACCATAATTTCCTTAAAACTTATATAAGTTACATATAGGTAGATAAATAGTGTGTCTATTAATAAGTTTCAAAGACCAAGATATTTACATTCATCAACTATTTAAACTGTTATCAGTTTAAATAACCCATAACAACCTATGAAATAAGTATGACTTTTATCTGTATTTTTGTAGAGACAATTGAATCACAGAGTATAAAGTGCTAGAATGTAAATCCATGCTGTTTCAGTTATAGATACTAAAAATACACTTGCAATAACAATATTTACAATAACAGCTAACATTTATTGAGTTTTCACTGTGCTTAAGTGATATCAAAATATATTTCATGAATTTACTCATTTAATTCTTACAGCAATCTTTTGAGGTAGGTAGTAATATTATCTTCATTTTACTGATTAAAAAAAGCACTGAAACAGAAATGTCAAATATCACACCTAGTACCATGTATCTGTGAAATAACAAAGCCGGAAGATTATATAGGAAGTCCTTTATTTTGTTGTCTGGAAAAACAGTTTATTTCATATAGCTTTAAATTAGAGCAAAGAACCCACACCTTATTTTTTCCCCAAATTATCTTGGTTATTATAACATTCCTATTTCTATTTATGAATTTGAAAATCACTGTGTGTGTGTGTGCATCAGCCTTTAAATTTAGTGATTTATCACACTTTAGCAATTATAAATTTATTTCTATTCAGTTTACATTAAGATTTTATGATAAAAATATTACATAAATAAAATGCTAATGAGATATTCACTGTGCATCTTTATATTAAAGGCAATAATAGTAAAACAATACCTATATTCCTATTTGGAAATCATTAATGAAAGCATCAGCTCAGTGTTGGCTAAAGATGGTTATTAAAGTTACCTTATGTCAGTTTGAACTGTATGAGGTTGTCAAAAAAATTTGACCAGTTTTGACTTACAAAATTTAATTTTCCTATGTTCAACTTAATACTGTGAATAGGGTTTATGCAAGCTATGGAAGATATTCATTGATTTAAATGCAGAACTTGCAACTCTAGCCAAAGCTAAAATTAATTATGCATTATTATATCTTACCAAATTTCTCTACCAGTTGATTAAACTTCAATATGTGTAGCTACAATGCTTTTAGCCAATGAATGCTCTGAAATTTATTGAACATGTATTCCTGGGAATACAAAATATATAACTATCAGCATTTTATAAAAGGAAACACACACTATATTCATGGGAACTTTACAAACCATGAAAACTCAGGTTAAATAAAGGTGTTCAGGATAGAATTTATGTAAGAATTTGCACAAAGCCCAACGATGAATTGATCCCACAGACCTCTTAAAGGTATATTGTATAACTTAGTAAATGTTTCTTTTTGAAGATAAAAATACGTATTGAACTAAAAAAGCAGAGGCTATTAAGAAGAGTAACAGGCAGTGGTAGTTATATTTCACATAACAATCCAACACATGACATATATTTCTTTTAATTAAAACATGGTAGAATGCTGGAATTTGGTAATCTGTCTCATAATGCTCATAAGCCGAGTAGCAATAAACTTTGCTAAATACTAAGTTTGAGAAAATGCTGTGCAGCAGATGGTGACTATGAGCCTCAAGTCTCTCCCAGAGCTGCAAACAGTACCATCTGCTGCTCTGCTGATTTCTTTTTTGTTCATTGGTATCAAATTTAACAGAGATCACACTTTACATTCTAATTTCACACCCTGACCACAATGATGGGAGCTCTCCCCAATGTAAACTTATTCAATATAATAAGGAATTTTGTTCTTCCTTAAAAAAAAATATTAGACATGTCTACTCTTCCATTCATGATAGAGTAAGATAAACCAATTTTCCTTCTGTTTGAAACAAACTAAAACACCACATCAAATGTATGAAAAACACTTCTCCAAACACTGGACATTAGGCAATAAAAAATGGATCCCTAAGAAATGGGAAATAGATATTTAACATTTCCCCAGGTTCCTCTTTGACAGAGATACAAACTAATATAAACAGAGGTAAAGCCTCAATAAATCTCAGCAGACTTCCTGAGTTAAGAACAGAGACATGAGAATCTGAGAAAACAAGGACAGTAAAGACCACAGAAAAAATTACTAGAGAAGAGAGAGCAGTGTAGAAAGATAATTCCGGAGATCTGCAAAGGGACCGTATCAAGTATTCAGCAGAGTATTGATCAGTAAACCTGTGTGAGGAAATGCCAGTGATGAGGGAAAGAACTGTCAGAAAATATTTAAGGTAGTAATACCTAGTACTACCATTAGGCTGGAAATAATGCCTATCTATTCTCACAAGTTAGACTGGAAAACTAACAAGTATTAAAAGTAAGATGAAATGGACCAAATGTTTTTGAATTAACTACTCTCCAGATCAAAGCACAAGAATATTTATAGTAATAAAAAATATATATTCAGAACTCAAATAACTTTAGCTCATGATGTCTGCAATACAAACAAAAATTAGCAGGAATACAAAGAAGCAGGAAACTAATTAGGAGAAAATTCAATCAATCAATTAAAACTGGCACAGATATTAAAATTAGCAGATAATTATAAAACAGATCAAACCCATCCCCATATGTTCACAAAGTAAGCAGAGGCAGTACATTTAGCGATTAAATGTCTCCCATTCAGCAGTTTTGAAACTACAAAATTAACAAAACGAATCATATGACATTCTGAAAATTAAGCAAGGTATATGACAATATGAGAAATGTTCATGTTTTCAAATCTGCTTAAAGTAAGAAGAGTGAGAATCTGTGTCATTCTTGTCTGAAGCTACACTCCAATTTTTCCCAGTAGAGTAAGCAAGGAGCTTTATCATACTGTAATAGACAATGAAGACTACCATATCTTCTGCAAAGATTGAATGAGACTCACTAAATTTGGAGGAGTAGATGATATTCATGCTCAGTGGCATTATTGAGGATCAATAGAAATTATATAATCTGATATAATATTAGAATGAAAAAAAGACTTAAAATTTTCAGGCTCAGAAATCTTTGTAATGCCATCAAATATGCCAACATATATGGAATTGGAGCCAAGAAGGAGAGGAGCAAGGAAAAATGTTCAGAAAAAATATTTGAAGAAAGAATGCCTGAAAAATTACCAAATCTGATGGAAAATACTCATCTACACATCCAAGAAGCTCAATAAGAGTAAGAAAATCAAAAGGCAGGATAAGTACAAAGAGATCCTCTCATAGATATATTATCATAAAAAAAATTGAATAAAATGGACAAAGACAAAAATATTTAAACCCTCAAGAGAAAAACAAAAGACTAATTATGTTTAAAGCACTCACAATAAGATTCATATCTGATTTCTCATTAGAAACAAAAACACCTGAAATGAGTAGAATAAAAAATTAAAGTAGTTTAAGGGGGAAAAAAAAGTCAACCAAAAATTCTATATCCAGCCAAACTATCCTTCAGAAGTAAAGGTGAACCAGAGATATTCCCCAAACAAAAATAAATTAGAGGATTGACTGCTGGCAGACCTGCTTTACAAAAATTGATAATGTAAATCTTTCAAACTAACACCAGATATTAGAAATGGTTCAAAATAATTAATCAAATTCACAGAAGAAAATAAGTGCTATATATACATCTTAATATCAGAGATTCAAAAGATATATAATTTCCTTTTTTTTCTCTTTATTTCTTTATTAAACACAAAATTGCACAGAACAGTATTTTATAACACTGTGTTCTGGGGATTCTAATAACAAAGATAACATAAAAAATCTAGAAGAAATAGAGGTAAACTTGAGTAAATTTTCTACATTTTATTAGAAATAAACAATTACAAATGCGCAATATTTTGTTAAAAGATGCACTATGTAATATCATATCTAAAAATAAATTAAAATATAGTAAAAATAAAATCAACAGAGTAATTAAATTAAAAATGACTTTAAAATAAGAATTTTACTAATGACAAAATGTGCATTTCATAATAATAAAAGGGTAAATACCTGAAGAAGATAAAACAATTATAAATGTGTTTTCACCTAATATCAGAGCCTCAAAATACAGAAAAAGAAAAACTGACAGAAAAAGAAAGAAGAAAAAGACAATTCAATAACTATAATTGGAAGTTTCAATGTCATACTCTCAATAATTTATTGAAAAACTAAGTAGAAAATTAGCAGATATATAAAATGCTTGCAAAATATTATTAACTAACTTCATATAAATAATATATAGGATACTCCACTAAACAATACAATAAACATTCCTTTCAAATATATAAAAAAACTTAAACAAGTATTAGTGACTAAAATCTAGCAATATTTAAAATAGATTATATGCTACAATCAAGTAAAGTTTATGCCAGAAATGTGAGGTAAGATTAACATTAGAAACAATGTAATACACACCATTAATAAACTAAAAGACAAAAAGTACATGATTTGTACACTGAAAAAATGCACTGAGAGAAATTAAAGAAGATTTAAATGAAGAGACCTTTCATGTTTAAGCATAGAAGAAACAATATTGTCAGGAAAGCAATTCATTCCAATTTGATTTATAAATTCAATGCAATCTTTATCAAAATCTCAAGAAAACTTTTTGTAGAATTTGACAAGCTGATTCTAAAATGTATTTGGAAACACAATAGACCAAGAATAGTCAAAAAATTTGGAAAAAAAATAGAAGATTTATACTACTTGATTTCAAAAATCACTATAAAGCCACAGGAATAAATACAGTGTGGTATTAATGCAATTATAGTCATATAGGTCAAAGTAACAGAATTGGGAGTATAGAATAAATCGTTATGATTTAATTGATTTATAATCATTTAATTTTCAATAAAGGCACCATGGCAATTTAATAGAGAAAACAGTCTTTTTACCAAATTTTTCTAGGGCAATTACATATCTACATGCATAAATAAATATACATACACTTTTATTTTTCTAAGAATCATGAAAAAAATTAGAGAAACCATAGTCTGAGAGAAAATAACTGCAAACCACATATTTGATAATGGACTTACATGCAGAACATATGAAGAACTCTTACAATGTAATACAAGACAAACAACTCAATTAAAATGGGGGAAAGATTTGAATGGATATTGCATGAAAGAAGGCATATAAATAAGTAGCACCTAAAATGAAACTTAATATTATTAGTCATTAGGTTAATGTAAATGAAATACCTAATGAGATTCAGTACATACCCATCAGAATGGATATACCCAAAAGACAGACTATACCAAGAGTTGTAGAGAATATGGACAGACTGGAACTCTTATGTATTGCTAGTGGAAATGCAAAATGATACAAGTTTTGAAAATAGTTTAGCACTTCCTTAAAAATTTTAACATACACATACTATATGATATAATGATTCCATTGTTAGGTGTTTACCAAGAAAAAAATTAAGCATCTGTTTATACAAAAAATTTGTACAGCTTTTTAATTGTAGATGTGTATATATGTAAGCTTGTACATAAAAGTTTTATTTTAATATCCTAGAAGTTCAGACAACCCAAGTTTCTATCAATAGGTGAATATATAAATAGATTACAATATATCCATACAATGGAATTCTACTCAGTAATAAAGATAAATGAGTTATTGATATAGATAATAACATGGATATATTTCAAAATAATAATACTGAATAAATAAATCCAGTCAACAAAGAGTGCATACTGTGAACTCCATTTGTATGAAATTCTAGAAAATGAAAAGCAATTTATAGTGACAGAAAACATATTAGTGTTTGCTTTAGGACCAGAAGGGAGTAGTGCAAGTAAGAGGGATTATAATGGCTGAAAGGAAAATTTGAGGATTGATAGATATGTTCATTATTTCAAGTATTGTGATAATTTCATATATATATGTATATATGAATATGAACATATATACATGTCAAAACTTATCTATTACTATACTTTAAATATATAAAGTTTATCACATGTCAATTATACCTCAATAAAGCTATAAAATACAAAGTTTAGCTAGAGTTTCATGCTGTACACCAAAGTAGTTCAAAAAAGTGAGATAGGATATGGATTTTAGTCATAACTTATTTTTTAGTTGCTGCACCTGCACACTTAAAAGATTTATTTCACTGAGGCACAGACATACTAATTAAGGACAAATCTTTTAGATATAATTGAGGAATGTCTACTTAAAAAGCTAGTCCAACTTTCCTAGAAAATGTAAGCACTTTTTCAGAGCAGTGACTGCAAATGTGATAAAAAGGAAAAACTGGCTTTACATTTTGACAGTTTTTCACATTTTTTTTTTTTTGGTAAAGTCAAAGGAAGACCTGATATCAAATACGTAGTTTGAGGAACAAAGAGACAATATAGGAATGTGTTTATGTGAGATGAGAAATTTTAAGGAGGCTACCTTCATATAGTATGAAAGTTGATATTAAGTGAAAGATAAAATGTGTTGTATAGAACACTGTCTCAAGTAATTAGAAGTCTGTGGTCTCCACGAAGCTCTGCTAATTGTCTATTTTAAACAAGGACACTTAACTTCTCTAAATTGTTTCTCATACAGAACGAGGAATTTTGTCAGATATTGGCTAGAAATATTGTTTAAAATGCTGTGTTTCTAGAAGCTATGTAGGATATGAATGGTGCATTTCTATTCCTCGTTAAACAATTTTTACAAAATAAACAAAAATCTTTTAAGAACTTGAAATGCTAGCTTAAAGAAACTTTAACATGTTAATTGTCATGAAAAATAAGAGGAAGAAAAGGATATCGCCACCTGGACAAAATTACTGTTTTTAAAATAATAAAATTACTCTCAAAAGGAATAGCCTTGTTATTTTAATTATCTTAAAAATGATATTATAGTATATAGTGATCTGATTTGGGTTATAAATACTTTCATGAATATTTTTAGGGAAAGATTTTAATGGCGTTTATATTATTTATATTTGTTATAATCCAATTTATCTGAGGATACCCATAATATATTGAATAAAATTTTGTGTGTTGACAATTAAATCACCTCATTTTTCAATACCATGGCAAAGGTATTCTAAGGAGAAAGTTCTTCCATGGAATTCTAACCTCAACACAATCTCAACTGGAAACAAATAAATTTCATTGGATGAACAGGGTGATAAAATCCTCTCTCTCATTTGAAGTACTGTGACAGTAAACTAGACCAGTTTGACAGTTGGGGTGGTTGAAGACATATAATTTTACCATGAAGCTTTACAATTGAGAATCCAATAGGGTTTGAACTATGTAGAATGGCACAAAATAGCAATATAATTTTTGATTTTGTTGAGATGTTGAAAATATTTTCTATATCATGTTGCTTAATGTCCAGTATATCTAAAGAAAAAATGTCTTCTCAAGATTTTATTTTTAAGCATTTTCATTTCTTGGGACTATTTTTAAACACTATCAGGCAATATGTTTCTGAGATAGTACCATTTTGAACTTTTCACAGTATGTCGTTATTCTAACACAGTGTAAAATTTTCACTACAACAAGTGTAAACATGTTTAATTGATGGAAAATATCAAGTAGCATTCAGTCACATTTTTTCCTAAAATTATTTCCACAGTAGTTATTTTATCCATGTTATTTTCAAAGTAAAGAAGATAGAGAAACACATACAGCCTACTCCTTGCCAGCAACTAAAATAATATAAGATCATAAGATATTTAAAGGGAGCTATGACATTTTTAAGTCCCATTTTATTTTCTATTTAATTGAGCATGAAGAAATTTTTTCAATGTGTTTAAACAAATACTTTACTACACTTTTTATATTTTTATTGCCCAGCTGCCTTATATAAAAGAGAGATTATTTCTTTATGATATCTCAGTCATTGTCTAGCCAAACTATTAATCTTGGCTAGTGCGGTATTTTGTCCCAGTAAATATTTCATCTGCTTAGGTTAGTATATTTCAATTTTTATTTGTCATTATTAATATCCTTTATATTTGGGGATATTAATTCAGGGGAAAAATTGAATTAACACCTCATACTTGATGATTTGATGACTCTTGCCTCTTATTCAGTTGTGGTAGACAACTTTTGCATATTTATCCATCCCAAGAAACCTTCTCTATTTCATAATTATCACTCATCCTCAAATTTGGGTTTCTCTATTAAGATTGCTATACTTTTTGTAACTCCACTGACCACGAAGTTTAGATGAGGAAAGGATAGCTGATACTCCCTGAAAGAAATTTGAAATTGGATTAGAAATGCTAGATATAAGGTCATGTAAACTTTAGAATGGAGGACTCATAGTGAGAAAAGACTGCATAAAGGGTGTAATGAAAAGGAAAAAAGACTGAGAAACACTACTTAAAATAAACCAAGGTTTTTCATGTGCATATTGACCTCTGTCTCAGCCATAATACAAACTATATATATATATCTTTTCTTATAAAAAGTCTCCAAGAATTGATAATTCTAGAATTTGGTATCAGCTTTATATCTATTCTTCCTAAGTTCAAAATCAATATGTAAGCTGTTTTCTGAATTAAAGAGCTGAAAAAAATATTTATGTTTCCTGTCATTAATAAGCATTTTTAAAACAGCACTTGTTTTGCAGTCTCATTTGATCAAAAATAGTTTTCCTTTTAAATAATGAAACTTGTCACTGGCTCATTCTTCCATGGGAACAGCTGCTCATTGCATGTTTGAACATATTTGCTTAAGAAATAAAAAATTATTAACATTCTAATCCTCTAACCTTTTAAGGCAAGCCAGCTGTGATTATTCACAGCTAGACTATAGCCTTTGGTTTCAGCTTTGCGGAATTGGTTTTCCTTGATTTCTCAGAGAATATTATCTAAACAATTTGATTTTCTGAATAGAAGCTATACCATAAGCAAAGCAATCTCAACTACAGACCCAAGAACGAAGGAAAATATTTTTTAAAATATTAATCTGGTTTTGCTAAAAGTAAAAATTTTTCATTGCATTTATATTACTAAAAAAACTTATGGCACATAATATGGCTATAGTACTAGGTATTGTTTTGAACACTTTAAGATATTAATTAGTTTAACATTCACGAAGAAGGTACAGTCATTACCCTAGCTATTTTATAGTTTAAGAAACTGAGCCAAAGAGTGGTTAAGCCACCAGCCAAAGGCCACACATCTGGTAAGTGCCAATGCCAAAATTCAAACAGAGGCTGTCTGGCTCCAAACGCTATGCTTGTTATCATTAAACTCTAATATTTTAAGTACTCAATTAATTATGTTACATATTCTTTCTCATTTATCCTCACAGCTACCCAACAAGGTAACATGATTATTATCTTCACTTTGACAGGTGGAGACCATGAAGAGGGAATTTGATCACCTAACCCAAAATCCCAATAGTTAAGAGATGAGCATCACATTTGAACCCAGATCCTTTCTGATTCCAGAACCCTGAAGCAGCACCACCCCAGGACATCATGCCAATTGCTTTCCAACATTTAAAGGTAATGTGTACCATTCAATGAGAATCACAGCCTTATAGTGTGGCATAAATCAATCTGCTAGTCACTGACTAAAGTATTTCTTCTCACCTATAATGCCATTTTTTTTTGCCCACATGAATGACAGCTCTAACCATAGAATTCCATTTTTTTCTTATAGGAATTGAAGATATCTGGAAGATAGTCCATTTATAATTTTGAACTATTCCTGAAATAGCCTTATAATTTTGACCTTGGAGATGCCAATCCAAATGATGATCATACATTTTCCCTGGGTTCTGGGCATAATGCAATCTAACATTGCATGTTTAGTATATCCTGAGTCCAGATATGGGAAGGTCACTACCTATAAATATATGTTACTAAAAAAAATGAGTTATCCCAGTACAAGTGATAAATATTCATACACTACTAATCATAAGATATGCCATGCCATTCTTTATATTGTATTTAGTAACTGACTTAAAACCTCGTATCACATTCTAATTATGTTGGCAGGGCAGATATTTTATTACCATTTTATAGATGATAAAAATGATGTCTAGATGCTCCAGTGGCATCAAACCAAGGTAAAGTTAGAATTTAGAATTGGGACATGTCATCAATTATGCGTATTCTAATAAATACACTTTTGGTGAAAAGGTCAAGGCAAGGATGCTGCTCTTCATTAAGGTCGCTCAGCTACTGTTTTTCTGTTATCCAAAGTAGACCCAGACAACATCTATATCTTAAAACAACTGTGAAAAATATTTAAAAACTGAAAGGTAAATTGATATGTTGTTTTGTCAACAGTTTGGTAGGTTCCAAATACTTAATACTTCACCTGTAACTTTATACTATGTCATTGACTCACCTTTGCCAGTTTGTACTCATTCACCAGGTTTAAAGTAGTTGTATGCCTCCACAAACACATATGAGGACTTCTAGAAGTTTTACTCAGCCTCTACCAAGCTTCAAGTACCATGGAACATGTGCTCTTATTCAACTCATCTATGCTTACAGTTCTAGAGATATACAATTCTATGCAGATTTCTCTATTTACTAACATAAGGGAAAAGAAAAGAACACACAGAAAGGAGTTGCCATAGATAAATAAAACAGATATCCTATAGAACCAGGAGTATTTGACTCTACCTATATCAATGAATTAATTATAAAATCTTGTCTCTAATTCATTCCTATTCTTTCCATCCTCATAGAATGTTAAAATGGAGTGTTATATATTCAACACAGTAAATACCTTCTTTTCTGGAAGCTTACTGAGACCCAACTGGGGCTCAAGACAGTAACAAAGAGATAGCTTCTGAGGCCTGTATTCAAGCTCAGCTTTAAGGCAGGAACAGAAAATAATTTTAATTTAATATTGTCAACTGTGATTATTTGGAACTGAGTTTTGGAGCACTCTATTGTCACACACTAGCTCATCAAGAAATAATAGTATGAATGAATACTAATCTATTTCATAATTATGTATGAGGAAAGATATAACCCTCATTCTAAAAAAATACTTTAAGTGGGTATGTTTCAAGTAGATCCCTGAGAATTCCACATGTCTCCATATAGTTCACTTCAGTAACACAGATAGCAACAGTGGGCCACGTACACTGAACGTGCATTTAAATGGAATATCCACTTCTTCGCAGTAATTATCTAACTTTAATATACTTAAGGATTACACTAAGTATGCACAGTATTTAGAAAATGTAAATTCCTTAGCCATATCCTTAGAATTTATGTTTCAGTACAAGGAACTACTGTTATCCAGTGACAAGACATAGAGAAAATCTTTAATGTAGTTACTGTAATGTAATCTAAGAAAAGTAGTGAACAGTTGAATTGACTATAAAATTTGGTTCATAGAAATCATGCCAAATGCATTTCTTTCTACAAAGAAAAATTGCTTTAGAATAAAAAAAACTGGAGAATTAAAGTAAAAATATTTAATAAAAACTAAAATAGTATATTTTATTAAATTTTAATATTATTACTTAATTAATAGTTAAGTGAATACCAAATACCCTGATTTTATTGAAACATAATAGACAATTAGTTGCTCCTATTTACATTGTACAATTCAATGAGTTTTTTTCAATTATAGTTGGCATACAATAACATACAAGTTTCAATGGTACAGCATAGTGATTAGAGATCTACATAACTCAAAAAGTGATCACCCCACTAAATCTAGTACCCCTCTCCCCCTTACATATTTATTACAACATATTAATCATTTTCCACATGCTACACTCTACATCACCATGTCTATTCTGCAACTTTCCATTTGTACTTCTTAATTCCTTTGCCATTTTTTGCTGTCTCCCCAAACCCTCTTTCATCTAGTAGCCCTCCAAATATTCTCTGTATCTATGAGTTTATTTCTGCTTTTGTTGTTGTTGTTATTTATTTTGTTCTTTAGATTCCACATGTACGTGAAATCATGCAATATTAGCTTATTTTGGGGGGGGGGAAGCTCTTTAGCTGTCCTTCAACTCTAAATGAGAGCTTTGCCGGATAAAGTATTCTTGGTTGTAGATACTGAGTTTTCATCACATTGAATATTTTGTGCCAAGTCCTTCTGTCCTGCATAGTTTCTTTTGAGAAATCAGCTACCAGTCTTATGGGTGCTCTCTTAAGCATTTATTAAGTTACTACCTAGTAGGTAACTAACTGCTTTTCTCTTGTTGCTTTTAAGATTATCTCTTTGTATTTAACCTTTGACATTTTAATTATAATGTATCTTGGTGTGGGTCTCTTTGGGTTCATCTTTTTTGAGACTCTGAGCTTCTATATGTCTATTTCCTCACTGCATGAGGGAAGTTTTCCAACATTATTTCTTCAAATAGCTCTTCAATGTCTTGTTTATCTTCAGGTACCCCTATGACATGGATATTTTAATATTTAGTAGTGTCCCAGAGGCTCCTTAAATTATTATGATAGTCTTGGCTTTTTTTCTCTTGCCATTTTGATTGAATGTCCTTGGCTTCCCCATCCTCTGTATCGGTGGTTCAATCCTCTATGTCGGTGGTTCAATCCTCTTCTTTATCACTCTGTTTTTTCCAACTAATATACTCTTCATCTCAGATAATGAGTTTTGTATTTCTGACTGGTTCTCTTTTATAATTTTTATTTCTATTTTTATATTTTTTATCATTTTGTTAAAGTTCTCACTGAATTCCTCTGCACTTCCCATAAGTTCATTGAGTATCTTTATAACCCGTGTTTTGAACTCTGTTTCTGTTAGATTGCTTGATTCCATTTTTCCAGGATCTCTACTCTATTCTCTCATGTTTTCTGCTTCTTCATTCTCTCATTTTGGATGTCTTTCTGTATCTGTTTCTATGGACTAAGCAAAGCTCTTAAGTCTCTCGGTCTTATTAGTGCAGCTTTGTGTAGGTGTCCAGTGACATAGTCCTGAGAGGGGTTTAGTTCAGGCCAAATTTAGCCACAGCCTGTGCCCCTCTGTGGCCATTCATTAAGATTCAGCAAGCAATCTGCAAATTCTGTGCTTGTAGTTGTCTAAAGAAACCACACCAGAAACTGAGGCCGGTTGCCACCAGTGTGAGTCTTGGCGTTACTCAGCAAGGAGCATCTGACTCAAGGAGGACACACTTGGGTGTGGCTTGGGTGGGGCCATGAGTTGTAGAAGGTGGAATTTCAAGAAATTCTCAAGGCAGAGTGACCTCTATTATCCAGTTTGATGAGTCTCTGCTATGGCAGCGCTGAGTCAGCACACTGGAAACAGAGAGGGCTTAACAGATGAAAAATAGATACTGCAGGTACTTCTGTCTGGGAGAGATCATTGTCCTCAGTCCTCACTCCAACAACTCAGTGTTACCCTCTAAGTCCCTGGTGCCCACCTACCCTGCCCCTTGCCAGCAGCCCACACAGCACTGGTGCTGAGAGCGAGCAGGACCTTCACTGTCAACGTCTGCTTCCATTCAGGGCTCCTTTAAGAGATGTCTGCAGCTGCTGGCTGCTGCTGCAGCCTCTGTCCCACTCAACTGCTTGGGACCAAGCAGCCTAGCATCTTCGGCCCCTCCTACCTTCAACTGTTGCAGGTTGATTAATTATTTCTCTTCTTAGTCGTAAGTGCTTCTGTTCATCTAGATCCCAGGTGAATTTCCTTGCTGTTTGCTCTGTGTTTCTGTCACAACTTTGATTTGGTCACAAGAAGGATGAACAAAGAAAGGCCTCTATCATCTATGTCATTTTTCCTCCTGCTCCAATATACAATCCTAAAATGAGAATACTATTTATAACTTGTATCTCGTCGCATTCTATTTTCCTGTGCTATCTGCTTGTTTTCCCTCCAGAGAGAACAAATATATTGTATTTTGTGTTATGCTTCCTTTTTTGTTCTTGTTTTTGCTTTAGTTTTGGGACTCATACATGTAAGCATAACCAATACATTGTAAAATTTTTCCTGTTTGAGAGCTTTATAAAAAATGGTGTAGAATGTATATAATTTTATGGCACTTCCATTTAACCACAATATTATGTTTTAGAAGTTTGTTTGTCTTATTGTATGTAACTATAGTTCAGTCATTTTCACTCTTGTGCAGTACTCTATTGTGACACACCAAAATTTCTTTAACCATTCTCCTGTGGGTGGTTGTTAGAGTGTTTTCTAGTTTTGTTGTGTTTTTTTAATTTACAATGCTGATATAAATATTTTGTATATATCTTTCTGTGTACATTAGAGTTTCTAGGTCAATTGATATGTGAAAATTTAATATTATAAGGCAATATTTTTTTTCAAAGAAATGGTACAATTTACTTCCAATTATTAAATTCTCATTGATGTACATTCTTCTAATATTTGCAATTTTCTGACTTCCTAATTATGGCCAATCTAGAAAGTGTAAAATGATATCTCATTTATGTTACACACATTTTTGAAAATTAGTTTTATTAGGTACACAGTTTCAGCTCAACATTTATTTTTCACAATACCATGGTAATGTTTTCCACTTTCTTCTGGTTCCATTTGTTAATGCAAAAAAATATGCTGTCTTTCTAATTGTTGTTTCTTTATAAATGATCTGGATTTTCTTTATGTCCACCTTTAAGGCTTTTTTACTTTGTATTCTGAAAACTTCAATATAATTAATTTGTGCCTGATTTATTTTTTATTTGTCATACTTAGAATATTGATTCATAAATTTTTCATTTGCATTACCATTTCTATTAGTACTGGGAAATTTGTAGCTGTTTTACCTCAAGTTATTTTTTAATTTTCTTCCTCTATAACAACAATTAACTATATATTACACACTTTTGTCTGTCCATCATATTTCTTAATTTTTTTATTATTTTCGTATCTTTATCTAAGAGATGATTAAATCTGGGTAATTTCTTTAGATACATCTTTCAGTTTTCAGATTCTTTCTTTAGTTGTTTATTATCTGTAGGTTGATATAGTCATTCAATTTTTTTTCAAGGATATTATTTTACATCAATAAAATCTTCATTTATTAGTTTATAGTTTGTTTTCAAATATTTATATTCAATTATTAGACCCTTTTGTTTTAGTTTCTCTAATTGTGTCTTTTTTCTTTAAATATTTCTTACATAGTTTTTATATTATAAATTTGATAAGCCCAATATCTGTAGTCCCTCAAGATTAAAATCAGTTATTTGATTTTCATTCCACCTTTCACACAGGATGTTTGCCTTCTGTTGTGTTTATTGGGCCTTGTTTGTGAACTCATTACCTGACCCTAACCTTTGTGAATATGTTGAGATTAAATTAAGGGAGCTTTATTCTAAAGAGGAATACATTTTACTTCTACTAAATTTGGAGGTCATTACTGAACTTAAAGGACTTCAGGCCTCTGCAAAATTCATGGATTGAATCAGTGTGAGTCCCAGAGTCAGTTTTCTATTTTACAGTTAATTCAAGACTCAGTATCCTAATGCGTTAGCAACTTAATGCTATTACATTTTCCTCTGAGGAGAACCTAACCTATTGACAATCAATTTTCTGTTACAAGAAACTTTTTGGAAGAAAAAGGAAGAGGGAACTGTCTTTGGAGACCTTTCCTATTACCTAAGAGACAAAAATGCTCAACCATGCATATTCTAGCCATGGTAGCATCTGTAGGGATGTCCTAAGAGCACCCATTTAACTATAAGGCTGGAAGAGAAATTTAAAATAATGCCATGCCAATGTCAGAAAATACTACAGATTTCAGGGTTTTAAAATTTATAATTAAGGTATAGAATTTGAATCATTAACCCTTTTACAAAAAGTTAAAATTCTTTCTGTATTAGATTTGTGGTCTATAGAAATTGACATTTATATTGCTGTATAGGGGAAAAATAATTATTTAATTCTTTCTCCTTTTCCATTCCACTGGATATTTGTAGAGGGCTTTCATTAAAATAATATAAATATATGAGAACAAAAGTGAATAAGCAAAGGTGGATCAAATAGGATGTCACAAAGGCTAATGAGATTTAAAAAAAAAAACTGTGCAAATAAACCTCGGTTGAATTTGCATAACAATATCCTCATGATGACATATATTCATTGTAAATTCAATATTAAGAGAAACAATATAATTACCAATTATACTAGATTTGATCATCTCAGAGGGGATGCTGAAGTGTAAGAAGTTAAAATTGACTGAACTGATGAGCTAATAGCCATTTTTTTAGCATTTTATTTTATTATTAGTTTCAAGTATACAGTACATTGGTTAGACATTTGTATAGTTTATGAAACGATCTCCCTGATTACTCTATCTTCCCTCTGGTTCTACACATAGTCATTACCTTACTGCTGATTGCAATCCCTCTGCCATGCTCCCCATCAACTATTGATTTGTACTTCTTTAACCTTTCACTTCTTTCTTCCATCTTCTCAACCCCACTCCTTTCCAGCCATCATCACATTGTCCTCTATATTTGTGAGTCTATTTTCAATTACTTTGTTCTTTTTGTTCCTTAGATTGAGACTATAAGTAAAATCACATGGTATTTATCTTTCTCAGTCTGACTTATTTCACTCAGCATAATAGCCTCTAGGTCCATCCATGTCATTGTGAATGGTAGGATTTCATTTTTTTTATGACTGAGTAATATTCCCTTGTATATATGAAATATAACTCTCTTAGTAGTCATTTTTTTATCTTTATTTACTTTTAGCTTTCAAATTTTCCTTCCCATTTTTCCCTCAACTAAGGGGTTAGGAAAAATTTTTCTTTTTAGTATTAGTGTTCACTCTCAGAAACAAAAGCATTTTGAGTTATCAGATAAAAGATTTATTATAGGAATTCAGCTTTACACAAATGTACAAAAAAGCTAGAGAAGTAAAAGTCTACAATGGCAGGAGGAACCACAACTAGTGACTCCTCCACAACTAGTCTCAAGTCTGAGAGGCCAAGTGGGCCTGTTGCAAAGGGAAGTGGTGAAAAACTCTGTAAGAGAACTCTATTGATCTGCAGTAAAGTATCTTGTAATGGGCCTGGGCCTTTTATTGGTCAGCATGGTCAAAAACAAGAACTGGAAGCAGAGAAGAGGAAAACAAGTACAAACTGGAATCTGGGTGACAAACAGCACTTCTCTGTGTGTCACCCAGGCTAGCCACTATTTCCTACAGAGAGCAACGGTTGTTGCTTCACTTCTGCCTCTCAAATCTCACAAATGTACCTTGTTTATTCAACTCTAACCAGGAGCAATTCAAGGAAAGGGATTCTGGGAAACATAGTTCTAATTTAAAAAACATGATAAAAATATTTCATCATAGTCACTTTCAGTTAATTTTAGTAGTTTTTGACATCTCGCACTTCTCAAAGAACAATAGAAATAAAATCACAAGATATAAAAGTTAACTGAAGGTGTATTTTCCTTGTTAAACATTATTAAGATTTTCCTTATTAAGAATATATATCTTTACATATATTTATATATTTACTATGTATATTTAAATTTGTATTAAAGATATAGTTAGATACAAAATAGGTAAATAGATAGATCTGACATTGACTGACTATAAAATGTTTAACAGAATCATGGATTATTTAATATTGACATAAGTGTTTTCTATCACATGTTCCTTTTGTAGCAAATAACACAAGGACTTTCTTGATAGTTTTATAAAATCTTATTTCAAAATATCTTTTCCTTCTCTAAGATAAGCAGTATGTTCCATTATATATAAAAACTAGAAATTTGATAGAAGGTTTCAATTTAATCTTCTATCAAAAGGCACCAAGGAATTTCCCAGATGAAATATATAATGTGAACATGTTTCTCTGAGCTTTGTTCTTCTCATTCCAATATGAGAAATTATTGAGCTTGCGTTATCTATGCCCCTTAGAAATATGTGCAAATTTTGTGGCAATAAAATCTGATGATATTTAAAACATATTAAAATAAGTTAGTATTTAAGCAAATTAAGACAAAAGATTGTATTTAAAGTAAGATAAAGTTGTATTTAAATGTCATGATCTGTTCTACATTTTTAACATGTTATTCAAAATGTAATATTTGGAGGAAGTTTTAAAAATAAATAATCAATAAACATGCAACTCTCTTATTATTTCCCCAATACATGTGTTAAAAGGTCTTTATCTCCCTTGGAATAACACACACACACACACACACACACACACACACGCACGCACACACATGCACACACACACACATAGACTCTTTAGCATGAGCTTTATATGTTTTGTAATCTGGGTTAGCTATATTTTCACTCTTCACACATTCTTATAGGTACACCGTCTACAGTAGCCTAAAATATTTGTGGTCCTCAGAATAACTCATACATTTCCCCATCTGCCAGCCTTACTATCATTCATACTTTAATGACTAGTTCTCATATGCTGTAAGGATTCTGTGAGTGGCAAGATAGTCTAGTGGTATACACCAAGCAATTTGATATCTGCTTGAGATAAGACTTGCACCGCCCTCTGCGAGCTTGAACAGATTTAGTAACCTCTCTTTTATTCTTTTTCTTTACTTATAAAGTGGGAATACAAACAGTCACTCTATTATGAAACAATGATATAGATTAATCAAGAACTTCCTGTGAAATGCTTAGCACCATCTGGTACATAGTAAACAATAAACATTAATTGTCAATTTTATTTTATCATTATCATCATTTTATTATTATTTAGTCTCTCATAGTTAATCATTCCTTATTATGAAGTCAGAACCTTTTTGTAAAAATTTTATTTATTCATTATTTAAAATTCAACACATTGAAGGACTTCTGTGCATCAGATGCCATTTGATTCACGGATTCAACAATAAGTAAAATGGAATAATTTCTGCCCTTGTGAAGCTTACATTCTAGCAATGGAGACATTCAACGATTAAAAAAGTAATATATATTTCTATTAAATTTTTATGTTTCTTGGAGTTATTTTTTCTCCAAGTTATTTTTTCACATTCCTATTAGTATCACTGAAAAATATGCAGTTTCTTACAAAGTAGAGAAAATTTTATTCCTTTTTTTCATAATATCTGGCACATAGAAAGCATCCAATAATCAGCTGTTGCATAAACACAGTAATGAATATATAATATATAATTCCTGATATCCTCAAGTGTGTACTGAATGATCTCTCAACCATGCATAAAACACATTTATTTTATAAAAGTTTAAATGTTTAGGATGATGAAAGGGTTACAAATGCTGTATACTTCAGTGTAAATTTTCAAATAAAAACATCAATAATATTAAAATGGGCATTTCTGAATCTGCACATCTACATATATTTTTGAGTATGTATGTGAAAGCACATAATTTCAGAAAAATATGTCTATAAAAATGAATATTTCTGACAGAGTTTATGCAGATGAGAAAAGTTAAGAATTGAAATAGAGATAAATCAATTCTCATAAGTATTATCTTTTATTCTATGAAAGTTTGATTTTTTTCTCCTCACTTTATGGTTTTGAAAAATAGTTCAGCATTTAATGCTCTAATTCTTACTTTGTTAGAGGGGGTCACAAAATATATGTGTTTATATATAAGAGATTATTTAATATCCTATGCTAGAAAAGAAGACAACAAGTTTACTAAAGATTGTATTGTATGCAAACGGTAGTTATACTACATGAAGTTACTATGCCACAATCAATTTCAAAACATTTATGGCTTGTTCTTGGCAGAATGAGCTTCTTCTGTTTATTTACCTCTCTTGTCAATGTTCAATTTGCATTTCGTATCAGTTGTGTTTTTCTTTTCTATTTATTTCAAGCAGATGTATCTATAGAAGTCGGTTCTTTACCACTTGCAATAGGAGTGTGAATCTTGATAAACTGGTATTTGATAAACAACTTTAGCTTGTTGAGAAGACTGAGTATGCTGGATATCCTTTTTCCCCTCTGTGTCTCTCTATGATGACCTGTCTGCATAGTAGGTTCTCTTACCTTCTGGTTCCTCATTCAGTTCAGCAAGCGAGGAACAGCAGAAAGTGTTCTAGGTAAGTGAGGAGAGTAAAGCTTTAGGAAATATACATACATATATGCATATTTTTTTTTTTTTCTCTCACAGCTAGGGCTGACTTCATAGGTGTGAGACTTATGGAATTGAGCAGGGCCCCATACTCAGAAAGGCTGCATGCTTGGTTTGATGCTCGGAAGTCAACGTCTTGAAATTCTTAATAATCATTTTGAACAGAGGATCCTTCATTTTGCACAGTGCCCTGCAAAGTATGTGGCCTATCTTGCTCTCAGTTCCCTTTCTGCAGTATTGTCCCTGGGAGATTGCACTGTTACTACTGCTTTTGCTTTTTCTGTTTGCATATTTGAAACATTTGCTGAATTTTCTTTATTAAATATTATTGTACTTTCTTTAACTTGTCCTAATTTGTGCATGACACCTATTTATAGCTAGGACCCTTAATGCTGCTAATGGTAAGAACAGCTTACTTCTGGTGTACATAATGAAATATAATTCTGCAAAGACAAGCAAGAGTGTAAGAGTAATAAAATTTTCCTTATAGATTCTACAGTATGCATATTAAGGTAAAAATCTTCCCAAATGTTGACAAACATGTTCTGGAATATAGAAGCTCTTCTTCTCCCTCACTGCCAGTGATCTTAACACAGAGTGGACATTGGAAGAGATATAGAAAGCACTCCATTTTCCTTTATTCTTAAATATTAAATAGATAAATTAATATTTCCCTTCTAGTAAAAATTAAAGCAACCATAGGAGAAACAATTAATTCCATTCCTTTGTCAAGGAGCAGCTTCTGTCTTTTGTGCACTCAAAACACTAACAAATGATGTGTGATGAAGCCATAGGGAATTGGACATATGCAAAAAATTTTAAAGTCAGAAGAAGCAGCCCCACAAGATAGAAAAAAAATGTAGGGAACTTCAATGTAGCTTGAAAGAACATCAAATCATAGACTTTTTAATGTGTCTGAGCTGTAACTTGGAATTTTGAGCACTGTGTGCATAAAGCTACGAATGAGAAAATTATAACTCTAAAGGGAGATAGTTGTAAGGTGATGAATTTTAATTCTTATTTGTGAGAATCAATCTCAGAAAAAAATAATTTGTTAAGCGTGTGAAGGGAGCATTACTGTGGCAACACATCATGTTTTCATTAACCTATAAAAATTCTAATACGTGGTCTTTACCATCTCACTTATGTATGACAAAAATCTGTGTAAAATAATATATTGAACATGAAATACTCTTTAATATATATTTAAAAATAGATTGAGGATGTTCTGTGTGAAAAAAATTGCTCTGCATGTTTTATACTCATTAGCTCATTTATCTTCACGATAATCTTAAGATATTATTATACCTATTTTACATATGAAAAATTAAGGAATGAAGTATTTAGCAACATTCTCTACATCACGCAGCATTATTCTATGTTTTACATACTTATGAAAAATTACAGTTTTCTATACAAAACAAAAATGCATATTTTATGTTCAACATGAGGTATTTTCAAAAATATTTATGATTCTAAGCTTTTTTTCATATTTTTTGCAAACTTATAATGTAACTGCAAATAAAATGCAATTGTTTTGTTTGTTTGTTTGTTTCTTTGTTTGTTTTTTAACCAAAGGATACATACTAGTTGGTAAGTCATTGGCTTTATTTTTGAAAAAAATAATCTTTGTTTTTTGTCTTAGAAATAATTTCAACATGAAATAAGCTTTGACAGAAAGTAGCAGAGAGCTTAGGACTGACTGAGCCTTGAGAAAATGTCTAAAGTTAATGCAGAGATAAAGCAGGAAAGTCAAGGCAACACAGATGGCACCAGAACAGGAGAATGAACAGTCTGCGAGGAAAGAATAAGATCCAGATGTTAGCCTGTCTGTTGATAAATCTATGTATGTCATATCTTATGGTCTAGTTGAGAAAAGCAATCTGAAGAACATATACCATTCCCCAAAACTTTTACAAAATGTTATTTGATAATGATGTCACACAAAATCCTTAGTGCTGCATGAAAGAATTATGTGTGGGAAGAATGTGTGCTGTCTGAGAAGAAAATATTTTAAAAGGCTATGCATCTCTATGTTAGAAAAGACAACAACAAGAGAACGTGACTTTGTATAGGATCAAATTAAGATAATTCTAAATGTCCCCAGTGGAATTCAGTTATGTGAGCTTTAGCCATGGAGAACATTTTTTCCTCTTCAGCCACTGGCTACATTTCTAAATCATTGAAACTTCATTTCCTTCCCACTACTCTGTGAAAATTATTCTTTGGGCATGATTAATAATGTTCTTATTTAAAGAACCTTAAGTATTTTCCAAGTTCTTATATTATTTAACCTGCTAAAGCAGTGACAGGCTCATCCAATCTAAATTAACAAGATTTCAGGGCAAGTTTTCAAATCCTATTCCTATCTTTTGTTGGCTTCTCTCTCTCTCTCTCTCTCTCTCTCTCTCTCTCTCTCTCTCTCTCTGTCTCTCTCTCTTCTTCAACTGCTCCAATATTAATTCCACTAAAAATGCTGCCATTATTTATTTATTTATTTATTTATTTATTTAATTATTTAATTCATTCATTCTAACCACAAGTCTCTGTTATTTGGATGGGAGTATAAAGGACTGGACATTGATTCAAGCAATAACTTGGGGCACCGAAAGGACACAGTGTATTTTAAAGCAAATATAAACGGTTTGATTTGTCTAGAAGGGATGTTCTCACTAGGTATATTTTGGCAGGCTGTTGTATGTACAATTTTGTTTCGCTGAAAAGTAAGATAAAGCTTACTGGAAATAAGAGTAGTGGATCTGTATGACATCAACCATTGAACAACAACAAAAAAAGGATAGCATATCTAATAAGGGCAAACTATGACTAGAGATTTGAAGAGCTCAACAAGGCATCTCATTGCTAAAAAGTGACAAAGTGACTTGTGTCATAATAATGAAAGTTTATATAGAGAGTTTGAGATATTAAGATTAAACTACAATTATTTCTGCTGTTTTAATTTTGTTTTGAATATGTTTTATGCCTTCTAATGTGATACCAACAGCTCTTGACTTTGAGAGTGTGCCATATATCCAAAGAAGTAACGAATCTCTGGACTAGACCATATTCAGTTGTGACTAAAAATGACTGGAATTTTGTCCTCAATGTTGAGTTATAGCCCATATCTAAAGAACCTTTATGACTAATTTAAGGAGCTTGGAGTTTCACCCTGTCATCATATAGTAGACCTAGGACATTTTTAAGCAAGGGAGAGAACTGAATCAATTTATATTGTGGAGGAAATACTTCTAACAGAGACATAAAGAATAATATAGTAATTCAGAAAAGTTGGAATTAACGTCTGTGGAAGTTTCCATGCCAAATAATGGTACGACAGAGTTCAAACTTTTCAATTAGCTCAATAAATAAATAAATAAATAAATAAATAAATAAATAAATAAAATGCTCTAACATGAGTATTGGCTAGTGTGAATTCGCTGTTTTAGAAGAACAAGTCTACTTCAATCTTTATTATGTTCTTGGAGAAATATATATTATGCAGTATTTGAAATTTCTTCTTTTCATCCACAATATAATACTATAATCTCTCTTATATTTATGGAAATACATAGTTCAAAAGATAGCCTGGAAAGTATGTTTCAAAATGAGTGTTATCAAGAAAAGGATCTTAAATCTGATAAAATTCCTTATATTTTAGTTTATCTTAAAATTTTCTCTGAACATGCAATTTTTACTTTATATATAACATTACTGAAACACTTTTTTCAAGGTACATGTCTCAGGGTGGCAGTTTTACCCTTCAAGTAGTTCAACTTGACCATTGTTGTTATTAAAAAGGTACCTCAGGAACCACTGCTGTTCCATTGATTTTTGGTGGAGAAAGTCACCATTCTTTCTATCTGTGTTTTTAAAAAATTATTTTTATCACAATTGTCATAGGATGGTTGAGCCAACAGTAACTAGAAATGACTAGAGCAGTTCTCACTTTAGTTTGTACACTTGGGATTGTTTTAGAAATTACATTTTATATAGTCACTGTAAATTTAAGAACATAATAATAAAAACAATGTTTTTTATTTTCTGTTGATAAAAATCCTTTACTATTGCTATAATTTCCTAACTTCCATCACATTTATATAAGGTACTTTCTTTTACATAAAAATAAAAATAAACAGAGAAGTATTCACCCTCCAAAAATTGTGTCTAATTATATATAGATTATGTCTAGGTCCTGTAGAAATTTTTATGCATATGATATGTTGTGAAAAAATGTGAAACTAAAGTAATACAATGTAATATGCTTTATTTGAAACAATTAAATGTATAAATTTTGACAATAGGAAAGAGGCCTTTGTGGGAAAAATATCACAGCAGAATGCTTAATTTATTAAGGCAACCATTGTTTTTCTATGCTGGTGTTATCATGATTTAGAGTCTGGAGACTGTCCATAATACCAATGATTATATGTAGTTTATTTTTCTTAAAGACTACCACTATAAAATAATCATGAGGAATGAGGAGACTCTAATAACAAATTTTTTGTTGTGAATCCTTTTTAGACAATATTTGTTTGTTTCAGCAGAGAACACAGGAGTGTTACAAGAAATAAAGCTTTCTTAGGAGCAACTTCTTGAATTAATAATTTTATCTATTTGAAAGAACGTGTTAGGTATAAAATAAGAAGAGCATCACCTTTCTTACTCAAAGTGTGATTGACTTTGATTATCTAATATTTATAAAATAGAAAAAAAGAAATAAGAAATCTATTTTCAAAGGACAGATTTTCTGGGTAGCAGTGGGGAACAACTAAATTTTTCTCAGCTGTGTTCTCCCTTGAAGAACTTTATAGAAGAACAAATTTATTAAGACTATTTTAACTATTATTTCCTAGAACTTATACATCTGTATATTTTTAAACAGTATATACACATTACCATTTTTTTGTTTACCAATTTTGCACATTATCTATTGACTTTCTATGATGGCAGATGACAATCAAATTGTTACACTGCAGACCTCTTCGCATTTCCTCCAGTATTCCCAAAATCATTACACTACAATTTTTTGCTTCAATGTGTATTCCAAATTCACATTATTATGTCTTCCTACATATTATTCACAAATGAACAGTTTTATGAATTACATATATATTTTCCTTTTTTTGTTTCATTTAAAGTTGAAAGTTGCCTTTTTTCTTACATTTGATTTTTCTTTTATCTATTGTTAAATCTTCTTCTATGTTCTAATATTATTTCAGCATAATTTCTCACAAAACATCACCTCCACTAATCATTTTACTTTTCATCCTGGAGCACTCTATTCCTTCTGTGTCTCAGAACAGACTGAATTAATTAGCAGTTGTGATCCTGGGATTGGCTTTGTTGACATTCTTGGCATTTCCTTTGCCTTTGTCCTGGATCAGAGATCCTGTTCCCCTAAACTTAGAATTTTTTCTTTCTTGATTTACTTCTTTGTTTTGGAAGAAAGTAGTCTTTGGTAGTTTTTTCTGGATGAAATCATGGCACAATATGGCCAGAACCCTCCACTTGCCTATATATTGAATTGCAGGGCAACAATCAAGACTGGTTTTCTGCCTGAGGAACAACTGTCATCTTGTCATCTTGGAAATAATCTAAACCATCTATTTGGAGATCCCCTTTACTTCTCTCCTTTATTGGCTATTTTAATATTAGAGAATATAGGTTTCTGAGCAAGGAGAATTATCAGAAATGAAAAATGACTTATAGTGTTAAAGGGGTCAATTAATTATAATAATTCTTAATGTTTATTTTCCTAATAGAAAGTTTCAAAATATATAAAATCAAAACAAAGAAAATAAAGAATGAATGAATCTATAAGTAATTTTAAATTTACATAGAAATTTCAGTACTCCTCTAGCAATGATGTATAGAACAAAATACACAAAATAACACCACCTGGGAAACATTTTGGAAGTTTTTTAAAAAATGAAACATACAGTTACCATTGGGTACAATTATTTCACTTCCATGTATTTTTCCAAAAGGAACAAAAGTAAATAATCATCTAAAAAAGTTGTATATAAACGTTCCTAGCAGCTTTATTCGTACCTACGATTAAATAAATTCCACACGCACGCACACACACAAACTAATAAACGCAAAACTCTATGCGATGATCACAGAGGTAAAGTGCCATTTTCATCATATTCTATTGAGTACATACTTTTAACACTGTCATTGTTTATGTTGACCTTGATAACAGGCTAAGATAGTGTTCTTTACTCTAATATTTCTTTATTTCCCCCTTTTTCTTACTGTACCCTTTGGAAGAAAGTCACAATGCATAGTCTATATTTAAGGAGTGGGGAGTTATGCTTCACCTCCTCTATGGTATAGTGTCTACCTAAGTTATGTAGAATTCTTCTACATGAAAGATTTATGCTCTCTCCTGCATATAACTTTTTTCAATTTATATCAGTATGGACTCATAGATACTTATTTTATACTTTGGTTCACTTTGGTTATAATCCAATACTATTTTATTTTATTATTGAAATTGTTGCAGCTTTAGCCATTGGGAGCTCTTTCAGTAGCCCCTTGTTCTTTTGACACACCATCATGATTGCAGGTTTGTTTATTGATTGGTTTATTATTATTTTTTTGAGTACTTCCTTTGTGAAACCACATTTTTTAAAAAAAATCTTTCTAGAATTTAATAAATTCAGCCATTCCAAGTAATTACTGATATTTAGATTCCCAGGTTTCACAATTGGAAAAGGTAGGGATGAGTGCAAATGGCCAGACCATAATTAGCTCTTGGTTTATTTTCCTTTGATTAATTTACAATGGAATATTTGCATGCTTCCTCCAGGGACGTTGTATACCGTCTTGCTGGCTAAAACATCCAGGTCACAGCAGTTTCGAGCACTTGTAGCGGAAGGCAGGATGATGTTATCCACAAACCACAAGACATCCAGTATCAACTTGTATGTTTTCTGCTCCAGTCCTAGAATAAGTCATTTCTCCAAGGAGTATTGATTCCTCTCATTAGCAAATGTTACTAGAAACTGAGATCTAAGAATTAGGTGTGCTGACTGCTACTAGGGTGTCATTGTTTCCAGGACTTCTCAACTGATAGAGCAAGGACATGCATTTGTGCATACTAATATAAGTATTCTATAAATTTTGATAGGCCAAGCTAGTGGTTAGTATTGTTTAAGCCTTCTGTATTCTTTCTTTATGTATTTTGTTCTATCCATTAATGCTAAAAGAACATTAAAATCTTCTATATTGAAATTATCCGTACTTATGGATTTGTCTATTTCTTCTTCAGTTTCTATGTATTTTGATTTCATATATTTTGCAATTCTTCTATTGGGAAAATAAACATTAAGGGTAATTATATTTTTTGATTCACTGACCACTTTAACATTATGAAAATCCTACTTTGTTTCTGATAATTCTCTTTCCTTGGAAATCTATGTTCTCTAATATTAACAGTATATACACTTTTGAATAGAGCAAACACAGAATATTATTTCTATCTTTTTACTTTTAACCTATTTACATCTTTAAAGTGGGCACCATATAGTTAGGTCTTGCTTTTGTATGCAATACAAAAATATTTTCCTTTTGTTTGGGATGTTTAAAACATTTATATTTAATGTGATCATTGCTACATTGCATTCAAACCTATCATGTATTTATTTGGTTTATATCTTTCTTATGTCTTCCATTTTACATTATTTTTTTCTGTTTCTTTTATATTGAGTAGTTTTTAAGATTTTTATTTTATCTTCATTTATTTGATCTCATTTAACTTTCAAGTAATATTATAACATTTTATGTAGGGAATAAACACTCTACAACTGTTTTATTTCTTCTATCCCAGCTAGTGTTGTCGACATATATTTTATTGGTCCAATTTTAAACTATCTTAGGTAAAAATTATGTTTTCTTTCTCCAACAGATTGATTTTTTTTGGAAAAAGAATGGGTTCTGAGGAAAAAAATAAACATGGGGCAGAGTGGTATCAAATAGAAAATAAATACAAACATATATATATCAATAAATACAAATATATCATATACATGATGGTAGCATTTTGATATATATATTAAATATATTAAACATATCAAAATCTCTCTTTCTCAAAATAATACCATCATTTATGGATGGGAAAATCTAAGAAAAATTTAATGTATTCTTTATAACTCCTGCTAAATTTCGATCATTGATTTTTTTCTTTATTATAAAAATATTACTTTAAGACAATTATGTATACAAGTATATGAACTGGATTTTTACTGAGACCATATGTTCATTAGAATACAAATTCTAATTTGTATTAGAAAAAATGGAGTCAGTACACCTACTGCATGTACAGTTCCCCTAAACTTACTTTTGAAAACTCATGCCATTGGTCATGTAACAATTCAAGGGCCATCAGAAGCAGTTTTAAGTTTATGACTGTTGATTTTGAAATGTAAAGAGGAATGGAAAAAAGAGAATCGAAAGTACCAAACCAACCAGAACAACAGATGGCTATAAGGAACAGGCTCAAAGGACATGGTTCCTCATCAGATTTCCACCAAAGACTTTAGAATAAGATAACTGGGTTATAGTCCAAGATTCATGCTAAAAATAGGGCCTGCTCCAGAATTTCCATCGCTGGCACAATGTTAGAGAAACTAGCTTTGGCAGCACTAGGAAAAGAAGGGATTGCTTGTTTCCTCTGGGCCTGTATATCAGGATTGCTTTTTCTCTAGTCTGTTGAACAACAGACATGACTCAAATTAATTCTGGACTTCATCTCTGAAAGAATGCCAAGTATGTTAAATAAGCCTCACATTAGGAGCATCTAAGATCAACCGATCATAATATCATTAGATTTAAAATGCTCATGAGGCCAAGTTCTAAAGGAAGAAGTACAAAATTATCAGACTTTTTAAAATGCCAGCTGTGAGAGAGGACAGAGTAAATGCTTATCAGAAGCATGATATATGCAGAATTCATCACAAGAGAAAACAACATTGAAAAAACTTTCCAAACAACTAATAGGAAAAGATGAAAGAATATAGTTTTGTTAAAGTCTGTATTAAACATGGTTCAGTAAGGTTTTAGGAACCAAATAAAAAATAGGGAGAGTTGCTGAAATCACAAAGAATAACAAGTAAGTCAGGTAAGCAGTTATCGTATTGAAGTTAGAAGGATCAGCTAATATCCACCAATTAAGAACTGAAAAGTGGTTTAAATTCTATCTCTATTACTTCTTTTCTGATTGGGTTTTAGGGAAACGTTTTTGTGGATAAAGTCTGATCAGGGTGAGCCCAGATGGTAGCCCACATGCCATAACTTAAGAATGATGGGATTAACCTCATTTCTTACAACTCCAACCAGAACAAATCTCCTGAGACTCTGTGGTAAGGCTCCTTTGAAAAATGCTAACATAACTTGGAAAGTTAACTTATTAATTCCACCTCTGTTCATTTGCAATTAAGATGAATAGATTTATATTTTTCCTTGTTGCTAAAGGAAATCAGTTTTCCAAAGATAAAGCAAGAGGTGTTTAATAAGGTTGAGGTACAAATTAATCAAGGTTTTTTTAAGGATACAAAAATGACCAGAGAGAATAAGTCTTGTAGAGAAGCAGTGGAGGCTATCAGCAAATCAAACAAACAAACAAATAAACAAAAAAATTAAAAACAAAAGCATATAGCCTAGGGCCATTAGGTTCCTAAGTATTTAAAAGGATAGGAGAGGATGATGATTGTGGACAAGCTTGTTGGAAGAATGGAGTATAGAAAAGGGGATTTTTATTTTTCTCGCTTTTTCCTGAAAAGTTCACTACTGGTTTCTATGTATAGCCATGAAACAGACATCTGGAGGAGGTATGGAGATTTAGAACTTTGTTATTCAAAATGTAGTCTGAAAACTAGCAGCATGAACATAACTTGAGAACTTGAGAGAAATAAAGAATTCCATTTCATATTCTAGACCTACCAAATCATAAAATCAATAATATTCCTTAGTAATTTGTGGACATATTTAAATCAGAGAAACACTGATTTCAAGCATAGACTGCTATCAGAAGAATTTCTGTTTGAATTTCTGTTCTACCACTTATTGTGTGACCTTGGAAAAGGTATATAACCTCTCTTATAATTAGTTTCTGCACCTAACTCACGAGTTTATTAATTTAAATGAAACATCACGTGAAAACCAATTACCACAATGTCTGGCACATTAAACAAACTCAGTACAAGCTGGAAAGCATTACAGTGACTTGGATTAGATGACCAGAACCAAGTTACAAAATATACAAGAGATAAAATTAACTCTTTCCATCCCTGTGCTCCATTTACTAATTCTACATCTGGTGCTGACATGAATTTTTAAATTAAACCTTTCAGTGGTAACTACTTCATGCTATGTTCAGACTGTGGCTATGAATCAAGAGTCAGTCATTTAAATCAGTCATATTTGGCCACTTTATCATCCAAGTCAGATCAGCTGCACATTATAACCAAATAATTGTGCATATATTGGTCATTAAAAACTGAACAACTAACAATATATAGACAACTGATAATGTCAACAGTTGTTACGGCATTGCTTAAATGAACAATCAATCTTGTTTTAAAAAATTACATTTTGGAAAATTATATTTCTGAAAAACTGTTAGATAACAGAATAGTCTATTTCTTTGAAAAGACAATTAAAATACAAAATTACTACAGTTACTCGGAGAAGCTAAGAATAAGTTTACTTCAGATTAACATCCCGTATGGTTATTTGATATCAGTATTTAAATAATTTAAGAGTATTTAAATAATTTAAAAGCTAGTCTTTTTCTGACTAAAGCACTAAATTTTTAAAAATGAATACAATTAGATTGTGAATTTATAAAATTTAAAAAAATAAAATAGAATTCCAAAAGGTGATTTTTTTTATTTGTTTGTTTGTTTGTTTTGGTTCATTTTGAGCCAACCAGGAAACTCAAAGTAATAATTCAATAGACACTTAACAATTATTTTTTTTAGTTACAAATGTTATAGATGTTATAAATATTAAAGTAGTTAACCAGGGATTTGAAAAGTTAAAGTAGAAAGTAATAACTTGGTTATTGGAGATTCTGTATGAAAGTAATAAAGACTGTTGATATTCTAAATTTCTCATTTGCCAATAATATCATATCTCCAGCAACTTTACTCTTTGCATTTGCAAAACCTGTAACATAATTTTGGTACTTCCTTTGCAAGTATAGAGGAAAACTCTATTTCATTAGTCTATAGCTTCTGATGGCTATAGTTCCAGCCAAGGGTACAATTGCTACTGAATCTTGGCCAGTCCTTGCTAGCCATGGAAAGCTTTAGAGGGTAGCTTATATCTACATTTATATATCCTTGTCCTAAGTATCATCTTTATCAAAGATAATCCCCTTTAACTGAATTTGAAGCTTGAAGAGAGTTGGACTATAGAGCAATGAGGGGTGATATTTCTCTCTACTTAGAGGAATTAAAACTACACTAGCGGTCAACTTGGCAGTAAATATTAGAAAGATATAAAAATCTCTCAGGTTTCCATTTTCCTTATATGGAAAATGGAGTTTGATGATTTTTACCTGAGAGAATTATTATGGGTCTTAAATAATCTAAATGTGAAAATATCTGTTAAGTGCTTATTAAGGTAGGGGATCCAATAAGGATTTCCTCCATTCTCAGTAAAACAGATTGTTTCATAGAGACATGCTCTCTAATATACACTGTGTTTTGCATTTTGAGCTAGAAGTATTGAACAAAATATACATTATAGTGCAAGTTTTATGGCATGTCCATGTAAGACAGGGAGCACTTTACTGTGACACATGTTTCTGCTTTAATTCCTGAAGACCCATTTTACTTCATCTCATAAATGATCACTGATGACCAAAAACCTTCTGGCACAATTTATAAACCAAATTAACTAATTTACTAATTTTGAACTAAGTTTCAATGAAAAGCCCTGAAGTTTCTCCCATTCATGGATCATAATGTGAATCACTGATGGAATTACCAATCTCTTTCTACCTATTCTAGCTATGCAGAGTTTTTGACCATCTTCAAAAATAGAACACCTAAAAGCAAATAGAAAGTTCAGGGATATTATTTCACACAAAGATGGTGAGCATATGGAATAAATTGCTAGCTTAGACCACTGGAGCAGATAATATAATTTAGTTTAGCAGCACAAAATTTATTTCTAAAGGAGGGTGAAGATGACAATAAGGAACTGGAGAAAATTGATGGCAGTGGCTTGAGAGTGTCAGATAAACCCAGATGAAGAAGGTTTTTTAATGCTCACATGGCCTCTCCCCCATCTCTGTCTTAGTATTTTTTATGTCCTTAGGATCTTTTAATTTTGTGAAAATGGATATATCTATGACTAGCTTAGCAAAAATTGCTGCTGTATACCATAATGCATGCTATAAACCATGCGAGGATCTTAAAGTGCATAATCGGGCTGCAGATGGCACTGTTAATTTCTATTACAGGCTTTAAAACCACGAGGGAGATAGTGTTTGCCTCACTGCCTCACTGTTCTACAAGAATGATTTTTGATAGTTTCCCTTACTGCACAGCTTTTCTGCAAAGTGTTTGTCTTTTAGAAAGGCCAGAAAGAACTTACTGGCTTTTTAAAAATCTGTGAAAAACTGCCAAGTGGCTCAGGGCCTTACCCCCTGCAGTCCGCAGTTTACCAGCCTTATTTCAGATGGTATAAGTATGTGTTCACACGGAATGAAATGAGTCTTCTTCTGAGTTTTGGGAATATGTGAAAACACCAACTATCTGCTTCATATCAAACGTAGGGCATAATATAAAATTCCATCAATGAAGATTCTTTTGAGGATGGTGAAGTTAAACAAGAAATTTAACTTAAATAAGAAATATTAGAATACACACACACAGACATACACACACACACACACACTCACACACACAGATTTTGCTGTGTTTTGCTACATGAGCTATACATTGAATTCTGTTTTTATTTTTAGGTTTCTACAGTTTTGAAAGTTCTCAATGCCTGTCAAATTCAAGAATCCCTTCTAAGTCAATCTTTCAAATGAATCATTGGTAGAGGGTCGGCTTTGGAATCGGAAGACCTGGCGTTGCTTCTTAGACGTTATCACTTAAAAAGTAGATGATATATAGCATTCTAAGCTTTTTATGTCTTCGCTCTCTTATCTAAAATATCTAATCATCAGAGTCATAGAGATTAAACAAAAAATAAATATAAAATCCTGAGTAAAGTGCAAGTCATATGCTAAGTTCAAAATGACTTTGACAAAGTGTCTGCTTCTGTATGTTTCTTTCACAAGAAAGTGCCGTTTCCAAGCAGGTACAAACAACCTACAAAATTGATTTGCTCCAAATAAGTCACTATTTTAAGACTGAATCTTCTCATATAATAAGCTCAACAGAACTAAAATATGTTGAGTGGGGCTATGTAAATGACCAATACAATATCAGTAGCTTACTACCTCAGTCTTGGTGATTTAATCTTTTATTAAATGTCAGTAGATGATACCAAGATTATGAGTATGACTTTTTAAACTATTGTTTTTCCATAACATTACATAGATTAATAATATGCCTTTTTTATCTCAATTTTCCATGCTTAGGTTCAAATAGTCATTATATTAACAAGCCATTACTCCTGCTGCTTTCTTGATATTCAGATTCATGATTACAACTTCCATTAAACAACTCACTTTGATGTACAATAGACAGAGTAAACTCAATATATTTAAAACTCAACTTATTAACCCCCCACTGAGAACCTGGTCCACCTCCTCGTTTAACTATTGGCTCTTGACATTCATTTTTTTAATGGTACTCATTCAACAAATTCATCCAACCAAATTTATAAAACTCATACTGTATGCCAAACTTGTACTGAATGTTGGAGATGTAAAATGAACTAGATAGAAACTGTCTCTGCCCTCAAGGAGGTTACATTCTGAAGGGAGAGATAAGTTAAAAAAAAACCCACAACCGAGTAATGAATTAGCCCTCCAAAGCAAGATATTTATGACAGCTTTATTGAGATATAATTAATACCATAAACTTCACCTGCTTAAAATGTGGAATTCAATAGTACTTAGTATATTCACAAAATTGTGCTAACATAACTATATTTTTTGTGTCTACTACCCTCCACTACATAAACTTCCCTTGCTCTTAATTTATTGACAGCAATATGCCATGCCTTATATTTTTCATCTTCAACACACTGGCTAGAACAGTATGTAACACATAGTAACTATTCGATTAATTTTAATGAATAAATGAATGCCAATCAATCATGGTCAATTATGATTATTAAAATCATCCCAAATACTGGCCCATGATATATTTTTTTATATCCAAATAATGTGCATCTCTGTTATTGACTTAAATATTCACATTGCATAACTCCAGAGAAGGATTTATATTTGCAATCCAAAGAAAGTAGTCAAAGAGCACATTGATGTATGCTTAAGAATATACAAAAGTGAGAATGTTGCCTGGAAAATCAAAAAGGAATACTTTTCACTAAGTGTCCATTATGCAAGAAATTATGAATTAGAATTCTATAGGAGTATTATATTTCCCACATAAATGACCAAGTTTTATGGTCTGCTTTGATCCCCAAATGACATATATGGGCTAGTTATATTAAAAATTATAACTTTTAATTTCAAAATTATATGTGCAGCAATTATGTTATGAAAGGCATATAGTCCCTTTCTATGCATAACACTTGACGAATAACATATTTTCCTGAGTGTTTTTCATAGGTGATTCTTAAATAAGATGGCCTTTCTGAGGAAGATAAATGGAAACTAACCATTATCCTAATCAGGATAATAACAAGAACAAGTACAAAAATCATGCTCACCAGAGCTTTCAACAGCACCCTGAAGCCCACCCATGAGTTGCCGAAACATTGGCTTCTGACTAGAATGGAAGCAAATTTAATGACTAAATTCAATAATGTATTAGGGTCATGTGATCTTCATGATTATGCATGTGGAAAAAGCAAAAGGCACTGATAAATGGAGAACTAGCATAGGCAGCTGGCTCCCTTCGTGCAAATGAAAAATAGAGAAGTTATACATGCAAAAATGAAGTATGAATTTGAGAAAGGAACATAAAAAATAAAAAGCCACTGAGAATATCAAAGACTGTTAGAAGCTGATGTTGGTGGCATTCTGGTTGTAAGACAGATAAAGAATGTATTAGTCTACTCACACTGCCATAACAAAATACCACAGACTGCGTGGCTTAAACAACAAAAATTTATTTCTCATGGTTTCATGGGCTGGGAAGTTCAGTATCTAGATGCTAGTTAATTCAATTTCTAGTGAGAGCTCTCTTCCTGGCTTGCAGACATTGGCCTCCTGACTGTATGCTCATGTGGCCACCTCTCCGTGCACGGGCAAAGAAAGAGATCAAATTCTATGGAATTTTTTCTTATAAAAATACTAAGCAGATCAGATTGGGGCCCTATACACTTATGATCTTATTTAATCTTAATTACTTTAAGGAAGGCCCTGTCTCTAACCAGATACAGTCACATTGGGTGTTAGGGCTTCAACATATGAATTTTGTTTGTTGAGAGACACAAACACTCAGTCCATAACAGGAAAGAACTTCTAAGTTCTTTTTTTGTGTCTCCTCATATTGCCTCAGAAAGATTGAAGCTCATCCCTTTGCAGCAGAAACTAGCAGAAGTTTAACCTGGATTAAATTTTAGTTCAATTATTTTGAGGCCATTGCATAGGTCATACTGTGTACTTATATCAAGAGGCAAGATATATTTTATTTTAGAGATATTAAGATTGGAATGAGAGAGCAAGATTATACAGTCTGACAAGTAGTATTCCTTCTATTTTTGTTTTTGATTATTTGGTTGGTGAAGAAAAACTTACACCAAAATGGTTTTAACTGGTCTTTTTTTTTCAACACTTATAAATCTGAATTTATCTATATTTAATTTTGTAAATTATGTATTTAAATTTACAAGGAAAATTTTAATTTGTTTATGTATTTAACTATATGAATGTAAGAAACTTCTAAAAGGCAGCCAAAGCAAATACAAGGTTTTTTAATTATAAAATATTCTTGATAATATCTGAGATTTTATTTATCTACTTCTTTTAACTTTCTAGTTTTACTATCCTTGTTATATAGACAGTCTTTCTGAGAGGGGTAATACTAAGAGAAAGAGTAACACTGTTCAATCAGAAATAGAGATACAAGCAAGGGAAGATCAGTAGAGAAGTTTGCATTCTGTTCCTCAAAAAAGACATGTGCAAGTCTCCCAGTACTTATGAATACAACCTAGGTCTTTGCAGGTACAATCAATTTAAGATGAAGCCATACTGAATTAGGGTGATCCCTATAATATCCAGAACTCTGAGAAAATAAATTTTGATTTAAGCCACCCAGTTTGTGATGCTTTGCTATGGCAGCCCTAGGAAACTAAAAAAGTCATATGTTAAATAATTAATAGAGATGATTGTTAAATATAAACGGAGTAGGGAGAACAGAAAGTGAACTAATGTTTATTGAGTACGTATTATAGCCTTTGCATCAATATATTTTAAATGTATCTCATAAAGATGTATACAAATTTAGGAAATAGATATGATTCTCATTTTTAAAATACCAGATTTAAGGCTTATGAAAGTTTAGTAACTTGCTTTCTTATAAGAACATACTTAATCTTTCTTAGATTACTCCAAGGGCTACAGTGATATAGTTTTGTTGACTATTTTAAATAAATATTTATTGAGCATCAGAACTCTTTCAGGCACTAGTCTAGACACTGCAGATAAAGCAGTTTCAAAATACACAAAAATATCTTCTCTAAAGGATCTTCAATATAATGGAAGCAGAAAGTTAATAAAGAAAATAAATAAGTAAAATTTATAGTATATCCATGGTGATAAGAGCGATGAAGAAAATTTAAGAAAAATGCAGATTTTTAGAAGTGAGGTTCAAAGCTCGAGAAAAGTTTTACTGAGCAGGTAAACAAAGACATGAAAGACAAGAGGGAAGGATTATGCAAATAAACAGAAAAAAGCATTTTGAGCAAATGTCTTTGTAAGAAGTCACATGGCATGTGGCATGTGTGAGTGAGGCATGACTTGGGCAGCATTCTAGTTGAACAGTAGTTAGAACAGAGGTCAGAAAAATGAAAAGGACCCAGTTAGGGCAGGGTATAAAGGTAGTAATTTTAAAGATGTCTCCTTTATTGGGAATGAGTGGGGTACTATCACAGAATTTTAATCAGAGGAGCAGTGTGATGTCACTCATTTAATGATAGATAATTTATGTAAAATGGGTATATTTAGTTAGGTATGTCTCTTTTTAGTTGACATTTCGAATCCAGAGCCTTAATTCAGGTCTTCACCTGAATCATTTTAAAGAATAGTTCTTGATGCTGATTTCAAGTCACATGCAATTATTACACTGAACAATAGAAATGAACAGTTGGAACTAGAGCTTCTAAGTTTATATCTGCAATAGCAAGGGAATAGATAGATGATAGATAGATAGTACACAAAAAAACATACATATTTCCTCTTATTGGGTAAGCAGTTAGATTAGAAAGAAATTGAATCTTCAGTCATATCCCAGAGTGGTTGGTTTTGTTACTTTTATGTTTTTAAATATATCATTTTTTCTTTTTCTACCAGTGGATACAGGGTGTAATGATAGTGACAAATTATTTCATTTAGGCAATGAGGGACTGTATCCAATTTTCTTGAGGAAGGATATATATCCCATAAAAATCCAAGATTTAAAGTTAGATACAGTTATAAATTGATATCTGAAATTTTTCTTTGGAAAAGAGGTTATTGTATTTTCAACTGCATCTGAATTGTCTATAACTTTTAAAGGTGTTTCTAAATAAAAAGATCGTGCAGCAGTCATCAGGCTGGATAACAATGGACCTTTTTTTTGCTACCCATAATATATATTTACTCTTCTCATTATTTTCATCTGTGCAATCAACCTCTTTTTCCATTCTCAGTCCATGTGTTTCTGACATGTAAGCCATACCTGGTTAATTCTGAATGTAAATTTTTTCTGATTTATGATTAGTTCAAGGATACACATTCAGAATCAATAAAAGCTATAGAGCCTTTTCTCTGAGATTTGTGGAAGATATTGCAAATGTTTTTTTGACTTGGAGGAATGTGAGGCTAGAATAGTTGGGAGATATCATGTGCAGAAGTTGAAAAAGCAAAGACAGACTTAGGGATAAGTGAACTTCGAAATAAGCCTATCTTTAGTTTGATCTATCCATAGATTTCTTTGTTACCTAGAAAATAAATTCATTTTCTATTTTTGTTGTGTAGGCCAATTTGGTCTGGATTAAAGTCACTTACAGTTGATGTGATCTAAATAATTTGCAAAAAATCTGTTGTAAATACAAATCAATGCCATTACCCTAAATCTCTTATATTTGATATTTTCTTCCTCTCTGCCCTTAAACTGCTACACATCTTCAAAAGGGTGTAAGAGATTTCTATAGAAAATTTACAATAAATCATATCTACAAGAAGTTACATAAGTATAATATGACACTCAGCCTATCACCACCTTTTTATTCTCTTTAGCAATACTCATGTTTTGATCTGAAATTAACCAAATGATTGACTCTAATATTCCCTACGAATACAAAGAAATTAAAATTTTTTTAAATTAAAAGATAATGTCTTTCTATCAGACACACTTATTAAATTACTTATTATATATATAATCTTTCTATAGTACCAACCAAGAAAAATAAAAAGACTAAGCCTCAAAGGTCTGCCTTAAGTCCATCTTCTCCTTGTGCCAATTCTGCTATTTAAATTCCTTCTGTTTTCTCCATTTTTCTTTTATAATGGTATATTTTCCCTGTCATGTTGCTATTTGTTGTTCATAAATTCCAAGGCATAACCAGTGCATGCAAATCATAATGTTTTTATGAGAAGAGAGGTTTAGTGCCAGTATGAAGATTTATGACACCATATATTTTTTTCACTTGCTATTAGTCACAAAGGCATTTTAATGTAGAGATTAATTTTTAATAACTCTTCTATTTGCATCTCTGGACTTATTGATTTGAAACATGGTGATGGTGGTGCTGACCAGGATATCTTTTTATAATCAAGGGAACTTTAAATAAGCCCTCCCATAAGGCCACACATTCTTACAGTCATATTCACTGAGCCAAAAAATTCTTTGTTCTTTGAAAATGATCAAAGTTGGACATATTATGTGACTGACCAAAACTCTATTTAATTTTGAAGAAACTGCATAATATATTCATTTAACAATAAGAGAAAGAAACTCATTCTACCTTTTCTCTATTTAAAAACATATACCAAATAAATGCAAAGAACTACAACTTAGTAAGACCCAATCTACTTAAGAGTTTGAAGGTATCATGGTGTACCTTCTTTCATTATTTTCACTCAGTCAGAAACTAACTCCTATTGTTTTTGAAATTTGTAACTATAATATGTTTTAATAAAACAATCAAGACACTGCTAGCAATATATTATTAAATTTAGTTCTCAGTGGAATTCAGTGTGCAAGAGTCGTATTTAAATGGAGAAATACATATGAATCAATTAGAAATCAGTACACACAAATTATAATGAACACTTTTTTAAAAGCTTTAAATGTCTAAATATATAACAGCTAAGATTGATTAATGGCACATTCATGGAATGACATATTATGTAGTAATTCCAGTATAGATTAAGGATAATATTAATGACATGAAAAGAAAATAATGATATTTTAAGTTAAAAAGGATTCATAGGTAAAAACTCATACTTGAAAGGAAGAATAGGCAGAAAATGCTATCATAATAAATTATAGTAGGCTAATCATTATTATCACTTGGTGTCATGAGTGCAAGTGTTTTTTCACTTTTACTTAACCATATTTTTCATCATAAAACTTTTTATATTAATGTTGGATAAATTACCTTAAAAGGTATACTTACAGGCATTTTGAGGGATATACGAGTAAGACATAATCAATCCTTACACTTAAGGAGCATGAAAAGAAAGATGCTCTATATGAAGGTGCATAGAAGGAGAATAAACTCCCTCATGAGATGTCCTTTTGTAATAATAATAGCCTTGGTTATTTAGACCAGTTTTCATGCTCCATAAAACATGGCAACTAGAAACATTTAAAATATAAATATGTATTCCTAGAAGCATAAAATAGTTACTAGCTGCTATGGATTGAATTTTGCCCTCTCCCTGCCAAAAAAATTCATATGTTGAAGCACTAGCCCCCAATTGGAGATGGGGCCTTTAGGCAGTGATTAGGTTTATATAAGATGTTAAAGGTGGAACCTCATGATGAGATTAGTGTCCTTATAAGAAGATATATGACAAAGTGAGCACTCTGCTATGTGAGTATACAGCAAGAATGCAGTTATCTTAAAATCAAGAAGAGGGCACTTACCTGACATTGAACCTGTCAGCACCTTGATCTTGGACCACCCAAGCTCCAGAACTGTGAGAAATAAATTTCTGTTGTTTGAGTCACCCAGTCTGTGGTATTTTGTTAGCAGCCTGAGATGACTAAGAAACTAGGAGCATGAGTAGATATTGTGCCATTATCTGAGAGAAGATGAAAATACAAAAAAATTAGACAGCCATCAAAATTATTATTATGGAGAAAGATTTTCCTGATCAAAAACGAAAAGAAAAAGGTAGTTAAGAAAATGCGAAAGTTTCAGGGAATCTTGCTCTAAAAAGTGTCTCAAGCTTACAAATGATGAGGCTTTAGTAAAATACCTCCTACTTAGTGTTGCAAACCTAAAAGGATATAGAAGTTATTGTGAATTGAAAGTAAATCAACTTTCACATGAACTGTTACTGATCTTTGAGTCATTTGAGTGGCTTTGAATAATCTTAAGCCTTGACATTTAGATAATTCCAGATTGCTAGTTCTCCCAGGTGTTTGTAGATTAAAATAAAATTTCATATGTACCTATACAAGGAAAAATAGCATCACTGTAGGCCTCACATTACTTTGATTTTTATTTTCAAATAAAATAGTCCTACAAGTCTAGTATAACTAGGCATATGAAAAGATAAAAGTGATGGAAAGAAGAACCAGCAGAAACAACAGGTAACAGAAACAGACCCTCAGATACTACAAATAGTGGAATTACTATTATAGATAGTAAAAGTATACTAACTGTGCTTATAGAAATAATAGCTGACATTAAAAATTTCAGCAGTGAGAAATTATAAAAGATATTATTAAAGATTTGAAAAAGAACAATCAAGGGATTCTAAAAATTAAACATATAGTAACCCAAACAAAGAATCCAGGGGACAGATTTCACTGGCAATTAGAAAAAAGAAAAGATCCCATATGAAGCACAGAAAAGAAATACAGAAGAGAACATAGGAGAAAATACACTAATAATACCTCAGTTTCATTTGATTAGAGTCTCAGAAGGACAAGAGAAAGAGAATGAGACAAAAGCAATCTATAAAAAGACAACAGATGAGAAACTTTCTAAATTTATTTAGGACAATCCTTTTCAAACTATGGGTCTTAGCTAGGTCATTAAATTTGTTTAGTAGGTCTCAGTAAGTATATTTTAATTAATTATGATAATTAAAATGGAAAATACCAAAATATCAGAGTTTATCATAGTAAGAGTAAGCATTGTTTCGGGAAATTTGTTACTGATTTTTATTATATATATTTGTATGCACGTACATACATATAGATATGCATATATTGGATTATGTTGTGAAATGTATTTCTCATTATGTATAGTATTCAAAAACCATAAAAGCTAGCACCTAGTCCCTCAGGCAACAAAATATAGACGAATGTTCGATTTTGATCATATGTCTATGGAATTCCTCTCAAAACACAACTCATCTCTCTCTCTCTCCCTCTCTCTCAGTCCCTCTTTCCCTCCCTTATCTTTCTTTGCCAAGTGCTGGAAAAATGATATTTAAATAAACTAACAGTGCTAATATATAGAAAAGCCTATCAGAATACTATTAATCAAGAACCAGTCTACCTCGCTGATGCTTTTAAGGATGATCTTACTGCCAATAAAAATGGATTGAGAAAATCAAATGAGGCACCTAAGATAGGTTAAAATTTTATAAACTGCAAAGTTGAGACAAACTTTTAATACAAAATCACTAGGGTTTGAGTTGCATGCTACTCAAACAACTTCATATGTATATGTTCGCATTACTTTTCATTGATAATAGCTGACAATGACCAATTTAACTGCCTCTATTGCCCAATTGTAATACTCATGTAAACCCAAAATTTAATTTTAAAAATTAAAAATTTTGGAAACTGATTAAAAGTCTGTAGAATCTCAGGAGGAATTCTCGCTGTCCAAAGAAAGAAATATGGAGCCCTGAGGTGAGGAGTGAAGGATAGGAGAGATAAATGAGAAACTGCCATTACAGACACAGCCTGTCTACCCTCACTATGCCACATTGCCTCTTATGAGACCAGTGTAACCATAACATTTGTTTACTTCTTCCCACAGCAACATAAGGATCAAGTCGATAGATATAAACATATACCTTTTTAAACCTCAGTATAGTTTTTATCTATCAATATCAGTAAAATAAAATTAAGAAAGGGTAACCATAATGTAGAGTGGAAGCACAAAAGAAAAAAATATATTCTGGTATTTGATAATGTACAATCATCACTGAATCAATCCTCTTTTTTCTCAGATTAGAGCATGGGGATCAAAGAAATACTGAGCATATGAATACAATATGAAGAAGTACAATGTACAATGCATCCTGATTTAGGTCTTCAGTATACAAAGACACATTCTTTCAATAATTCTTATCAACTCTTAATTCTGTTATAATTAGAAATACCTGTATATGGACAAGGTCATCCCCAAATAAATATAGTTTCTTAGAGAAGAATGCCAAGAGTTTTCTCATTATTCTGTATTAGAATTATATTGAAAGCATTTTGTCTTTAACCATTTGTAAGCTTCCTTTTATTCTCCATCTTTATATTTATAGGACTAATAATCACATTTCATTGGCATGTAGTATTCATTAAAACCACATTTGTTGGATGTATGGAGAGATGAATTAATAAATGACTAGCTAGGTGGATACCTGGCAAAGTTTTAAAAATAAATATTCTCAAAAGCAGAGGATGAAAATAACTTAGAAATGGGCTTCTAGGATAGAGATCATGAATAGAAAAGGGCCGATCGAAGATGGCAATCTTGAGGAATTAAAAACCTATTTTATTTAAGAAGCAAATAGTCCTGATAAAAAAATTAGTCATTTCCGTTAAGAATTAAATCGGCAAAAGAGTTCCAGTGAAAATGTTTGTACAGGCCTGGAAATTTTTACTGTATGTTTTATTCTTTGTTTTCATATTTCACAAAATACAGAATTAATGTTTTGGATAATATTTATATTCATGCAAAGTCATTATTTTGTTTACAGAAAATCTGGGTAGACTAAATATATTGGTCTCACATCTCATAAACTTCATAAATGCAATTCAATTTTTAACTTATTTATTTTTTATCAACATTTAGTTTTTCAGTCTTTGCTGAAGATAAAAATGAACTAGTTATATACTGTAATTTACCTATGAGGCAATGTCAAAGGAAAATCATATTTTATACAGCTAAGGGGATCATTAATATACACATAAATGACAATCATTTTTTAGTGTCATTGATCCTTTTATAAACACATTTTTTTCTTGCATTCTTAATATACTATATAGACTTTATTTTCCAAATTTCTATAACATTTTTCAAGTTTGTATTTATCTTGTGATTTTTTTCTATATTTTGGAGGAATCATAATAGTTACAGAGCTTCTTGATAATATTAAAATAAACAGTCTTAATATCTGTGAATATCATGTTTTTAGGCATTGTTTCTGGGCATACATCCAATATCTTATAGCTCTATTAAAATATATTAATTTTAGAATGTTTCTATGTATTATATGCTTAAATCCCTTGCATCACATGGAATAATTTATTTTTCCACTAAAAATATTTTGCGAAAACAAATTATATATATGTGCGTGTGTGTATATATATATATATATGTACACACACACACACACACACACACACACTATTCAGTTGTATAAAGTAAGGTAAATACTTGCAAAGAATTAGCTGGCCTTTGCAAAACTTTAGCAGTTAAACTAACATCAAAAATGGTTAAAATAAAAGTGATCTTTGCATTTCACAAGAGAAAATGCATGCTATAGCTCTGATTTTAAATACATATGAAACACCAAAGAAAACATACACATGCATCTCTGAGACAGAGATATAGAGATCAGAGTTAAGAAATGAATGAAGTTACAGCAGACTTTAGAAAGGTTTATCTCCGTATGGTTCTAAGCATTGTGGGGTTTATCTCTGTATGGTTCTCAGCATTGTGGACACCTAATGCACTAGTTGTATTTGGGAGTCAATTTAAATACATCTTTTCAATGGGATTTAGTAGTGAATGTCACCGTATTTATTCGTGTATCAACAAGATAATAGCAAGGACATTTTCTTTACCTCATTCTACTTTTTAAAATTACCAAATAAAGAGAATAAGAATTTTAAAGATATGGAAATATCAGTTGAAGAGAATTTTTACCCTTTTCAAAAATAGATATGCACATCAAATTTCAACACCTTCATAAAAAAAAAATCCATCCTATTTACAGCTCTAATAACCCCCCATTAAATCACAGTAATCATGTGCTAGAGAACAGGTGTTTTAAATCACTAAATTTGGAAGTGGAGTGAAGTTGAAAGAGCATGTTGGAAGCTTTTCATTGGCTGAATGTGGCAGCAGTTTCCATGGCAATTCCACATGCACCCTGGTTCCCAAATCTTCTTCTCACTCTTTCAAAATGCAGTGGAAAATATTATTTAGTATGAGGCCAAAAAAAAATGGGTCAAATTATCATCATTTATTTAGCTAGCAACAGTAATAGGAATAGAGAAGACCATGTGTGGGCTCTCCTTTGCTCTCCTTTACAATTTGCTCACATTTTGTCATCTACATTCATTTATGCATATTTTCTACGCCCTCTGCTGTTAATCAACATATGTTACAAAGAAAAATACCCATAGGGCAACAGCATGTACAATAATCATCCTTTATAGAGAGAAAATGACAGTCATACAAAACACAATCACACTTAGTATTTATGCTTAAAGTGTTACATTTTTGGACACATTAAAAATCAATATCAAGTAATATTAGCATAATACTCCAAGACCCTATGACATTTTCAGTTTGAGTTATATATGGCTTCTGTTTTCTAGAGTTAGCATTACCTCTTTAAAGTTAGAGGAGGGAGGGAGACAGACTGAGAGTTTTCATTAATTGGCTCAGTTAAGAAAGGCAAATAATGATATGGAACACATATGTGCCATGGAATCCTTTTAATGTAACTCTGCCCAACAAGAAGCAAAGCCCCTTTAGATTGTTAACTTGTAAGAATACACTGGCATGGGGGGCACTATGAAAGTTGAGTATGCCTGAGAAAAAGTGTAGAGCCACAATCTGACAAAATTTAAACAATCTAGTACCATTTTCTACTTATGACAAATTACAATTTTAGTTTATAACCTATGAAGAGAAATAACCATGCTGCAACTCTTGGATTTAGTGAATCTGTGAAGACAGAAAAGAAGAATAAAGACACTTTAGGGGCAGAGATAGCAAAGGACTAAAGAGAGGAATTAAGTTTCCACTTGTGATTACTTCACTGAGGAATTTAGAAAAATATCCCTGATATGGAACACGTGGATTTAAAATAAGAGATGCGACAGGATAATGATCCTTAAGTTTAGACTATTTGGACCTAAGAGAGGCACCAAATTGGAGATTAAACTAGGAGAATTTGGTAAAAACAGGCAGTCATGTAAATCAGGATGAATTATGTAAGGTAGGACTCTATCTCAGATTACACTTACAAGGCTTGTGCCTTGAAAATTGTTCTACCTAAAATGCTTAAGTTGAGTGTCTCAGAGGGTGGTAAAATAAACTCAATCTTTGAAATCAGAATCCAAGTTTTAAATTTTGACTAAGTCAGCTAAACTAAGTTACTTCTCATCTCTAAGTCTCAGTTTTCTATTTTATAAAATGGGAATGAGTATAATAAATCTTATATTTATAATATAATATAAATTAAATTGCATTTAAATCTTCTATGAAGATTAAAGAAGATAATATATGTGTTGCTACATATACAAAGTCAGTACTCAGTATATTTCCCTTTATTGTCTTCTGTTCCTCTGACTCCTTATCTGACATGCTATAGTAAATGAGTACAGTATACGCAGAAAGAAAAAGCTGTGAATTACAATGGTGAATCATTCTACAATATTTCTTCCCCCCACCCCCCGCCGCCACCCGCACCAAGTAGTAAATACTGCATTAGGGAAGGTAGTGGGATTTATCAAGGTGGAAAATTGGCTTATGAAGGTCTTATATCTGGAACTTTTCTTGCTGACCTTTCATCAATTTGGCTTACACTGCTTTTCTGTTTTTGGCAATAAATGCCCAGTTCTTCAGAGAGGCTGACTATACATTCTCGTCTTTGGAATTGGGATCTGGGATTATTGGGATTCCCAAATTCTGATTGTCAGCTATCTCATGTCACTTTTATAGGTGTGTAGAGTTGGATCTAAAAGTATGATGAAAGTAAGTTGTTAGCTTTTCTTATCCTGCCCAAATAGTTTCTCCATCAAGTCCAATATCCACACTATGATCTCTGGAACTAAAATGCAAGAGACCCAATGGAAAATTTATATTTCATATCCCTAATAAGATTACAATCCTGAATCTATGTTAGCAATTCTAGCCTTCCTTATTCAAAGCATAGAACCATATTTAATCTTTTAACATCTTTTATCTCTGTATTTTTCCTGGGTCCTGTCCTTCTTTTGATAACTTCCAAAACTTAAAAACTTAGAAGCCATTGTCTTACCAATTTTCAAGTCTTACTACCTCATGAAAATTATTCCAGAAAGAGAAATGTATAAAAAAGGCCAGGAGGAAAAGTTTTTTAAAGCTCCTTTCCCATTGACACTGAAAGGTTTTACACCCTAGCCCTAAGGAGAGGGATGTGTTATTCTATATTTTAAGGAGGCCCCATTGTGTTTCCTCTAAAAAGATGGTTGAGAAATTCAGGGAAGATGTTTATAACAAATTATGGGTCTTCCACTCAGCATATTTCTCTGTCTGTGGTTAGAGAAACATCATCATCAGAAAGGAGCAATTAATTCTTCCTATCTCAGCTTCCTTAACAAGTTACCTAATTTTGTTTTTGAAAGAATATTATTGATATACATGGCCTTCTCAGGGCCATTAATCTGAGAGATCATGGGGAAGTATGGGGAGTACAATGTTCAGGAGAGAGCCTGGATTGGAATTCCCACATCCCCCACTACCCTCCACAAATACATGCAAAATCACACCTTACTGATAGCAGTTATCTTTGTAAGAATAAGAAGCTTCATGGGTATATACAGATTCCTGAAGGACCCCTCACCACTCTGCACAAATTGCTGCAGAGGAGATTCCAAGTGAAATAATATTACAAATGTGATTTATCGTAATCTTTTATATGTCTATGTGTTTTTATAGTACTTTAATACATATTTCTTTTACATTGTTCATATTTTTGTATTGAAGTTATTTGATTGCATATATCTCTTTTATTTTCTTGAAAGTCCAGAAAGGCAAGACATTTGTTTCTGTTTTAAATTTTCAATATGCGTCTGTATCCATCAGCAAACATTTATTTAGTAACTTCTAAAGGACAAATATTGAGCTAAAAGATAAATAAAACAAGATCCCCTCTCTAGATTCACACTGGTAAGCAAGCCATTTTGAGCACTATGTGCCAAAGATGTTGTTTTTCATTTAAACATTAACTCTGAGTAGGAAATATTTTATCCCATTTAACATACATGGAAACCAAGAATCAAAGAGAATTTCAACCCAGAGCTTTCTGAAAGAAACCCCAGAGAGGTGACAATAGAATCCTTATAAAGAGAAACCTAAAAATCCATCAAATATTTAGAAAAAGAGAAAGAGGATTTAGAAATCCTGAAAAACAAACAAGCAAACAAACAAGCATAAAAAACAACACACAAGATGTCAAGAAAAAAATGAGTTATCAGAAGTTCTCGCTTTATTTAAAATGTTATTAAGGTGGTTAACTGGCAGATGCTAAGTTTTTCTGAGATTCACATGTTCAATAAGAAAGCAAGAACTTTGGTATATTGGTGTGTTAAACCCACTATTTAACATACAGTATAATAATCAGTTCCAAAGCTGTGAGATTTAGCAGCAGATATTTCTCACACTTTTATCCTGCTCTTTAGGAAATGTTTTACACCATATAAAAAGTAGCCAAAGAAACATCTCCCTTTATTTCCTGTATAGCTAATTGACATGTATTTGTGCACTAGAAGTCTACTTACTTCCCAACTTAGTATTAAGGCAAGAAATTACAAATGTCATTTATTCCATTTCTACTACTATTACTCAGCTGATGGTGTCATACCAAAAATGTACATATTTTTCCAAGTTTCTCTGCCCATTGTCAGAGAGGCACTGAGGTGAAGTGAAAAGAGCACAATTTCGGAGTTTAATTCACCTGAGTCCAAACCCAATTTTGGCATTTTCTATCTATAAGACTTTGTGCAAGTTATTTAAACTTACGAGCCTCAGATTTTTTTTTTTATCTTCAAAAAGGGAATAATGTACTATTCTCTAGATGTTTTGTGAGAGATATATGAGGCATATGTGGAGTTCCTGGCCTATTACCAGAGCCATGTAGCTGTTAAATAAATGTTAATTCCTTCCTTTTCCTTATTTCTCACTTCTGAGCCAATGTATCTGCTTTTTAAAGAGCCATTGGATAGGGGCATGCCCTCTAGCATTTGGAGAAACCAAAGGACATTCTGGAACACTTGGGGATTTAGGATTTGTGCATTCACAAAGACTGAGATCTTTTAAGTACATTTTGGACTCTGACCTTCGATGTGAGTCATTGTATTTAAAAGCATCAGAGAACTTGTCCCTTAATATTTATCAGCTGAATCTCAAATAGTAATCACTAGATTCTATAGAAAGAGGATTGTACTAGCTCTTTGACTTTAAACAAAACACTTAGTTTGATATTTAGTTTCCTAATTAGTAAAATGAGATATTAAGTAATATCAAGAAGGGCATGATGGAGATCCATGGCACTGCTCTTCCTTCTAGAGACTTTAATAGAAATATCTGATCTTTTACAACTGTCCTTCCTTCTGGGATGGGGTCTCAAAATTCTGTGCAACAGTGCACTTGTGTTGGGGATGTAAACTGATCGTTATTTGTCAGTACTTGGCTTACAGATTTCTCTAGCTCTCTTCCAATTTTTAATTGCACATTCTGTGACTATTATTATAATAAGACTCATTTGTTATATTGTTTTAGAGTTATATCCTTAAGCATCAGTCGAGTGAGTATGCCTCTTTGTCCCAGCCTACTGTTCTCTTTTATTCTTCTGTTTGCTCTATAAAGATTATTAACCATAAAACAGTCAAAATTTGTGGAGTGAATGGCAAAAATTATGATTAGTTTATAATCAATGATCTATAGTCCTTCTTATGGCAGTAATTACACAAAACAATTGACATTTCTGGAACTTATAAAACCATGTCTTATAAAGAGGAAAAAATGCTTATTTTTTTCTCTATAAAAGAATAACATTCAAGTAACTGAAACAGTGATATTGAATCATTGTGATAAAATTTAACAAGAATGAAGACTACTCACAACTCATCCTTGCTATATGCCCACTATATAGTTCACATTATCATTTAAGCTGTCATTCTATTGAACTTTCTTAAGCTGTAGGTTTCGGATCAGAATCATCAGGAGGGGTCAATATTGGATTCCCACTAGTTAGTCCTGGCTTGTTTCTATCCAGTATATAGTTCTATGGATTTCGATAACTATCTCATGTGTTTACAATTACAGTATCATAAAAAATACTCTCACTGCCCTAAAAATTTTCCATATTTTAACTATTTAACCCTTCCTGCCCCTGAGCACCATTGATGTTTTTACTGTCTCTATAGTTCTGTCTTTTTCAGAATGTCATAAATTTGGAACCATGTACTGTGTAGGATTTTCAATATGCATTTTCAACTAATCTAAGTCCACTTTCAAATAACATTGTAACTCTTATAAAAGAGAATTATCCTCAGTTCCTCCCTTCTACCCCTTGTAGTATTTCTATCATTTATTTCACATATTTCTACACTAAAACCACTTAATATATTTTTTACTATTATAACTTTGAAAAACAATTACTTTGAAAACTCTCTTAAATTAATTAAACATGAGAAAAATATTTTATTTTTACCTTTATTTATTTCTTTTCTGCTGCTCTTATACGGAGATACAAGTTTCTGAACTATACTATTTTCTTTTTTCTTGAAGAACTTCTTTTAACCTTTATGCAGAGCAGGTATGCTGGTAATGACCTCCTTTAATTTTTCTTTGAGAAAGTCTTTGTTCCTCTTTCACTGTACATAGAACTCAGACTTGGTAATGTTTTGTTTTTCTCCATGCTTTAAATATTTCACTGCAATTTTTTCTTACTTGCATGGTTTCTGATGAAAAATCCATTAAAATTCTTATCCTTCTTCCTCTTAGGTAAGGTGTTTTTTATTTTTCTGCCTTCCTTCAAGGCTTTCTTTGACTTTGGTCTTTTGTAGTTTGATATGATATGCCTGGGTATAGATTTTGATATTTACATCATTTTGATTTTATTTAAAAAACCAAATTAGACATGATGTATTGGGTAATACATTTGAGATAAATACATCTTGAGTGTAAGTTTTTATGTTTATCTGGCTGGGAGTTGGGCTCTGTTTAATATTTTCTGAGGTTGTAGATGACAGAGGCTTCTAGTCTTTTTGATTTTGTCTCTCCTGTTTTCTTTAAGTTTTCATTAGAACTCTCAAATAGAATTTATTTTTTGCAGCTTTTTCATATGTAATCCATTGCTATTATCTGGAACCCTAATGATATGGTAGTAAAATGTGGGAGAAGGGAAGCATTCTGTAATCTTGTGATTCAATCATAGTCTTGTAGTGGGTCTTTGTCCTTCACAAGGGTTACTTAATTTATCCTTAGACTCCTTAGGTGAGACAGGAAGAAAGGGGGAGGGAGGCTGGAATTGGGTAATGGCCCTTCTGTCATGTTGAATAGGTCAAAAGTAAAGTTTTTTCCCCCCTTTGGAGGGAGTCCTTTGTTTTTGAGAACCTGAAGAACATATTTAAATGCTTACTTTTCTCTTACTTTGTCCAAAATGCAGTGCATTTTTCTTGACTCTTTACTGTGAGAATCTGGTAGGGTTTGAGTTAAAGCCAGTGAAAGTATGGTTTTTCCTCTAAGACTGGCCCTCAGGAGTTTCTCATCTTCTGGCTATTCCATACTACGTCTAACAATTCATGAAAATTACTGAAGTGTTTCTACCAGTTTATGGCTCCAAAGGCTTCTACTTCAAGTAAGCTACTTTAGCTATGTTTCTCTATGTCTATGTCCCCAGATTCCAAGTGGCAGTTTTTCCTGTGACCTCAATTCTCTGAAGGATCCAAGAAGATAACTGATTTTTAGTTTGTTCAGCTTTTTTCTTGTTTTAGGATGAAAGTGGTAATTTCTAAGCTTTTTACATGTTACCGTTGAAACCAAGGATCTGTTAGAATTCATTTTTGATAGCATATCTAGTATTCCAAGTAGTTACTTATAAGAAGCAAAGATAAGATGATGAGAGAAAGAGGATGGACAGGACAGAGATAGTAATAAGGATTTGATGTACACTATTTTAAGCAATATCTTTGTCTTTGAACCCTATGATTGTATTACACACACACACACACACACACACACACACACACACACACGTAACATTTCCACATTCTCTCATATGATTTTTTAAACTTTTATTTGTCAACATTGAGGAAGATAACATCAGTTTATGAAGTTAGCAGTATAAGAAAAGTGTCCTACAGAATATGAAATTTTTGACATTTCTCATTGGCTTTCATCTCTGATACCATATGTGCCAGGATCTACTTGGTCGGGCCTGAATCACAGACACAAAATAAAATCTACCTATCTGAATACTTTAGATTTTTTAAGAGTCTGGGAATATTTTTAGTTTTATTATAGATGAATTTAACTAGCATGTTGGATGCCAGCTCATATATCAGAGTGTCTCTGTTTTTCTTATTTGCTAAATATCAGTATATTTCATGCCGGGATATAGAATCAGAAGCCTCATATTCACCATGATGCTATGAGGTTAGATCTATTTAATCTGAATTGCACTCTCTCAGTTGACAGTGAAGAGAATCATCTCTTCTTACAGACATCAAAACAATTAGAGTTTTAACAAGTTATCAAAATAATTTGAAGACCTCCTAGTCTATTTTACTCTTCTCCAGCCTTATGGTTCTCAGTTCAACCATGAGTGTATTTGGTTCTGGAACTCTTAGGTCAACAATAAAAAGGAGAAGTTAAATACTTACTTTTAAAATGATCTCCAATGGTCATTATGAAAATATTTTTAAGCAGAAAGTTTCCTAAAATTGTGGAAATACTTTCAGATAATACAATGTTAGTGATACCATGGAATTACTTCCATCACCAATACCTGCCTACCTCAGCTTGTGTCACTGCCTGAAAGTGTCTCCTTACAACTTAAGGTGGGGGTGGCAAGTAATTTTTGTTTCCTATGTCAATTAGAGTTATTGATAGTAGCTACTAGTAATGTTGAGGGAGATATTGATAGAACATTTCAACTTTAAGATACTTAAAGGCAAAGTGCTGTGACCCATCAGTGGTATCTGTTTTGGTCGTGAGGAGGAAGAGGGGTGGCAGAACAAAGGCCAGACATCTGCTAGCTCTATTAAGGTCTGCAACTCCAGGAAGCCCAAGTTCATCAGTGATTTATAAATATTAGCAATTGTTTCTAAAATATAAATAACTAGTAAATATAAAGAGAGTAAAAACTACCCAACATTTATTGAGTACTACATATGTGCCAGGTATGGTGCCAAAGAATTAAAAAGCATTAGCTAATCTAATCATTACTATAACCCTATAAGATGTCATCCCCATATAGTTTATCCACAATGAAAATTATTTTCTCTTTAAAATGCCAGACTCAGCAATCATGTACATTCAAAATCATTTCTTACAGGATAAAAAGAACTGTAATAGTAAGTGAAAATCTTATTTAAGACTTAATTGATCTGAATATATATATATATATATATATATATGTGTGTGTGTGTGTGTGTGTGTGTGTGTGTGTGTGTGTGTGTGTATATATATATATAGATAACTACCCTAGGTTTCAATGTTAACTGAATTTGTTGTATAACATTTTCAAAATACTTAAAATAGCCTTCTTTGGATAACTTAAGAAAATTTTGTGATTTTTACACATTTTCAAGCAGTTTTACAATATATTCTAAGTAATTTTAAAAAGCAATTTGTTATATTTTTTACTATAATATTTGTTTAAATAATATTTGTTGTGATAAAACTATCAACATATTAAATAACTAAATAAAAGCAAAAAGAGAAGAGAGGCAAAAAGCTAAATATACAGAAAACATGTCTCAAAATCTGCAATATAATATGTGTATCTCCTCTTGGTTGTTTAAAAGAATTCCCACATAACCTTTATTCCATTAAAAAGGGTAAGTATTATGACATAGGACAGGTGGTGTGTTAATGTCTTTGATCATACTATAAACTAAATTTTCATTGGAGAAGCAACAATTGGAAATGTAATGAAAACATAATGAAGTCAACATTTTTGCTTACCAAGTGGGACTTTGCAGCACAGTTAATTGGATGTCAATGTGAAATGTTGACAGAGAACATAACGGAGGAGACTTAAAAGGAAAATGATTTTATCTAAGCATTTGTATTTTCAAAAGTGGCTTTCACCATCTGGATATTTACAATCATGTAGATAAAACATATAGCTGGATGAGTTTTTCTTGGTTTTTATCTAGATTTCCTTGCATCATCTACAGTGCTTAGAAAGAACTGGATACTCATTAGGCACTCAATAAATACTCACTGATTAATATTTGCTATCTTGTACTAAAATTTACAGGATCTTTCTTTGAAATTAAATCCGTGTTGAAGATTGGGACATAAAATGTCAGCCATACAATTCACAATTTAAGGGAGACAATTCAATATTTTCTCATTCAACTCACTACTATCACTACAATTTAATTTTTGCACATTTTGTTTCTCTCGAAAGAAATTCCATGCCACTAGCAGTCAATCCTGATTACTCCCCATACCTTACCCCAAACAATTGTAAGCAACTATTAATTTACTTTTTGTCAGTATAAATTTGGCTGTTTTTGATATTTCACATAAATAGAATCATAAGATATTTGGCCTTTGTGGCCTTTCACTTGGCATAATATTTTCAATATTCATCTATGTTAGCATATATCATTTATTTGTATTGCCAAATAATATTCTACTGTATGGATATACCACATTTTATTTACCTATTTGTCAATTGATAGACATTTTTATTATTTCCATTTTTTGACATTATGAATAATATTGCTATGAACATTGATGTGCAAGTTTTTGTGTGGATGTATGTTTTCATTTCTCTTGGATATAAGTTCAGTAGTGCAATTGCTGAGTCATATGGTAACTCTATATTTAATTGCTTCAGCAACTGCTAGATGTTTTCCAAAGTGGCTTCACTGTTTTAAAACCCTACCAGGAGTGTGTGAGGATTCCAGTTTCTCTTATATTACAGCCTGCTGTGCCTAGAGTAGAGCATCTTCCCAACAAGTGGAGGCTGGATGGGGGAAGAGACCCAGTCCTCTATGCCTGTCTTATGTGTCTGGACCTAGAGTGTCTGTAAGATCAAGTTAGGAGAGGATGAGAAAGGCCAGCATCCAGCTCCTTCCAAGGTGAAACCATAGTCCCAGACTGAGAGCTGGAGAGAGAACCTCTGTCTTCTTGGCTATATACATTGGGAGTAGAGCTCCTACAACACAGAGGGGCGAAGGGAAAGAGTGGCCCAAATGCCACTATTCTTAGGGATATTGAGTAGATATTCTTGAATTAATTTTATTTAGGGTAATTTTAAGAGACTTCGAATGATTATTTTATGTATATATAATTTTTACCAGTTCAGTTGTTTTGCTGTGAAGAACATCTATGAAGGTCTTTTCTTCTCTATTCTAGAAGTTCCCTTCCCCTTTATTTGTTAAAATCTCTATCTCTTCCTTTGATATATTTTTAAAATTATTATTATTTATTATTATTTATGCCTACAGCGCCTGGTCTTCCTAGGCGGTCTCCCATCCAAGTACTAACCAGGCCCAACCTTGCTTAGCTTCTGAGATCAGATATCCGGATTGTTCAGGGTGCCATGGCTGTAAACCATGGACCATGCCTCCACTGGTGTGCAAACCCAAGACCTTCTGCATGTAAAGCAAATGTGCTAACCACTACACTATGGAACCACGTTCACCTTTGATACTTTTTGACTCAAAGTAGTTTCTCTGAACTTAGCGCCTGACACTCAGCCATTATATATGTTGCGTATACATCACTGACTTATCAAAAATAATAGAGGCCAGTAAACTGTCAATGTATATGGAGTAAAAATGTCTTTAAAAGGAAGATAAATAAAGACATTTTCAGATAAAAGAAAAAATGAGAGAAAATTTTTGCTAGTATACCTGCTCTTCAATAAATGGTTTTCAAGCTGAAGGAAAATAACAGCAAATGAAAATTCAGATTTTTTTTGATAATATATGAAGACCATTGGAAATAGGAAATACTTAACAAACTATAAGAATAAAAGCCTTCATTTCTTTAAAATAGTCTGACTGTTTTAAGCAAAATTTACAGCGTTATCTTGAGAGGCTTAGAATATATGTAGATGTGATACATATGACATCAATACCATGAAGTATGGAGTGGAGCTAAATGGACCTAAACAACTGCAAGGTTTTTATAGTTTATGTGACGTTCTGAAATATCAACTGTAAATGACTATGAAAAGTTAACTATGCATAGTGTAATTCCTAAAGCAAACACTAAAACATTAATGCAAAGAAATGTAACTTAAGCCAATTGATGAATAAATTACAAATTTAAAAATATCCAAACAACCAAAAAGAAAATAAGGGAAACAATAAACAGGAGGAACAAACAGAAAACAAATAAAATAAAACTAAATCAAATTATATTAATATTACATTATACATTTATAGAATGAATATACGAATAAAAGATAGACATTATCAGAAATGGATAAAAATACAAGATTAATTATATGCTGTCTATAAGGTTTCATTTTCAATATAAAGACACACAGAGATTGAAAATGGATAGAGAAAGATATAGCAGAAATTGTAAGCATAAGGAGGTTGTAATAGTTATATTAATGTTAACTAAAATAGACTTTAAGACAATGTATATTATGTTATTAAAGCAAAAGAGGGATGTTTCATAACAATTAAACTATAAATTTGCCAGAAAGACGAGACAATGTGTATCTGCCTAATGAGATAATTTTAGAATGCATGAAGAACTATTTGACAGAAATAAATTAAGAAACAGATAATCCAAGAATCATCTTAGGAAAATACCTACCTTCTGCAATTAATAGAAAATCTAGACAAAAAAATCATAAGATATAGAGGATCTAAATAACTGTCAATCATCACAAATTAGTATTTATAGAACATTAGACCTAACAGAACAATATATACTTTTTGAACCACACAGGGCATATTCACCAAGATAGATAACATTTGATGAACCACAAAACAGATCTAAATAATTTTGAAAGAATTGACATTTACATCGGAATGTGTTTTCTAACCATAATACCATAAATTTGAATTCAAGAACATATTTATAAAACTTCAAATATTTATAAATTGAACTATATATTTTAAATAACTCATGGATCAAACAAGAATTCAAACAAGAAATTAAAATTTGTTTTAACTGAATGAGATGAAAATACAGCAAAATTGCAGAATGTAGCTGAAAAAAAATACTTAGCAGGAAATTTATAGACTTAAATCTATTTTATGTGAAATAAAGATGTCCTATCATTCCGCTATAAAAGCTAGAGGGGAAAAATGTCATAAAACCCAAACTGGTGAAAGAAAGAAAATAACAGAAGAAGAGTAGAAACCAACAAAATAGAATACAAAAATAATGTCCAGCATAATTTCATTACTATTAACTAATAAAGATATTATAAAAAAAGAATTACAGAACAAAATTCCTCATACATTTCAAAACAAAATTCCGTAAAACCATATTAGGAATGAAGACATTAAGATAATGCAATAAAGGAAGATATGACTAACAAGAATACATGTAATTAAAGAATCAATGATAATTGAAAAATAACTCCACTGTCTTCCTCTCTTCTCATGGATCTTAGGCCTGTGGAGAACATTTGTGGCAGAAAAGTTGATGGGATTCCACAAGCTATTAAGGTGGTGATTGTGAAAAATGAAGTATTGGATATATTCTTAATGAGAGGCATTTTAATGTGGGAAACTGGAGATGCCCTTCTCAGAGAATTTGAGATTTGAGAGGAAAGCCTAGACAAGAATCAGGGAAATGGTGATAGGATTTATCTGGAGTCACAATTAAATAAAAAGCCTTCTAGATTTCCTTCTATTGGATGTAGCCCAGCTTATCTAAAGTTGAATATTCAAGAAACAAATTCTGAAGCTTTCTTGTGGCCAGGACATATGTTTTAACTAAAGCACAGGCTAACAGGAGTTAAGTGTTCAAATAGATACATAGTAAACAGAAGAACATTAATAGATAGTAAGAATATATTTGTTTGAATTTTTCCCACATTATGACTTTCAGGAATCTGAACTTGTAAAAGAATGTAGCTTAAAATGGATGCTCCAAACAAAGACTTTTAAAGTATTCTGGTGACATTTATTTGAGAAGCAGAAGAGAGTAAACGAATACCTATATGGAGTTTGAAATTATACATTAAGTCCACATTTTACAAAAAATCTCTGGTTTAATTCTAAGAGAATTTTCTTTGTACTCAATATTAATTTCTATCAGTATATAAAATTATGTTTTGATTTTTATTTACTAGTTAAATTATTTAACTCTCTCTTTACCACATCTGTAAGTAAAGTGCAATTTCAGGATTATGTGCCTTTTATCCTGTGACATCAGATACTTTCTGCTACTCAACTGCATGCTTTTTGGAGTGTTTATACATCATTTGAAAAACACCTTAAAACAGCATACAAACATTTTAGGAAAGCAGAATAAAATAAGAACATTATAAATTAGGGATATGCAATGGTATAATAGGCTGCCATGAGAATAAAGACCAGGTGTTCTAGTACTTTGTCATCTATAGTGTTAGATAACATGAGTTCTCAATATGTGCATTTAATTGGAATATGAGTAATTGGTTTCAGCTTTTTTTTTTTTTAATAGCACTTTTCTACCAACACTGTCCCAGTAGCTCACTGACATTTTCTGTAAAGTTCACTTAAAAGTTAAACCTTACCTTCAACACAGCCTTTTAATTCGGTGAGTCTAGAAAACATTTAAACAAAAATGTTTAAACAGCAGGTACATATTTGGAAATGAAAACTCCATTTACATCATGTACATATGATGTGCAATATATCTACTCTTAAAGAAGAGAACACTGAAATTATGTTTTACTGTACTTTTTATTTTATATTATAATGAAATGTATATTCTTAAAATAAATTATTTTGAAAATTCAGATATTTCCATAAGATTCTACTGTAGTTTATTAATATTTACAGTTATAATACATCTTTCCAAACCCAGCTATCATAACCTGATTGAGGCAAAAAAAGAATTGCAGAAGAATGACATCTGTAGAGTTGCCTCAATTTTATTGCAATGTATAATAAGAAGAGTAATTATGTAGTAAAAATAAACTTAAACTTAAATAATTATGAACCATAATTATTTAAATAAGAGCAGTCCATGATAGTTTTCATTATCCAAGGTAGGTCCTCAACTCCATAATAAGAACTGTAAGTCGTTGGTTACCATGGCTTTACTAAAGCCCAATATTTAGTTTTCATTAAAGTCTGTCAGTCGAAAGGAATGCTGGACTAATTATTTAATACACAACAGTAGGGCCTTTTTACCTTGTTTAATGGGCTGTGTTTGCAATGCAGGGAAGTCTTGGGGTCCTCACTCCAGAAAATCTTGTTTCAATCTCCTGATTTTGGTTGGTTCTCCTCCTCAGTCCTCACCAAAACCCTAAGATTACCTTTATTACAATTTATCCCACTTTATTGTGATCTTTTTATTTGAAGCCTTACAACTCCACCAGCCTGAGCTCATACCTGCTGTATCCTTTTCTGTGTCACTACCACAGTACCAACATATTAGGAAATGTGAATGATAAGGATAAAGCAAGTGTCACATCAGTGTAGCAAGTATATATATGTTCTCCTGGATAAATTACCAAGAAGAATTTTTTTTTTTTTATTTTAAGGAAACTTTGGTCAGTTTACCTAGCCAGGGATCATGTCTCCTATCTCCTTCTCTTAGTGCTGCTTTCTGTCCTCCAATCCCATTCCCCACCACCACTGCAGCTGAAGGAGCAAACCACAGGTAACCATTCTAGTGACTGCAAAAGTGAGTCCCATGGCCCCACCAGCCCTAGCAGTCTAGATGTCCACAACCTGATGGCTCACTCAAGCTGAGCTAGTTTTTCTCTTCTGAGAATTTGAAATTGAGACTTACGACTAACTATGGAGTAGCTATGTGTATGCGGAATTTTAATGTATAAACTTGATATTACAGAGCAGCAATATGAGAATATGGAGAATAGGGAAAGCCAGTGTTCAGACTGAGGGAGGTGAGATGGGTAGAAAGAAATTTAGAGGAGAGAAAGACAGATTTTTACTCAGATCTTTAAGATTGATTTTAGTCTTTATATTAGTCAGGGTTCTCTAGTGACAGAATCAATAAGAGATCATATATATATATGAATATATATATTCAATTTATCATATTTCTCTCTCTCCATCTCCCTCTTTTTCTCTTTCTCTCTTCACGATGGTGTGTAATTTCTGTCCGAGTTTCAAGGTGTGAGAACCAGCAGAACTGATGGAGTAAATCTTGGTCCAAAGGGAGGAGAAGATGAAAGCTGTCCCAGCTCAACAGCCAGGCAGAAAGAGGATGAATCTTCCCTTCTTCCACTTTCTATTCTCCTCAGGCCCTTGACAGATTAGATGTGCCCACCCATATTGGGTAGGGCTATCTGCTTTAGCATTCACCCATTCAAATGCTAATCTCATCCAGACATGACCTCACTGATACACCTATACAGTGTTTAATCTGGGCACCCTGTGACCCAGTATGTGGACATTTAAAATAAATCAACACAATCCTACCTTGAGATTATATATATTCCTGCCCTTGAGTTCAATGAAACATTTCCTTTAATAATGATTTCCCTGTTGGCTTTATCAAAATTGGTTTCGTTACTGGTAATAAAATATTTTAACTAACATACTATAACTTATTGCAAACCACCTTTTAAGAATCCCTTCTTACTCTGACATCTGCAATTTGGAGAAGTACCTAGTAAAAAGAAGCAAGTGGCGTTATCAAGTGTTTTTTTAAATAAACTGAGGCTTTCACGCCCTCACCATTGTCATGACCTTTGCAATGTGACAAGATGAAACATATGGGTCTACGCTTTTGTGATCATTTTGCCCATATAAAGCCTGGCACAAACAAAGAGTTGACAGTGGAAAGAAAGGATTTGGGATTTGTGTTTTTTCACGTTTTCACAATTTTTTAAGAAATGCAGGATTCTTAAAGTTGTAGGAGCCTTAGATGTCTCTAATACAACCAACTCATGTTATAGGTGAGCAAACTGAGGCCCAGAGAGGTGAAATAATCAACCCAAGATTAAGAGACAAAATCTACCACTGAACGGAATGTGGAGGTCCTGATTTTCTGTCTTATAATCTTTATACTCCACTGTAGTTATTTTAGGTATATTGTCTATGTGAAATCACCAAATTTATTTATTAACAGGGTAAAAATGCTTGTGGTAAGTGGAAAGTATTCTTCCTAAATTAACTTTTAAGTGACCCAATGCATTTAAAATAGCAAGTTGAGCCTGACCATTGAACCAAGGCATCTAGTTGCAGGCAATAATAGAATCACCTCTCTGACACTCTCCAATCCAACTCCCTTTAATAATTATGCACCTACTCAGAATAACAATAACAATAGTATAATCCAAATACCTTTACCAGTGCAAATAACCTGCCCTAGAATTACACAAGATTCTTTTCATTTCTGGTAACTCTCATCACATAATCCCTATCAACTGTAAATAAACAAGTCAAAGCAGCAATCTGGCTAAAAGCATGGGGGATATTCCAAGGTGTTTTCAAGTCAAATCTACTTATAATATTTAATGAGCATCTTGTTTTGGGACTGTTTTTGCCCAGAGTGTCAAATAACGTGGCTTCTATTTGTACATACAAGACATGAAGAAAATTTAAATTGTCCATGTAAGAGGATGCTGCTGCTGCTGTGGTAGAATTAGTAGAAGTAGTAGTAATAGTAGTAGCAGTAGTAGTAGTAGTAGTAATAGTAGTAATAGTAGTAGTAAGAGCTTATCTTTATTTTTATTTGGAGTGATTTGCAAAGTAGAGTATGGTTATGGGTGTGGCTGAGGCATCCTAGGCTTCTTGTGGCCACTATTCTCCTATTTTTTTTTTAAGTCATACCTGTGTGACTATGGAATGTCATCGTTCACAATATACACATATGTTATGTTCTTTGAGAACTGGACCCCTTTTCAAATGGGAGGGGTATGTGAGGAGATTCTAAAATCTAAAAGGCATATAGTGCAGATCAGGTTCTAGCTCTGTCACCTTATTAATTAGATGAATTGGAGATTTTATAGCATGACTGAGATCTACATAAAACTCACATTATTGTAAAAATAAGTTAAATTGCCATAAAAGCACTTTATGAAAAGTAAAAAATCACTCAAAAAATGTAAATTATAAGCCCCAGGAAACTTAACAAAGATCAAGATGAGTAAATGTTTATTTACACTAATAACAACAAAAAAATTGCTCAATATACTTCTTTTAAGTTTTATTTAATAAGATAAAATGCTAAGCGGGAGTGGGGGAATTTGGAGAGTCTGCTTAATGACAAACCATGTTTAATCACTTTAATAAATAGGTCGGTGTTGGCTGTGCTGCTGATCATCAAAACAATTTCAGTATTTCCGTCAAGGCAATAAAGATATTTCATCCAAATTTTATGAGCCAGTAGTTGGCATAGATTCAGATATGGAAATTTCTGGTTGTGCTTTTTAAGTAAATTGTGTCTTGTGACAGTGAAAGAAAAAAAACTTTAATTTTAGTTATAACAATGGTTTTCTAATGGTTTTTAGCTGCAGAATTTTTGCTCACAGGAAAATTTGCTGGGAAGCCCAATGTGTGAAAGCACAGTCGCTTCAGTTGATGTTAGAGGTCTCCCCACAAACACCCACCTCAGCTCCCATTTGCCCATATTGGTCTAGAAACCCTTGAGGGCTAGCCATGTGATGCTCTTGGGAGCACAATCTGAAAACCATTCATTTACTGAAAACATAGTACTATGAAGTAATTCAAAATAAAGTTTAATCATAATGTAGTGTGACAACATTGCCAAATGTTGCCTTTGGCACAATGAGATCTTGGATATATCTGCTGATTGATTATCTCTAGGGGTTCGTATAAATAAGCAATACAAATTATATTTCCTTTTTTCCCCATTGATTTAGCATTATCTTCCAAAAATTCTGAGCTCATTGATATCAAATACTTTTTAATGGTGTTGGCTACTTTTTACAGTATACTTAGAAACTGGACAAATATTGTGCTTATTATTATGTTTAAAAACAACCTTCATTTATGTTTTTATTCACTCCAATACTTTTTCTAATGAAATCATTATATATATTATAAAAATATATCTTCCCCCATTTTATGTGTACAAAAAATTCTTGGTTTGAAATGTACCCTGAATGATATCAAAGAACAAAAACTTACATTTGAGCATATGCTTCAGAAACATTTTGACACTATAGCTATTTAAAACTAGGAAACATTCTTAACACTATGATTTGATCCAACATAATTGAAATCATGAGAGTAGGAGATAGACTCTTGTTTCCACAGACTTTCATGTTCAAAAAAGAAAAAGAGAGTGAGAACTTCAAGTAAATTAAAAAAGCTTCATTTGAGAATTATGAAAGTACTCATAAAACTTTTCCTTACCAGCTCATTCCAAATAGAGCCCAATGTAGACAGAATTAGAAAGGAACTCTCTTTCCTCAGATGATAGGACTTCCTTCTAAGTCCAGGATGTTCAGTAAGCCTTTAGGATCCCTATCCCCACGAATTCAGCAAACCAAAAAAAAAGAGAAAATCAGCCAAGTGTTATCATGCAAGTTCCCTTATTTTTCCATATCCAACTTAGCTTATTGGAACTTCTTAATTGATGAATGAGGACTTTATTAAGCCTGGCAGGAGTCGTTATGTCTCTGATTTTCCTTGAAATGTATCTGTCATGCAGCTCAAAATTGAATAGCCAGTTTGGGTCTTAACCAGAGACATGGCACTGACTTAAGATCCTCTGAAGGGAATGAATGATTAATGCAGTTTATAGACAGGATAGCGCTTCTTCTGTCTCATGTGCTTTTTGTATGTAATCTCCAGTGGTTCAAGTTCAGATAGATCTAATGAAAAAGGACTAGATGTTTTCCACCTTCCCTTCAGAGCATGCTGTACGATTTATCCACTGACAAAATGTGCTAATGAAATGTCACCTTGGACAGCTTGCTAAAGGATTGATGGGCTGAAAGTTTTGCACTTTATTTAACTTTTGCAGGAAAAATGAATAAGTCCTCCAAACTCTGTATGATATAGAGATCCATTATGGTTTTCTAACTCAGGAAGTAGCTATGCCGCTGATGGAACAGAGAATAAAGAAAGATGCTGATGGGGCGAAGTTTATAAATAAACAAATCGAGAATGTGTGCCTTTATTATATCATCATGCTAAATTATTATCTAGTTACATAATTTTATGAAGGAATTTCCTTCTATATTCTTTACACAATTGTTTTCAATCTATTATTCTATCAATGAGAAATAAAACCATTAGCTTTTGTAGCCAATTATGCTATTTCTTTATTTGCTCTCTGTCCCTTCGTTATCAGAATCCTAATTATAAAATCTATCCTGAGAATGGTTTTAAGCCTTTTAATTCCTTCCTCTCATAAAAACTTCATAATCTGTGAGCAACAGCCACAGAAAATCATTAAAGAGTATTGAAAATGGACAAAAAAGAATCAGGATGTGGAAGGAAATAAAACTGTACATAATCAGAGTCTGTTGGTAGAGGTGAAGGGTCAAAATGCACAAAGACTAGCACTGATAAAATCAAAGAAGCAAGTGAAAACCATGCAAACAAAATATTGAGATGCAAATAATAACTGTGTTATAATATGTGTAAATCTACGCTGACAAAAATACATAAAAATAACCACACTATGTATCAATATATGAACACACATGTTCACACACAACACAGAAGCTTAAAGTGATAGGCCAACAGAAAGTGTCTATAAGTTAATGTCTGATTTCATACAGGATTGTAAATGGGAAAGAAAAGATGGACATTTTCTTACTCCTTAGTCTAAGGAGAAACTCTGGCAGACTCTACTAGGGCAAGAAAGTTATCTGTGTTCTAGTTTTCAATTCCTATAGCTGTTAAAATGGGAATGATAATATTTTTAGGGTAACACAAGGTGCTATAATAATTAAGTCCTCAAATTTTAGAGGCTTAGTAGCATAGAAATTGATTTCTCACACAATGTCAAGTTCAAAATGGTATGAAGATATCTACCCTCTACTAAGATTAAGGTATCTTAATTCCTTCTTAAGGCTTTGCTCTTTTTAATACATAGCTTCCACGATATTTCACTTAACTACGTTGAATAGGCCTAAGGAAAAAGAACATGAAAATCGGCATAGGAGATTCTCATGAGCCAGGCCTAGTAGAGATCCACATTCCTTTTGTTCAGTAGCAGTCCATGTGACTAATTCCAACTGCAAGGGAGGCTGGAAAATGTGGACTAGGTAAATGTCTAGGGGGAAAAAAAAAAAGGAAACAAGCTAGATAATCTGATAAAATTCCTTTTATTTTTGTTAGAAACATCAAATAATATAATGCATATAATAAACCTAATATCTCATAAACATTTCTTTCTTACTTCACTCATCCCTCTAATATTAAATGCCTCATAAGTATGAAAATTTGTTATTATTATTATTTGGTTTTAATCAGGATAGCTATTTTATAAACTTTGCGGAGGGTAAGGTACAGCGAAAGGACAATTTAATTAATATAGTTAAAGACAAATAGATTATGACCTTTAGATTTAAAAATACCTTTGAAAAAGAAGAGCTATGGTTCCAGGCTCACCAACCTTCATCATCATTTTAGAACTAAAAAATATGTTTGTCTTTAACTTGTTAATATTATACCATACTTAATTCTCTCTTAACATATTCTGTGTAAGACATCTCAACAGAATTTCTTAATTTTTTTATTATGTATATGCTTGGATGGTAACCATGACATAAATGCCCCTCAAAGCTATATTAAATATTTATACTTGTTTTATTTTTAAATCCAAAAATATAATCTTTTTTTTAAATGCATTCATGTCACATTGTAGTTGCCAAGTTTTTTAAAGCATATTACACTAAAATTTCAAAAAGTTATCAAATTGGTGATTAAAAGTTCGGAGACCAGAATAAATTTTTTGAAATATTGTTTTCTTTTATGTGCTAGATATTTTTAACTTCTGAAAATTATGTCTTTATGATCTAAAAATTAGGGCTGTCACTGTGACTTATGCAACATCACTCCTCTGTCACCTTTCCCCATAATAAAATGTGATTAATGGGTAGATACTGACTCAATTACTGATGTTTATTTAGATAAGTTTTGTGATTCTGTGCATTTTTAAAAATTATGATTATTACCCTTGATTAAATATTAGTGCAAATGAAGAGTATTAAAAATGAGAACAGAATTTGGAGTTAGCAAGTGTTAAGTTTGAATTTTTATCACCACACTTGGTTGTGTACATTTAAGTGTTTCTTAGACTGAGTCTCAATTAATTCATCTGGAAATTAGGGACAATAATATGAACTCTGCAGAATACAAGATGGTTATACATTTTATAGGAGATAACACATTTTAGTGGGCTTAGAATTTTTTCTGGTACAAAGTCGATTCTCAATAAATATCTTTGGAATTTATCAAAGTTAAATTCTGTATCAGAAATCTGTGAATGTACTTTGTACAATAATCCTGGCAGTAATTTGTGCATATTATAAAATTGAGTAAATAAATATGTATGGTATCGGTTATATGTGGAATCTAAAAAACTCAAATTCACAGAAACAGAGTAGAATGGTAATTACCAGGGCTCAGGGTTTGGGGAATTGGAGAGATGTTGGTTAAAAAGTACAAACTTACCATTAGAAGATAATAAATTCTGGGGATCTAATGCACAACATTGTAGTTAACAATGTATATTATATATTTAATTAACGTATTATATATAGCCAATAATAATATATTATATATTTCAAAGATGATAAGAGGCAAGATTTTAAATGTTCTCCCCACAAAAAGAAATGGTAATTGTGTGATGTGATGGAGATGTTAGCTAACACTACTGTGTAATCCTATTATAGTATATAGTGTATCAAATCAAGACATATACAGCTTAAATTTACACAATGTTAGATGTAAACTATATCTCAATTTTTAAAAGGTAACTGAAGAGAGAAGAGAGTGGAAAGTTCTCCATGATTCTTTCTATATACCTTATTTGCACTGTGCAATTTAAAATTTAAGAAAATAGCCTTCCTCCCCATTAAAAATAATTAAAATCTATTTCAAAGAAAAATTGTTTTCAGGTGCAACATTCTGATATTGAGCATTTCTCTACTGTTTCCCAAGATTATTGCTTTATTGTAATACTTTGGTTGTTGAATTATGAGCCACTTATAGATGAAGCTATAGGATCAAGATACAGTTCCTACTACTAATAAAATATCCCTTATTGAACACCTAATATGTTTCAGAACAACTATGCCTGGTCTTTTACCTAACTATCTCATTTAAATTTATATTTACCTTATGAGGAAGGTAACCTAAGATAAACAGTTAATATATAGCTGAGAGGGCCAGAGTGGGACATAGAGAGGTATTAACTACAGAATAATAAACACCTATCAGATTACAGAAACTTTAGAGATTCCCATCTAGATTTTCCAACCATACTATGTGATTAGGAAATAAGCAGAAATGCTGGTAAGGTGCTATGTGTAGCATAAAAACAAGATTTTCTGTGAACCCTCCTGGCCCATGATTATGGAAACATTGAATGTGGCCAATATGTGGCAAATGTGTGGGGAGGTTGCTGGAAAGGAGGATATATAGTCAGTTGAGATTTTCCTAAATGATCTAAATTGACCTAGTTGGTTTTGGTTGTGGAGTGTTAGTAAAGGAAATTAATAATCTATTCTACTTATTTCTTAGGACAGGTTCTCGGAGAAATAACTACGAGATAGCAATTTGCTTATGAAAAATATACTGGCTAGTGATCACAGCAACATAACTGATGAAGGAGTAAGTGAATCAAAATTAAGCAAAGCAAGGTGAGGGGAGGATGAAGAGGGTAAAGGGGGTCAAATATATGGTAATGTAAGGACATTAGACTTTGGGTGGTGAACACACAATGCAAATATACAGATGGTGTATTATAAAATTATACATATGAAACAATAATGTTATTAACAAATGTTACAACAATAAATTTAATTAAAAAATAAATTTGCAAAACAAAACAAAACAAAACAAAAACAAAAACAAAAAAAAACAAAGTTGAACTGTGATGCAGTTGTAGCAAAGACCTCAGTCAATCAGAGTTCAGCTAGCCCCCAAATTGAGGCAAGGCGACAGGGCCTTTGTTACTGTCATTGATTGCAGCCTGACTCCAGGAAGGGGCATAACCTTAGGAGAGGCAGTGAAGTATAGTATCCTCTGCAGAGGATAAATTTCCTACTGCAAGAACAGCAATATAAAATAAAATAATAAAATAATAAAATAAAATAAAATAAAATAAAATAAAATGAAATAAAATGAAATAAAATGAAATAAAATAAAAAATCATCCTTAATCCAAATGAAATTTTAGACATTTACCACAAATAACTTCATTCAAAAAACAAGAACTGTTAAGTTTACATAAAGAACCTGAGAAAATGGTAGGAAATAACTAAAATTAATATTAAGAACTAAGATGAAATATATTTAGAAAATGGAAATAAAATTGATTACTTTGTTGTCAAATATTTGTAATACTTTGTGAATTTGTGGGTTGTTGAGATTCTTACAATGAAATCAAAAATACACAGATTTGCAATCATTTATTTGGTGTCCTTATCCTTCTGGTAAGTGGTTAAATTAAATATTAAATTATGTTTATAATATATAATTATATAATATCCCAAATTTGAGATAATATTAATGGATTGGTTACGTCCCCTAAACTATTTTCGGTTTCAACAAAAATGCATCTGTCTAAGTTTCCTTGGAGAGAAACCTTCTAAGAATACAGAGTTTGTTATGCGTCAGCCACAGAAAGGAAATCAAGTGAGTTCTAAAAGAGGGATTCAAAGACGAGATGATCATAAAGAGAGAGGAGTACCATGTAGGTGGTGAAGGACTTGGTTAGCTAGAAAAAAGTTCTTGGATTTCATTCCGTGAGGTGATGGAACTGCTCAAACTTATGAGAGCTGATGGCTAAATTTTCAGGAATATGGCGAGCTTGTTTTTAAACAATCATCATCAAAAGTTAAATTAGTAAATAACAATCAAATGAATCATATTGGAAATAAAGGTAATCAATACTCAAAGCTCACCACTTTCTAAATTATTTTGCTATAGTTTCCTATTATCACAATAGATATCTTACAACTATTGTGTCTACATAGTGAGAATGCAATGGAATGAAGTGCTAGTGCACCTCTCTTTCCAACTCCACATTCAGTGACATTGCCTTGGTAGCTTGAAATAGGTGGGAGTTTTGAAGCAAAGGAAATTGTAAAGTAATCACTACAAAAGAGAGGTTTTTTATCCCCAGAGAGTTGGTGGTTTAATATTTATCAACTATTAGTTTCATTCTAATTGAAATAAGAAAATAAATAATTTTAGCAATATAGTGGAAAAATTAAATTCATTTTGTTTGCTTGGGTTTTTATGTTTGTTTTATTTTTAAGATTATTCTTGTTACTGTGTGTAAAATAGACTTAAGAGAAGCAAGGAAGAAAGTAAGGGGCGTAGGTAGTTGGATTTTATTATAGTCAGATAAGAGTTGATGCTGGTCTCTATAAGGCAAAAGAGAATAAATTAGAAATAAGACAAATA